>OY735233.1:17538251-17540751 GCA_963457665.1 Thysanoteuthis rhombus
ATGTTGAATGTATCGATCATTGTATGAAATAAACCCATTTTTAGCTTATGTCATGCGCGTAGTTTGTCATTTCACATATGGTATTACGTGTAGTGTATATTGATATTAATTTATAATATAAATTTATATTTTGAAACAGGGCTTACTTACGTATATATATATTCAACAAAAATAAATATTTATTCTGTACTGTCTTATAAAAATTTCGTTTCTGAGAATCGGTCTTTTTTTTTTCAAATTTAATATTGGATATCAATCTTCAGAGACTTCGTGGCGTCTGAGAAAACGGCCCATAATACGCATCGCACAAGTTTAATTTGCAAAAGAAAGACAGTTGAATAGCAAACAGGCCTGGTCAGTCAGTCAATAGAAACTGTCAAGTGATTGACGCCTTTTTGGCTGCAAGCAATGTAAGGGTGCTCAATTAAACATCTCAAAGAGTAGTGATCAATGGACCGGAATCTTCTTTCGCCATTCTTTGGATCCATAAAAAGTCCCAATTCACAATTTTTTTTTTTTAAACAAGCGTGAACACTGTTAGACACAAACTAAAGGATCAATTTAACATGCAATTATATAGTAAATTGGACCCCCCACCCCAAGAGAAAACATTGGGCTAATTTGAAAAAAGAACTTTTTTTCCGTATGATATGGAGTAAAAGTGTAAATTGAGTAGCATGCTAGTCATCCAAACCAATTTGAAAACTTTTGAGAAAAAGCCTTCTTGACAGTTTCGTGGTAGCCATGGTCAACAGTTTCTGCTACAACCGTTACAACGAAAAATCAAGTTTTTAATTCAAAGAAAAATCTGCTCGTTTCAATTTTCACACTGATGACCGATATTCATTTTTCCCTGTTTCATGAATATCTTGTTTAAAAGTATCTTCTTTTCATCCAAAATTATTTTGAGTATAATTTGACGAAGAATTTAGGCATCTAGAGAACACATTTGTAGTGCACACTACAAACGTTTACTTGTAAAAGAAATATTTACATCCGTGCTTCGTATAAAAGAATTACCGTTGCTGGCGCGTGTATCAGAAGCAATCTTCAAGGAAGTCATCTATAATTATCTTTTAAGATATATCTTTTATCGAAAATTAACTTTAAAAGATACCAACCCAAGGTTTGGACATTGTTGATCTAAAATGACTATTGGGACCCCTAAAAGCACTTCAAAAAAGCCGCTAATAAATGGTTCTCAGTAGTGTACTCATGCAGATTTTCAAGGTTGTAATCTCCAGAATGTGACTAGTGTCGCCCTGAGACACATGAACACGGACGAGCAAAGAGAAAAGAATCTGTAGCGCATTTGGCTGGCTGGTCGGGCGGGCCATTTGTGGTTAGTCACTCAATAGAAACTGCCATACGATCAATGGCGGCATTCTGTGTTGTTGTGATCAATGACAATTTGGAAAGAGGGTTGATTAGGTAAGTTTCTTCTCTCGACAATCGTTGGGAACCGAGCAGTAAAAAAGTCCGAATTTTCAAAAAAGAACCAAGCGTAAACACTATTTGATACTAACCGAAGGATTTCATTTAGCATAAATTTACATTGCAAAATAAATATCCTTTATAATCTATTCACGGGGATGATTCTCAAAAAAACAAAAACAAATCTTTTTTCTTTCTTCAAAGCATAATAAAATATGAATGTGTAAACTTTCAGCCTCCTAGCTTCGTGAATGTGGCCTGTACGTGTGATACAAATAGCTATAGTTAGCCAGGCAGACCACCTTACAAACTGAAGAAACTCATGTTGACAATTTTGTTGACAGTTTTGGTTGGCTATCTCTTAAAGACAAGAAGCACAACTCGTACAAGAAGATGAAAATTTAATTCAGTTGAAAATCTGTTCGCTTTAATTTCAGACTGAAAATCAATATTCATTTTCCACTGGTTTATAAAAATCTGTCAATTTTTAATTTGATATCGGGTACCATTTTTCACGGGAAATTCTGTCGTCTTCGTAAACACGTTATGACACACCACAGAAGTCTACTCTTAAAACTTAACTTGTTAAACAAGTTCGTATAAAATAGGAAAAGCAACTCGTATTGAAAAAAATAGATGGAAGTTTAATTAAATTGGAAAAACTGCTACTTTCATTTTTAGACTGACGATCATTATTTATTTCTCTGATATAAAAATATCTTATTTATCAGAATCTGTGTTTAAAATGTAATATTGGATACCACTTAACTGAGAATTTAGGTTTCTCAGAAACCAGTTTTTTAGTAAACAGCGTATAAGTCTACCTGCAAAGAAACGACTACCATTGATTTATATTGGAAACATTTTTGAGCGATCCCAGACCCAAAAGAATTTCGCTATGATTGACAGTGTTGCAGTGATTACGGAGAAAGTGTGGCTTTAATTTTGAAAGAGTACGCTCAATGGTTTTTTCGTAGGTTTCCAGGCTGTTTTGATGGCCTTTAAATAACTCAGTGATAAAAGAAAGCGTGCAGCTAAGCAGTCTATCATATTGTGGTATTTCGAG
>OY735233.1:17545751-17583251 GCA_963457665.1 Thysanoteuthis rhombus
GAAGAAAAGAAAAAGGGGGAGAATTTTCCTTTTTTTCTTCCTTTTCTCCATAGAACGAATATTGATTCGTGAAATGAAAAGATAAGTTGACAAATGAAAGAAAATCTGCACGTGATGTACTTGACGGGTATCTAGTCAATCAGAAGAGAAGAACAGGCTTTTCTCATACAGAAAAAAGCAGTTGAGAGGATTAATTATATATATACACACACACACACACACACACACACACACACACACACACACACACATATATATATATGCATGTATATATATATATATATATAGCATTAGAATTATACATATATATTATATACACTATATATATTGTTGGTTATTCAACTCGATATCGAGTTGCTTCCCTTACCCAGGAGAGTTCGTTTTATTTACTTCCGGTAAGGAGATGAACATGCATGTGCCTACAATATATGATACAACAATATATAATTATTTATATATATATATATATATATATATATATATATATATATATATGTGTGTGTGTGTGTGTGGTGTGTGTGTGTCTGTGGTGTGTGTGTGTGTGTGTGCGTGTGTGTTGTGTATGTGCGTGGATGTGAGAAAATCTGACAAGTTGGTCGTAATAAGTGATGGTGCAGAAAAGAAAAGATTAAGAAAAAATAATAAATAAATAATTATTATTATTATTATTATTATTATTATTATTATTATTATTATTATTATTATTATTATTATTATTATTATTATTATTAAAATAATAAATAATAAAAACAGATGCATTTTTAATGTTTAGGCTCCTTCGGAGGTGTTCAGTGCAGAAAATGTTAAGTACATATGTTACATTTTTTTTTACTTTTAAAAGGGGGTTGCAGTTTATGTCACAGAAAGGGGGAGAGAAACTGCAGTTCGGGGCAGGGTTAGACAAAGGTTCATTCTACTCAGTGACAGGGGGACAAGAAGAAGTGGGTCTATAGTTGTGCTTTTTTTGTCTGCGTTCTTAAGTAGGTCCGTGTGTACAGGATGGGGCTCCTTCATAAAATGTCTCCCGAATTCTATTTCTTTTCATGCATTTTCTGAACTATGTTTTAGGTTATTTATTTATCGTAGAATTTTCTTAATTTTATCTTTTTTTATGTATTGAATCTTTGGTTGTTTTATTGCTCTGTTCACCAATCTTAAAAGTGAATCCTATTAAAGTAATTGGAGTGGATTTTCAAAGAATTTTCAACATCTGAAAAAAATTTCTTTTCTAAAGAGACTGAAGAAGATTCATCATTAAACTCTATGGTTCAAAAAACATACACACACACACACACACAAACATACACACTTGCACACACACACACACATATATATATATGGTTCAGAAAACAAAAAGGAATATATATATATATATATACACACACACACACACACGTACGCACATACATACATATGTGAGTGTGTATACCTTTTTTGTTTTCTGAACCACACACACACACACATACATATATATATATATATATATATATAAATATATATGTATATATATATATATATATATATATATATATATATATATATATATATATATATATTCGGCAAATTTATCAGTGACAAATATGCAGCTACTTGTATGTAGAACAGAATCCGCAGATTGAGTAAAACTTTTGGAAAAGAGTGCACCCTCTTCTGTTTTCTCCTACAACCCAGTCTCCTGTCTCCCCTTCCATACCAACTTTCAACATGCTATCATCACCTAATTTTGACTGGGAACGCTCAATGAAATTTTGCCATATGAATTAATGGTAATGGCTACTTCACTTGACGCCATCCCTGTATTTGAAACTATATTACTGGAGCACTCTACCGTCGGGTTGCGGTAAAAGACACACGATATATATATATATATATATATATATATATATATATATATATATATATATATATATATTCCAAAGTACAAATCAGTAATTCAATATCCGATGTGTGATGGGTTTATTTAATAAAGTGTTTGATACATTCAACACTAAATCGAGTTAAAGTAGAGCATAAGATATGATGAATTAATGGATTCGCTACTCGAAGACGTTTATGTTTCTGTCCTTTCAGTGCTTCTTTGGGCAAATAATTTGATTTATTTTAGATCCTTATCTAGGACATTTTCTTTTGGGTGGTCTATTTTCCTGGTGTGAAAAACTTTATTTTATTTATACATATATTTTCTTTCTTTTTTCATTGTTTTTCTTTTTCGTTGGTCACCCTAGTAAAATAGACACCCCCCCCCCCAAGGAAATGTTCCAAATTGGGATCTAAAATTGATCGAATTATTCATTCGAAGTAGCCCAACAAAGACAGAAACAAAAATGCATCTGAGAAGCAAATCCTTTATTTCATCATATTCCAAGCTCTACTCAAAATCAACTTACAGTTGTTTATGAAATAAACCCATCATACATCGGATATTGCATTATATTATATCGTATTCCTTTTTTATATTGTATTTTATATATATATATATATATATATATATATATATATATATATATATATATATATGTGTGTGTGTGTGTGTGTCTGTCTGTCTGTCTGTCTGTGTCTGTGTGCGTGTGCATGTATATATAGCTAATGTGTGGCAAATTCATTACCTCATCATATTTTAAGCTCTACTCTATCTCAATAACGCTCAATGTTAAATGATTTGAGCTCTTTATGAAATAATCCCATTACACATCGGATATTGCATTATAATATATCGTATTGGATTCCTGATTTATATTGTGTGAATATATATATGTGTGTGTGTGTGTGTGTGTGTGTGTGTGTGTGTGTGATAATGTATCCTAATCTCCGCCAGGTGGGTAACCCAATATAAGTTGTATTGTCCATTTGCACATTAGGATCGTCATGAAGTTCTTTTCCTTTCTTTTTGAGAAAAGATGGATTCCTCTTGACCAATATCATTTCAACGTAACATTTCAAGGGAACTCTTTGACGAAACGACTGTTAGGCTGAGTTTCTTCCGCATATATGTCCGTATGTGTCTTTCGTCTGCATCAATGTGAAACAGCAAAAAATTTTCTCTGAAAAAGATGGTAGGACCCCATCGAAATGCATCAAAATGTGCCAAAAAGAATAATTTTAAAAAATTGTGATGTAACACCTATCTGTTGAGCTTTTCTCCTCAGGTTCCAATTGTCTTGGTCATCTGCATATATGTGTAGGTGAACTATTTTTATGTGTCAACAAGAAAAAATGTTAGGTGAATTAAAGATGAAATCAAAGCTAATTATTGCTAAATAATTTAGCAAACAAACTTATGTATCCATAAAAACGTTTTTTAAAAAAGCCATCAAAGAGCAATTGAAACCATTAGCATCTTATTATGATTCAAACTGTGATAGCAAACCTTGACAAAACAATATAATGCTTTCAGGTAAATAATTACTACTCACTCCAATCGTCACATTTCAAATCATAGTGGGAGTTATCTCCTGAATACATATACAACTGCAAGGCCCTGTTACATTGTCTAATTGATGAGCTGAATATAGCAAAATGTTGGTATACAATTGTCGTTAATAAAACTTATGTATTCAATATATATATATATATATATATATATATATATATATATATGAATTAATGGTTAAGTTTGGGAATTATACTTTCTTTTAACTGTATTATTCTGGTCCGCTTTCCAATGAGTTATTCAGTTTCCTCAGCTGGTTAGATATTTGTTTTGGATCTAAGGGATGTTTCTCGTTGTCATCTGGCTTCAAAACGTTTATTCTATCATGGTAACGGAAAATATCACTTAAATATAAAATTAACATCTAACCGTTTGAAGAAGATGAATAAATCATCGACACGCGTACTGCAATAAAAAAGAGTTTTAAAAAAGTATAATTCTTCAGTAATTTCAATCTTGTCAGACAATAATTCCACAATGATAGAAAGAATAACGGATCTATATGTATGTATGAAAATATAAATGTATACATGCATCTCTCTCTCTCTCTCTATATATATATATATATGTATATACACACACACATGCTCACCCACAGATGTGAATGTGCATGTATATGCATACATATATAAATGTGTTTAGTTTTGCATACGGAATCACATACATACATATATACATACAAATATAAAATATATACATGTTCAATTCATAATGTGAATATCATATGCATCAACATGCCCATATTCCTAAAATATGCATTTACACACACATATATATATATATATATATATATATATATATATATATATTACAAAATGAGCAATGTGCGTATAGATATATTTTAAATGTACATATATTTGATAAATAATGTATGCATACATATTTTCAATATATATATATACATATATATACATACACACACACACACACACACACACACATATATATATATATATATACATACACACACACACACACACACACACATATATATATATATATATATATATATATATATATATATATATATATATATATATATATATTCCAGACAATATGGTGGCAATTCCCGTTTCAATAAGTAACGTCATCTACATTTTTTTTCACTTATTCTTAAGCAATAACATTTCAACGACATATACCTTCAGGATGTTTTTTTCAATCACGCCTCTTTATCATCCTGTGATGATTTGAATAACTCTTGCATAATTTTCACTGTGTTGAGTGATTACTTAAATAACTTCCACACAATTTCCACAGCGTTTTGAGCAGCAAGATTTCCACAGTTTATAGATCAAACACAGAGGCGTTTTCTCACCAAGTTATAGCCGAATGACTTTTATTAGCTAATACGAATTAAAATAAAATTTTAAAAAAACACATTTAGTTGCCCTTGGCAAAAATTGAATGTTCAGTAATTGCTTTTTACTACGTCCGCGTGTTGTACAAGTAAGTGCAGATACATTTTCGAACGTTTCTTCTTATGTTCGGGGGTATGCCCCATAGGTATGGGGTTAAAACATTTCAATTTGGATTTTATATCTGTTTACATGACTTGACGTTATTTGCTTTTCTGGTAATCTGCATAGCAATTTGTATTTTTCAAACAAAATGCTTTCTTGATCTTTTCTTAGATTTTTACATCGAAAACTTTTCCTTCCTGATAAAAATAGTGGGTCCACCTAGCTGAAAATTAAGAGCAAATTGTACATTCTCTGATAAAAGAATGTACTTTGATATACTTATAGCTGAAAGCATTCTGAAAATGAATAGACATTGAGCCATCATGAATATCCAATATGTCGACGAATGTGCACACAGGTTTCAATTCTTGCTGATTGCTCATCGAGTTATCATTTAAAAATATCGATCTCTAATGTGAAATTCATTTGTACGTGGACATTTTGTCAAGGGAAAAAACATTGCACAGCGTAAGATATCGGAGCAACTTAACCACAAGAGGCGATATGGTACATTGATAGTAGCCCTCTGTATTCTCTGATAGAAAAAAATGCATTCTTCTGACTTCATGTCATCAGTACTTGTTTTTATATTATGTAGACCCCGTGGTCTGGATAGTCTTACCCCTCTCCCGAATCTTTACTCTGTTTAATCCTGTCACAGATGGGTTTTTTTTTGGGGGGGGGGCTGTATGGTGACAGCTTTATCAGTTGAGCTACCAGATATTTCATTCTTAAACCCATCCTTTATTTTTTGCAGCTAATTTGATGCCATAAAAAGAGATGAAACAATAGAACAGAACTGATTAGTCACTCAATTTCCCCCTTTTCACTTTTTGGTTCGTTAGTCTTCCCCCTATGGTCTGCTGGCACAGTTACATTTTTTTTCTCAGATAGATTTATATTTTGTCCCAAACAACCGAATCCGGCATTCTTGCGTGGATAGAGTTCACAAAATTAGAAACTTCATGATTGAACGTTACATACTGACTTATCTAATGGATGCCGTGGTCTTATTTGTCTCTATTCTACAACCCATCATCATCATCAAAAAGATATCATCATCATCATCATCATCATCATTATCATCATCATTATCATTATTATCATTATTATTATTATTATTATTATTATCATTATTATTATTATTATTATTATTATTATTATTATTATTATTATTACTATTTACTTATCTATCCATTTATTTGGGTTTCACATCGGCAGAGATGATAGAGAAATAGTATGAGCAGGTGAAAGAGGAGAAGGTTGTTTTCTCCTTTGTTTATCTACGAAGTTACTTATGGTTCTTATGACGCCATCTTGGTCTGTTTATTCACCTGCAAATTACCAGTGCCAAAAATGTCGGGATATGGAGGTGCAAGTTCTGCTTGGATCAATTTCTCAGCGGTTCTCTTTTCTTTCGTTTCAGATTTCGGCTTTTTTTTTCCTAAGTAGTCGTTTATCTGACATATTGTTGACTTTGCTGCAGCCATTTTTTTCTACATATTTCATTCTCTTCTTTTTCTTCTTCTATGAGTACATCTCTTTCCTTAGCTCCTACTGCTACACCTACTTTCCTCCCTTTTCTTCTTCCACTTCTCCTTCTTCCGCAATTACTTCCCTTTCTCTTTTCGCATTCTCTTTTCTTTTTTCTTCTTCTTCTCCTTCTTTAGTGACTTCTTCTTTTCCTTCGATTAACTCTCCTTATCCTACTACTACAACTCCTCCTTCATTTTATTTTTCTTCTTCTGCTACTCATTCTCTTTTTTCCTTTTTGCCTTCTTCTCCATTTTTCTCTTTCTACTTCTTCTTCAGAGACAACTTCTTCTCCTTCAACTACTTCTCTTTCTCCTGCTACTACTACTTCTTCTTCTTCTTCTTCTTCTCCTCCTCCTCCTCCTCCTTTTTTTCTTCTTCTTTTACCACTACTTCTTATTTTTCCTTTTCTCCTTTATCTCCTTTCCCCTTTCTTTTTCTTCCTTCTTCTTCTGCGATCTCTTTCTTCTTCGACTACCTCTACTTCTACGACTACTTCTTATTCTACTCCTCCTCCTCCTCCTCCTCCTACTACTACTACTACTCTTTCTTTTTCCTTTTCTTCTTATACTACTCCCCACCTACTTGCTCTCCTCCTCTTTCTTCTTGTTTCTCTTCTTCATTTTACAGCTAATACGAATTCAAAATGCGTATGGCCAAACGGTTAACAGTACAGAGAATGGAGGTTTTGTTCACTTAGCACCAATTGGAAAAAGCGCGAATCCATCACATCTCACTTCAGCTGAGGTCGGACTGAGCTTTCTACCATTCGCTGATAGCCTATTTCGGAGACGGATAACTTAGATACCAAAGCAATGGTTGGTGCCCTCTGAAAGTGGTTGGATACCAACTTTGACTTCCTTCCTGCAGTTCCTGAAGCCGAGTTAATGCCAAACGCATCTCTTTGGTTTCTTTTGGACACCATTAAGGGGACCGAGAAAGCGTCTTTGTTGACTGGGTAACCCAAGATCTCTGTACGTTTCGCCATGGTTAACACCCTGGAGAGGTCACTTCGGAGCCACTCTATTGTTTATATAGACAAAAACGGTTTTCTTTTCCTACCTTTCTTTCTTTCCTTCTCCTTCTTCAAATTGTTGTCCTTTAAATTGTTCTCCTTTGATTTGTCATCGCTATTCTTTTATAGGAGGTGTAACCAAAGTGGATGATATCGACCTTTGGGGTCGATGGGGCTATCCAAAGAATCAATAATAGCCAGGGGGTGAAGCTGGCGTTCTATTTAATATTTGGTACGTTTTACATCTTTTGACATATAGACTTGTTTACTTAATATCTTACTATTGATTTCTGGGTAATTTCCCAATTTTGATATATAATTATATACGAGAGATTTGGTACATTTTTGTGATTTGGTACGTTTGATAGCCTTGTTCTGGCTACCCTCCAAAGGGATCGATCAAGGATGTCATGAAGGGGTAAAAGGTGTAAAAGGTTTGGTGACCCCTCTTTTATAATATCCTTCTTTTTTCTCGTTCTATACTTTCTTCTAATTATTTTTCATTCTGATTTTTTCTTCTTTTCTCCTTATCTTCAACTTTTCTTCAAATTTATCCTTTTCTTTTTCATCTTGTTTTCATTGTTTTTTTTATTTCATTTTACTTTCACCTTCATTCTTCATCATTCAATATCTTCCTCCTCTTCTTCTTCTTCTAGTTCTTCATTTTTTTTTCTTTATTACCTTTACTCTATTCCTTCCACTTTCTTCTTCGTCTTTTTGTGCTGTTACCTTAACACTCCTCCTTTCACCTCCTTTTCCTTTTTCTCCAAAATGTCATACCATCTTCATTGTACTCATATCTCTTCTTTTTCCTCTTTCTTTCTGTTTCTTTTCGTTTTTCCTCCTTCATTATTCATTGGATGGCCCCCCTTTTCTCTTTATATTTCATCCTCATTCCTTTTTTTTTTTTTTTCGTTCTTTTTAATCTATGCCAGATTTTTCATCACCATTCTTTTTCTTTCTCCTTTTTCTTCTCTGGCATAGTCTTTTTTTTTTTTCAAATGTCTTTCAATTTAATTTCCACTTTTTGTTTTCCCTCATCTTTTTCTCTTCCATCTCCACTCCGTACAACCTTAAAGTTAATAAACATCTTTATCAAACTTGTTGCTTCTTCTCTTATCAATTTTACTCCAATCAGCCATTCCTTATCTATACTTTCTTCTTCCACGTCTGGAGTTCAATTTGTTTTCCAGCTGTCACAACTAGAACAAGAACAACCCTCACCTAATTCAGGTGAGTGAACTCTCCTATGTTTGTCTACCCTATCCCATAAACCAGACCAATAAATAAAATTACCGTTTCCATTGCCCTGATTCGAAATTACGATCAAGTGATCGTTGGGTGAATCACTTACCACCTGTGCCAAATTGACTAGTCTCACAAATCTATGAGAATTGTTTTTTTTTTGTTGTTGTTTTTTGAAAACGTAAGGATTTATCACACCCTGATAAAAAATAATGCTGGGCCTCACATGGAGAGACTACAAGACAGCACAGTACATCCGAGAAAAGACAAGACTTAGGGACATCATAGAATCCATTAAAAATCTCAAATGGCGGTGGGCTGGCCATGTTGCAAGAACGGCAGACAATCGATGGACATCACAACTCACAACATGGATCATCCAAGATCACATGCACAACCGAGGCCAGTAGAATATTAGACAGAGAGACGAGCTAGACAAGTTCAGGAAGTACTGGCTCCGTGACGCCCATGATAGGGAAGTTTGGCAAATCCTGGGGAAGGTCTATGTCCAACGATGGACGCTAAAAGACTGATGATGATGATGATGATGATGATGATGATGATGATGATGATGATGATGATGATGATGATATAAATAAGTATATATTAGAAAATACTTGTATTTATGATTTTTCATCGATTATATATGATAAACCAAGTTGATGAAATTGCTTAATTGACGGAATTTCAACTTTTTTTACAGAAAATGAAAAAAATACGAACTGCTAATTTAATGGAAAGTTTGTTTGCTCAAAGTTAGGATATAAAACAACTATTTTCTACGATCAAAAGTTTATGAAACCGAATTGAGAATGAACTTTAAGAAAATGAGTAAATTTCGCCGATCTGGCTATTCCACCGATGCAGCATAACATATACAATACAAAAGTTGCAGAAATCTTCTTCTTCTTCTTCTTCTTCTTCTTCTTCTTCTTATTATTATTATTATTATTATTATTATTATTATTATTATTATTATTATTATTATTATTATTATTATTATTATTATTATTATCGTTCTTCTTCTTATTCTTCTTTTTCTTTTTCTTTTTCTTTTTCTTCTTCTTTTTCTTCTTCTTCTTCTTCTTCTTCTTCCTCTTCTTCTTCTTCTTCTTCACTTATTGTTTTTCTCGTTTATACCGTTGTCTTACCCCTCTTCTTTTAAAACCTTCTTTTTCTCCCTCAACGATAATCTTCGTTTATGAAACATTATTTCTGATTATATATTTCTTTTTTACTTTCCTTCTCTGCTTTTCTTTCTTTGTTTTTTTTCTCGCTTCCATCTCCCTACACGATGATCATTCTCTTTGTTCACCTTTTTCTCCTTCTCTTCTTTACTATACCTCTATTCAAGTCCTTTTTTTTTCTTCTTTTTAATCTTGTCTTGTTCACCTTCCTCTTCATTGGAAACCTTTTCTCTTACCATCATCGAAATACGTTGCAGAAATTAGTCACGCCCTCTCGCCTCACCACACGATCATCTTCTCAAAATGATAAAACAGAAAGAACATAAACTTATAATAAGATGCATATATACGGGGGGGCGTATGTATGTATGTGTTTGTGTATGTGTGCGTGTGTGTGGCTATGTGTGTAAGTATGTGTGTAAGAGTGTGCGTGAAGCTGAGGGTTGTACAATATACATATAGAGAGACAGAGAGGTTGAGTGAGACAGACTAACACACAACTCATGCTTAGGAACAGATACATAACTTGCATAATAAGAAGAAATATATATATATATATATATATATATATAGAGAGAGAGAGAGAGAGAGAGAGAGAGAGAGAGGGGGGACAGAGACAGAGACAGAGACAGAAGAAAGTGAGAGAGAAGGAGAGAAACAGACGGAAAGGGAAAGAAACACCGAGAGAGAGAGACAAAGGGGGTGACATATGGAGTCATCATAAAACCTGCATATATAAGTAAATACACCTAACCTGCAAAATAAAAAGGAATATATATATATATATATATATATATATATATATATATATATATATATATATATATATATATATATATATATATATATATATATGTATAAAAATTCAGAGAAAGAGAGGGGTGGGAGTGGGTCGACGTAACACTCCCGCTTACGACGAACAGATACACAATTAAGAAACTACAAAACCAGCTTTTTTTTCTTTTTCTCAAAATAACCAACTGCGGGACATTATTTTTCTTCTATACATTGTGTCTAAAGTTTCACTTGCCTGTTGGCTTCGACTTCATTCCCCCCCCCACTCTCTCTCTCACCCCTCCCCCGCCTGCATCCTGCGTTCTACTCATGCACCTTGCGGACTATGTGTGTCTTCCTACATCAATGAGAGACATCCTCCATTTTTTTTTCCCCCGCTCGACTTGACTTTCTTGCTAATGACCCGGATGTTTATGCAAGCTTTGGACCATAACTTTTTCTTGTTTTTTTTGTTTTGTTTTGTTTTGTTTTGCTTTTGTTTTTGTTGTTTGTTTTGTTTGTTTTTTTTCCTGTGGTTATTGTGGCTGCTTTTCTGATTTGGGAATGATTGGTGTGGAGGAAGGGGCGGACATGACTTTTAAGCCACCATCAGTCTATGAATATAAACGAGGAATTCAAGACCAGTATATGTGTGGAGGAACCGAAGGAAAATGCAAGAATTATGGTAAATAAGCATTTTAATAGACTATTCATAAAAGATTATTCCTTATGGCATGCTTACAAATATTTCCGTTCTGTCCCCGAAACATATATATATATATATATATATATATATATATGCATGTCCCAAATATATACAATATATGTTCGAAATATATACATACACAAATGTCCAAAATATATACATATACATATGCATCAGATATATACATATATATATATATATAAAATATATATATATATGTATATATATATATATATGTATATATATATATATATATATATATATATATATAATATACAGATGTGCATATGTGTGCGTATATATATATGTATATATATATATAGAGAGAGAGAGAAAGAGAGAGATAGTTTGATGGATTGATAGATAGTTAGATAGATGTAAAGATATGTTACATTTAAAAAGGAAATCTGCAATCTCTTACCGGCAAACCATCCATCTTGTATATTGTCTTTTCCTACTGCATTTTGCTCATTCTGTCGTCATACCTTCCTGCTGAGCGTCCCACCCTTCTCCATTTTTGCTGCTGAATTACGTATATGACATCCTGCACTGTAGTACTTTTTCCTCATCTTTTTTCACCTCGTAGAGTTATTCCCTGAAATGCTCTTTCCGTTGCTCTCCGTATGATTCTAAATTGGTTCTCATCTCTCCTTTATTACTATCCACGTTCTGCATTCGTACGTCGTAGCAGGAATTACGCATTCATCGTCAACTTTCTACTTCAAGCACATCGGCAAAGTGCTCTTCAATCTGTTTCTATTCAAACCGAATTGAATTCTAGCCAATCGATGATTTTTATTACATGGTCTTTCTAAAACTCTATCATCTGCCCGAGGTTAAAGTATCCGTCACCCTCTTCTAGAGCTTCCCCATATATTTCTATGGTCTTTTGAGGGACTTCATCGTTGAATATTTTTTCTTTTTTCTTTCTGTATTTGACCTTATTTTTTTTTTTTACTTTCCCATTATAGATCAGTCAACATGTTTAGTAATTAATCCCATGCTTCTGACGTTATGAAAACGTCATTGGCGAATCTCAATTGGCTTAAATATTCTGCTTCTATGTTTACTCCCATCCTGGATAAGTCAAAAGATGCTTTCAGGGCTCGCTGTATATAGTTCTGGTGATAGTGTCTGTTCGTCTATTTGTCAGTATTTTTGTGAATAGTTTACAGAGGTTAGGTAACAGTGTAATTAGGTATAAGTTGTCGAGGTTGTGCCCATCTCATTTCTTGTGAAACAGGACCACTATTGTGAACAGGACCAGTCTTACTCCTTTTGCTATCTCTATCTGGCTCGTATCATTGTATAGTCTAATCATTACAGTGCCTCTTTTGTATATGTTCTGAATAGCATATATAATTCTCGTTAATGCCTTGTTCTTGCATTGGGTCGAAGACAAGAGCTTTCTCATAATCTGCAAAGGTAAAAAAGTGGTTTGTTGCATTCTAATGACTTTAACATTAGTTGATGTATTATATGTAGGTGGTCTATTGTTGAGTGACCTTTTCTTAAACCTCTTTATTCACGGCGCTGATTTACATCTGGAGAGCCAGTCAGTTTGTTTATGAGTATTTTTGTGGATAGTTTATGTATGTTAGGTTATAGTAAGATAGAGCAGTAGTTGCTGAAAGCGCGTTTATCTCCTTTTTTTGTGGAGAAGGATAACTATTCCAAGATAATTTTCTATCTTGTATGAACTGTGTGAATAGCTTTGCTAGTCTTTTGTGAAAGATCTCTCCTGTATCTTCTAGAAGGTCTGTCGTTATGCCAACCTCACCAAGAACTTTTCCAAATTTCATATTTTATAATGCAATCTACCCCATCTTCTATTATGTCTATCGTTTGTATCTATCAGCTTATCAGTTTGATGTTTGTATATATACAAATATAGATATATATAGAGAGAGAGAGAAAGAAAGAGAGATAAGCACAAACAAATGAAATGAAACAAGCTGGGATAGCACAAAATATGTTTTATGGCAGCCATTTTGAAAATCAAAAAAATAGCAGGCTTGCAAGAGTCTCTGCAAAGGCCAACATTAACTTTTTGATTCCCCACTTTCTGAAGATTCAAAAATTGAATAGTCTCGTTAATATACAAAAACTTTGAACGAAACAATATTTTTCAACAGTGAAGGACTGGTACCTGATAACTGAAGATTGGTTTTTAAAAACAATATAGTAATTTTAAATCAAACATTTCGATCAAATATTGGTCGGGTTAATGAAGAACATATATGACTGGAGATTACACAACTGTCTGAAAGTTATGAAGGATATCCTTATGAAAAGAAGTGGGTAGTACTCACTAGTATTACTCATAGCTAAGCTCAAAGGCTGAAGGCAGCTTACATGGTTGAGCATCTCAACACAAGTAATGATTTAATAAAATTCTTTAATGAAACACGTTATTTGCTTCCTGTTAACCAGGAGGCAAGCATTGCAAGTTATAATATCCATGACTCAAAGATAAAAATAAAGATTTAGAACAATAGATTGCGTAATCTTATGCAATCTCACGTTTAAGTGTTCATCACTTGCGGGAGAGGTTCTATCGGAAGTATGCATGATAAAATTCAACTTCATCATCATCATTTTCATCAGTCTCTTGACGTCCGTCGTTATACATAAATCATCCCCAGGATTTGTCAGACCTCTCTATTGTGGACGTTGCAGAGCCAATATTTTCTGAATTTCCCTAGTTCCTCCGTCTATCTTGTATTCGGCCGCCTCTGTTACGCATGTTACCTCTGGGGATCCATGTTGTGAGTCGTGATATCCATCGGTTGTCTGACATTGACTAATACAGTCCAGCCCATTGCCTTTTAAGGCTTCTAATGGATTCAATTATGTATTGGACTCTTTTTTTCACTGATATACTGTGCTGTCTTGTGATCTCTTCATGGAATGTTGAGCATGATTCTCTCATGTGCGTGTTGCATGCTTCTCAGTTTGTGAGTCTGTCTCTGGGCTAGGTTTCAGCTCCATAAGTGACTATCAGAGGGATGCATCTTTGATTTAATCTTTATTTTACTTATAGTTTCTTGTACATTCTCCTAATTTACCTCTATGGTCTTATTGAGTACTGTGGACCAAAACTGTTATCAATACCGTCAACCTAGGTTTCTTCTGTTTTATCTTGGTCTTGCTAGCTATGTATGTATAATCAGTGCAGGACACACAATGAAGCTAGAGGGCTGAAAACTTTACTCTTTGTTATGTCTAAAAAACCTTTTTCTATTTTCAAACTCACCCACTAAATATGTATTTGGTGGAGGCGTTCAAGTTGCAATGTTGATTTATGCTAAATTGACCCCTCACTTTATATCCAGCTGCATCCACATTCGTATTTTTCGGACCTATTAGTGACCACTGCACCCCCCAAAACAAGAGAAGATGCCTATTCATTGATCATCCCTTTTTCCAATACTTAATTGATCACCCCAGGACCACATGCTGCTAAAACGTGACCAACGTCTTTGGGCACCCATCTGCTAGCTGGGGGGATCATTTTTTTCTTTAAATGGAGAAGTGATGACAAATGAATTAGTTACTTCTCTCACCTTTTCTTTGGCAGTGATCACGAAAAAAATCAGAATCTTTTCACAAATACAAGAATGAACATAGCCAGACAGAATCTAAGTGACAGATATAGCATGCACGTACGTTGTAAATTGAAACTTCCAACAAAACATATCATTTAGAGTAATTTTCGATCAACAGAAAAACAATTTTTCCAGAAATGACAGTATTTGTTTAAATTTTAAGCTTTCTAACGTCATTGGTACGCTTTGTAGGCACGACATATACACAGACAGCTAGCCAGCCAGACTCATTTAAAAACTGAATGAATTTATGTTGGAGTTGACAGTATTCGTTGACACTTCTTAATCTTTTTTTTACTGGAGTGCCTGTACGTAGCGCTAAGGTTGCCTCTTATTCGTTACCAAGTTACACCAAAGCCGGTTCTAGAAACATTCAAAATGGCTTGATATTTCCCAGACATTTCTCATACATGAGGTGAGACAAAATGTAAAGCGTCGGTCTCTTAAGAGACAACTCCCATCGGAGTATAAACAGCCGGTGACGAAGTCCAGTTTGTACCGGAAATCTGGGTGTGAGACAGATACACTAAACATTCAACTATTCGAGCTGACAATAAACATATATATATATATATATATACATATATATATATATATATATATATATATATATATATATATATATATATATATATATATTATGGGCGGGGGTCTGAAAACGAGTTCAGAATATAATATTTATATTTCATAACACTTGTCATAAAATAAAAACCAGTGATATGCCATAGATTAAATCAATTTCTGTTGCAAATGTTCTACATGATTCCTATTTTGATGTTCGATAGAGCTTTTGTTTTTTATGGTAGTGACACTGCACCTGTGTATGCGTGTATGTGAATATGTGTGTGTAACTGTGTGTATGTGTGTCTATGTGTGTGTTAACGGGTGTGTAAATGTGTGTATGTGTATGTGCGAATGCGTGGATCTGTGTTTGTGTGTGTATGGGTGGGAGGGGCTGATGCAAAATTTATAATTGCAATATATTCAATAGCACCTGCAGAAGAATGATTAAACAAAAATCCTATGATACAATAAAATAAATTGAAAGGATATTTTTATTGCAAATATTGAATAATGACCCCCATTGGGAATCCAATCTGTGAACGGTCACCCCTGAGAAAAATTAGGAGAGGATTTACGGTGAAAAAAAAAACCAATCCCAGCGTCCGACCAAGACTGAAATTCGACAATATGTCCATATATGTGTTTACGTGAACGTGCATGTGTGTATTCAGGGTAGAACATGAATTCAGGGTAGAACACGTATAAGATGAACCTAAGCATTAGAATAATTATTCTTGGACTTTTCAAAAGACTAATGTTGAATGCGTCATGCTAATTTCGGATTTGATATGTCAATATGAAATATGCAGGGTCAAACTCCGCACCTTATTTATTGATTTATGTACGGGAAGCAACCCTTTCACTCATTGCATTTCCAATATTTTAAATTTGGAAATGCAATTCATGGAGAGTCGCCCCTCACCCTAAATCAAGCGAGGATTATTTTTATTCTCCTTGTTACGATAGATAAATTGGAATGGAGCTGGACAATATGTGTACGTGTGATTTCATGTGAATGTGTTTCAGGCTTTAGGGTTATGAGAAACATACAATCACAATACAATTACAATATATCTAGGGGCAGTTGAAGAGAAATACTCAACAAAAACTTATATATATATATATATATATATATATAGAGAGAGAGAGAGAGAGAGAGAGAGAGAAAGAGAAAAAGAAAGAGAGGGAGAGAGAGACAGAGCTATACAGTTGGAATCATCAGTTGTTTACCATGTAACAGTTTCGGGGATTTAAAAACAAAACCCACGCATTATTGATGTAAGGCCACCGCCCCTTGAATTATTATTAAAATATATTGCTTATGTCATACTACATGTAGTTTGTAATTTTTATATAGAGTAATATCAAGTGAATATTAAATCTATGGTGTCGGTTTTAATCTCAGACTCCATGCAAACTAACTTATGATATCATCTTCAAGAATACTAATTACACTGAAAAATGCCCTCGAGTAGATTTTCATCCAAAATATTTGACAATTTGTTTTATACTAACCTTAAAGTTAATTATTCCACTACGTATATAATCACACTTCCATCAATTCGTCCTGTTTGTTTTTTTCCCTTTAGAGTATCATATAAATTAGTCTCATATGCATAGTTGAAACGAAACGAAACCAATTTCTAGACGGTAGTAACACCTCAGTGGGCTATTCCATTACTATACAGTTTGTTACTTGACATTTCAGGTTCAATTTCCCACCCCACCCAACAACTTATCAATCAGACAAATAGACCAAGGCCAAATGTTTTCCCGGGTGCCTGTTTCTAGCCAATACAAAGATCTTTTTACACTGACAAAGACTACACCCATCTCTTTGATTGCCAAATTATCTTTACAAAAATACGAATTGATTTAATTTGATACATCATCATCATCATCATCATCATCATCATCATCATCAGTCTTTCAACGTCTGTCGTTGGGCATAGACCTTCCCCATGATTCGCCATACTTCTCTATCATGGGCGTTGCAGAGCCAATACTCTCTGAATTTGTTTAGCTCGTCTCTCCATCTCATGTTCTGCCGGTCTCCGTTGCACATGTGATCTCGGAGGATACATGTCGTGAGTCGTGATGTCCATCAGTTGTCCGCCATTCTTGTAATAAAGCCAGCCCACCGCCATTTGATATATTCTATATTTTTACTCTCTATAACATGTTCTTTAATTTTCATTATTTCATTATGGCCAAGCCGATAAATTTCAAATGGATCAGTATTTCTAGTCATGGCTTTATTAAATTGTCAGAAAATCTTACTAATTTCCTCGATTGACCGTTCTTATATAGTCAATATATATATATATATATATATATATATATATATATATATATATATATATGTATATATATATATATATATATATATATATATATATATATATATATATATATAAAAGAACGGTCAATCAGGGAAATTAGTAAGTATATATATGTATATATATATATATATATATATATATATATATATATATATATACTTACTAATTTCCTTGATTGACCGTTCTTATATATATATATATATATATATATATATATAAGAACAGTCAATCAAGGAAATTAGTAAGTATATATATATATATATATATATACATATATGTATATATATATACATATATATATATATATATATATATATATATATATATATATGCATATATATATATATATATATATATATAAATATATATATATATATATATATATATATATATTAACAATATGCGGCATTGTCTGGAGAAAACTTTAAATGTAACAATACGGGGAAAAAAATTATCTTTTATGGAATTTTCATAAAACTAAACGTCCATTTTAGACGACTATTTGTGTGCATTCCAATGTCAAGTTTAACATTGAAGTTACATTGTAAATAGTAGTCACCTTCTGATTGACCGTTCTTATATATATATATATATATATATATATATATATATATATAAGAACAGTCAATCAAGGAAATTAGTAAGTATATATATATATATATATATATATATACATATATGTATATATATATACATATATATATATATATATATATATATATATATATATATATATATATATATATGCATATATATATATATATATATATATATATATATATATATATATATATATTAACAATATGCGGCATTGTCTGGAGAAAACTTTAAATGTAACAATACGGGGAAAAAAATTATCTTTTATGGAATTTTCATAAAACTAAACGTCCATTTTAGACGACTATTTGTGTGCATTCCAATGTCAAGTTTAACATTGAAGTTACATTGTAAATAGTAGTCACCTTCTGAAAATTCAAAAATCGATTCTTCTCAAAATAGACAAAATTACTGGAGGAAACAAAGGTCATATTGATTGAATGCACAAAAAATTATTTGTAAAAATTATCTTAGTTCAATCTTTTTCGAATATTTGACTTGAACGAATATTTGCGCATTGCTCAACGCAGAAGTGTTTATGGACATGTCAAGGGTGCCCAACACCTAGTGTGAGAAAAAATATGCAAAAATAATGAAATATCATCCCAAGTTCCCATGTATGCAATCAATAAGAACAGTGTTCCCTTGGGGGGTCGTCTTGTGCAAGAAGAAATATATTGAATAAAGTATTTTTTTTCACTATGCTGTCAAATTGCAGGGAATAATGAAGTAAAATATCTTGAAATATTTATGAAAGAAAAATGGGAAAATCATATTATCAATCATAGCCTACAATTGCTCCAATTGACTTGAAATTAAAAAAATGACCTCTGATGACCTTGAATGACATCTGAAGTCAACCTCATGCAGCCCATCTCATCAACTGTTTGAGGATGTACCCGTATGACAAATCTCAGCTTCCTAGAAGCAAAACTAACTTCTGGTTACGTTGGATGTAAACGTAGCGTCCGGTTTAGCATTATGATTACATTATAAATAGAGCCCCACTATAGAACCTCCAGGCAATCATCCATCCTATGTCTTTTGCGGTGAAAAGATGCATTGCTAAGAAAAATTTCTGCCTCTTGCATACATAATTGTGGAAAATACACAGATGATTTGAAGATTAAGGTTATTTAAACCTTTGCATAGCTGGCGGCTGTTTAGCTCAAGGATAAGAGCGATTTTACATTAAAGTAGCTACCCTATCGGTCACAGGTTCGATTCCTGTTGTAACCTCATTTTCTTCAATTGGTTATTCTATTTACATTACGCAGATCATGCGATATATTAACCGTATAATGACTGGAGATCATTTCAATTAAGTTACAATATAATAAAACGCAATTTATAATCATTCTGTTGGATCATATAGCCGTCTCCTAATATATATATATATATATATATATATATATATATATATATATATATATATGTGTGTGTGTGTGTGTGTGTGTGGTGTACATATGTGCATATATTCATATAAATCCACGGATAAATTTATAGACAGGAACAGATTTTGAGATAGAACAAAATGTCTACCAACGTTTAACAAAAAGCTATGAATAAGTTTCAACATGAAATACGAAAGAGAATTCCAAGGCCATTAAACCATCTTTCCACCAGAACTATCCAAATTAAGTGTTTCTCAAGTTTTCACATTGTTCAGAGACAAATTTTGTTTTTTACTGGTCTGATTTTCTTTGAGATTTTACGAATTTTTTTTTCTTTTGTTAGACGTCATTTCTAACTCTTAAGTAAACAATTAACCAGTTATTTCAACTGAACATGGTGATCTCCCTGCTGATTCTTGTATAAACACCGGATGTCAGTGTGCAAAAATCACCCACCTCGCATCTAGTAAACATGGACCACTGATGTGAGGAAATCTTTCCTAAAAAACAAAATCCTCATAAAAATGTACAAGAGTAACTAATTGACAACTGCAACGCCTGATTTTATAGTGCTTTATACACACACACATATATATATAAGTGTGTGTGTGCGCGCACGAATGCATTCATATAAATATGCATGTACACATGCGTATATAAATGTATATGTATAATTATGCATATATGTATATCTATGTATTCATATAGATATGAATGTACGTATATATATGTTTTTAACTTCCCGAAACGGTTACATGGTAAACAACTGATGATAACTACTGTAATATATATATATATATATATATATATACATATATATATATATATATATATGTATATATATATATATATATATATATATATATATATATATATATATATATGTATAATCACACAATTACCTTAATATCAATTTTTTTGTAAAACATTAAAAAAAAAAAGACTGAACATAATTACATGAAACACATTAACAAAGCTTGAGAAATATTCGAATGGAATGACATAAGATCATGGAAACAAGTTTTCAGTATTTAGTGTTAAAGTTGTGAAGCTTTCTACATCATGTATACATCAGAGCGCCGATGAGCGCTTCGGTGTACTCGTTGATAAATCATGTGAAGCGGTGACGTTGATATCATTTTCAAAAGATTGCATTAGGCCCCATCAGTTTTAGGGCTTTTGTACCTAACTGAGCTACACACACACACACACACACACACACACACACACACACACACATATATATATATATATATATATATATATATGATTGTACGTACAATTGTATATGTATTTGTTTTTAAATCCCCAAAACTGTTACATGGTAAACAATTGATGATTACAACATGGAATATTTCTCGGGGATTTTTTTTCCGAAATTGAATAACGAGGGGACTTCAAGATCAGCGTGCCTGTGTGAAATTCCGCTTTAAATTAGAACGTTTTTTATGTTGTAACTGACCAATGGGGATGATTGTCTTCAATAACATGATTCATACTAGCATATAATATCAAGAGTAGCATCCCCCAATTACAATGCCAAAACTGGACTACTTTACACGTCGACACAACGGTCGCATTGTAAAAGTGTATGCACTGATATGTGAAAATCGTCGCCTGACTGTCCATGAAGTCTCCAAAGATTGCCGGTAAATTTGTGCAGCATCGATTTACAGTTAAATGAGGTTTTCAGTGAAGCACAAGAAAACACTCGTCGCCGTCTCTCCACTTTCTGGTTTTGAATCCTGTTGATGTTTGGTTTTTTTTTTCTTCCTTCAAGCTGATATCCTCCCTGAAAATCTGTCGATTTCAGACGATGGAGGAAATAGAAGAAAATTTGTCACGAGACCTGCACACTATCCCTCAAAACAATTTCCTGGACTGGGGAAAATTGCTAGGAACGTGACGGAGACTTTTTTGAAGGTGTCAAGTTTCATAAGATTGTGAGTGTTGGGTATCATGACATTTCGTCTATAGCAGTACAGTGAACGATCAGGGAGAAGTAAACAAAGGAAATTCTTAGTAAACTCTAATTAGCAAATGACTGCTTCTCGAGGAAAAAAACTCGTATAGCTAATTTGCCCAAAATTCATGTAAAGAACCCCAACACAAAGACTCAAAATTTATCATCGACTTGCTGGTGTCAAGATATTTTGTTTTGTTTTTTTATTTGACGTTGAAATTGTCTGATTAATTCAATCGAACTTTTTGATGGAGCCAGACATCTAACCTTATTAAAACTGACAAGTGCAGATAAATATATAATGAGATTTTTAAATAAAACTTTTCGCCTTCAAGCCGTGCGAATCATTTATTGACCTTAAAATGTACCATACCAAGATACATAATTAGATAATATTGGGAGTGTTCAAAAGTATTTTTGTTCTGTTTTCCTTTTGCACAGAGCCTTTTCCATGTATACATCTAAAGAATATTTATGAATCCATTATATCAATAACATCATCACAATCATCAATATGATCGTAATCATCATCATGGTATGCATCATAATTTTGATAATTCTAACCAGTTGTATCTTTCGTTTCAGATGGGATAACGGGTAAAATAAATTCTGGCCATTTTGAGGACTTATTTCAAACTACTCCTCAGCGCCGCAAAATCTGCTCACAGAATTCGGTAAGTGGTTGGAAACATAGCAGTATCCAACTGTATACCTGAAATTTGGCTTGAGTGCTCACGGGGATGGTGTTTCGTCTTTGGAATAAAGACAAGATATGAATGATAATCAGAAGTCGATCATGATAATTTGGAATGCTTGGTAGAGAAAGACCAAACAACCAACACCAGAGAACATTTGAAAGATACAGAGCATTGAATAAACTTCAAAAGCATACGGCAGTAACTGTTCAATAATGAGTTGATTAAAAAATAAAATCACTATTGATCCACCGACTTACCAGGTAGGTGTGGAAGATTTTACAAGGACAAAAACGTACTTACTGCGAGGAATGTTTCAAAGGATATGTTGCGCTAATCCCCCAAGTGGAAAGCAGATGGCCGCCCGCTCTGCTTGCCTAAAAAATGAGCATTCAAATTCTGATTTGAACTATGAAAGCAGATGACCTGCAATATTAGGAAACCGTATCTACATCGGTTTGTATTTTGCAGCGTACAAAACGCCTAACGTATCTGTTGCACCGTAAGATTAGAATAAAATATCTTATCGAATACTATCGAAGGAATTTTTTTGCTAGGTCCCCTTTTAAGGAGATTCTTGGTACATTACATGTGGTTGGTTCAGACTAATTTCTTTGCTTTAGCTAAATTAGTGAAAAACCCACTGTATACGATGATTAAAAAAAGATTAGTCTGAACAAACTGACAAAATGTGAGTCTTAAAGTGTATAATCTAAATTGAGCCATATATCTCTATAAATCTAAACACACACACACACACACACACACAATGCTCCTCTATTCAGGGTTGAGCACTCTTTAGGTGAGGTAACTCATCCATTGTAAGCTTATGCAATGCTCTTCCATAGGAATAGAGCACTCTGCTGGATGAGGAGTATCTGCCTAAATGAATATATCGCTTAAATTCAGCCTTACTGACCATCCATTTCCAGAGGTAGGATATCGGCCTCCGAGTCCGATGTGAGAGTTTCAATTCTGCCTCGCGGTACTGGACGGGATAAAAGTCTATAGCCACACTGAATTAATGTAATACATCGAAACAGCTGTGGATGACACAATAAATATGTATATATATATATATATATATATATATATATATATATATATATATATGGAGAGAGAGTACTGGTTTTCCAAAAAAAGTGTCCAGTAAGTGTAAGAGATGAGTAAAAAGTACGGAAACGTTACTATTGTTGGAGATTATTTTATATTGATGAGTAAAATGTTTATTAAAAAAAACTGTATTTTTCAGCTCTCGGAAGAAGGCTTCTTTTCACCAGTTCCAAAGGCGAATCCTATCAAGGTGAATGAACAAAATGAACTGAAAAAAAAAACTAATTGAAACCACACAACGGACCATGGGAAGGCGATGTTAGGGATAAGTCTGAGAGTAAGGGAAAGACCGACATGGATCAGGGGGAAGACTAGAGAGAAGGATATGATACGAATAATTAAGCAACAAAAATAGAGATGAGTGGGTCACTTGGCAGTGGGAAAATAACCAGATACAAGATGGCATTGAGACTCAACAAAGGTTAACAGAAAAACCGGAAGTCATGGACAGGAAATAGGAAAGGACTGTGTCCAGGATTAGACTTATATATAAGCCGCTGCTGATAATGATTATGTATACCTGTCTATATCTATATCAATATATATATAATTTGGTGGTGTCTGTCTGTGATTGTTTGTCTGTCACGCAACCCTTCTAAATTTTGCATACATATTCAATAGAGCTAAGAGAAGATTTCAATGTGAAAAAATTATGGATATTTTGAAAAAAATCATGATAATGATTGGAAACAAAACTCTGTGGAAATGTTATAGATTTTATAAGCCTGGGAGTTTTTGTCTTTTTTTCACTCCTTAGACAATCAAGCTTGCGTAGACAAGTACTTCAGCTAGTACATGTGTATGGGCATGTGCATATGTATATAAATATATATTTCTTTTCGAGCTTATATGTGAATATATGCAGGTAGGTTTTCCAAGATTATAAAATGGATGAGTGTGAAAATATTCAGAGTTTCATTTAGTTTATCACATATAAAATACGACTAATATATGTACATACATATATATATATATATATATATATATATATATATATATATATATATATATATATATATATATATATATATATATATATGTATGTATAGAGATAGAGACAGATTGACAGGCAGTCAGATATGGGGGGATACAATATCATGAAACGAATAGAGAGAGAGAGTTCATCACATTTGAAATATGACTAATATAGTGTTTCTCTGAATTTTTGAGATGAGGTATTATAATTATTTCTATTATTATTTGGACTATCCTCATCTTGGTTGTTTTTCATGCATTATTTCAGCCGTTGTACTGTACGGACTTCATCAGGTATCATCTATATACCCCCGTCGGTTAAATAAAGGGTTCGGTTCGTTACTTCCCCGCACCTACCAGATGATACCTGATGAAGGCCGTAGAGTACAACGGCCGAAATGTTGTATGAAAAACAACCAAGATGAGGATAGTCCTAATAATGATAGAAATAAATGACTAATATATATATATATATATATATATATATATATATATATATATATATATATGTATGAGGGGGTGATACAAAATCATGAAACGAATTGTGAAAGAGCGTGTGGGTTTGGGGTGTATCTATGCGTTTCTGTGTGTTTTTCTCAGTATGTATTTATCTATATATACCTGCATATAGATAGATATATATGTGTATGATATATAGAAATGTTTTTCGGCTTTATGTATATGTGTGTGAGCGTGTATATCATGTTGATATAAATGTGTGTGTGCTTCTACTATACAAGAATGTGAAATGAATCATAAGCGAAAGAGAGAGAGAGAGAGAGTGTGTATGTGTCTCTGTGTGTGTGTGTGTGTGTGTGTGTGTGTGTGTGTGTGTGATACAAGATTATGGGAAGACTAGGCGGGGCAAATATCCATAGATCCAAGGGAAAGAAGTGAAGACGTAAAATATTCCCCATCGGAATTAGAATTCACCGTTTCGTTGCAACTTCAATCGCTAATTATTTCAAGTATCAAAGCCCCAACACTGAGGGCCATACAACGTGCGCATGAAAGAATCATGCTCAACATCACATGGAGAGATCACAAGACAGCACATTATAATAAAGGGAAGAAACAGGAATAAGAGAAAAGATAGAATCCAGTAGAAAACTTAAATGGTAATAGATAGCCTATGTTGAAAGAAGACAAACTGCTGGACATTACGACTTACGACATGGTCCCCCTGAGATCATATACGAAACTGGCCGACAAACAGAAGATTGTTTGACGAAGTAGATGAATTAAGAAAATATTGGCTCCCTGACACTCATGATAGAGAGGTCTGGCGAACTTGGGGGACGGTCTGTGTCCAACGACTGATGCTAAAAGGCTGCCGCAGCTGATGATGCTGATGATTATGATCAAGGCCCGAAAAGCTGCCAAGGCGAGCTTATCATAATTACGATTGTATCTGCACCGTCAAAAATAACGGCAGATAAGAGATTGAAATTTGGTAAAGCCATTGAGATATCTATTTCATTTTGTTTTTACAGTCGGTGTGCCGCGTAAGTCAATATATCTCTTTGCTTTTGGCCTACACTTGAGCGTTATGAATATTGGGAACGTTTTCACATATTTTCTTTATCATTTGATTGACTTGGGGTTCTACAGACAATAAAACAAATATACTTATTCACATTGCGTATTATTATAAAGGATTAGAAGAGATTAAGAGCTGAAATCAAGACGTTTATCAGTTAACTCCCCGAAGGGAAGTGTAATCAATAGAGAAACAGTTGTTAAAAAGCGTAAATATACTCCAGTAATTAGGGTAAATATACATCGGTTGACAGATCTGAGGGCCAAGTTGCATGTACCCTTATTTGTAGTAAGATGGGTAGAGACTGATAGCTGATATCTAAACGAAAACTAAATCACAGACTCAGCATTTTCAGCAACATTAGTGTGCCATGAAGATACAGTAGGTGTGCCGCGGTGGTTTTGTGCAAGGTCTATCCTCCATCGAACCAGGGCCGTTGACAATGTTCCCTATTTATACAAAAATAACATTTGAAAACGTTTCGAGATCACTGGTACTTTTATGGGGAACTTTGAGCTTTCCTCAATGATGTAATGAACAAATAAACGTGCTGTCCATTAAAGGCCCAGATAGCAGTTTTGAATTCTCTCGTGAATTCCATTGTGTAGAACAGCTTATCTAAGATTATTTTTGATGGCATCTTTTTCGATGACATCTTGTTTCAATGTGTAGAAATAGATATCCATAATAGATTCAAAATCTTTTGTAAAAGTCGATCAACAATATACTTTTGGCGATAAAATTAATAAATCATTAGTTTTGTGCGACTTGTCCACCCGGATAGTGTAATGGTTAGTTCAACGATCTCACATGCAAAATCTCCTGGATTTGATTCACTGTGTAAGGGAAGAGTGTAAAAAACCCTTTGCCAGCAGCTGATTCAATATAGTCCAAGCCGTGTGATTAGAGTGGAAATCCGCAAATTGAGAACCATGCAACGTGCACATGAAAGAATTATGCTGGGCCTCACAGGGAGAGACCACAAGACAGCACAGTACATCCGGGAAAAGACAAGAGTCAGGGTCATCATAGAATCCATTAAAAATCCCAAATGGCAGTAGGCGGGCCATGTTTTAAGAATGGCGGATAATCAATTGACATCGCGACTCACGACATGGGTCCCCCAAGATCACATGCGCAACCGAGGCCAGCAGAATTGGCTCTGCGACACCCATGATAGAGAAGTGTGGCGAATCTTGGGGAAGGTCTATGTCTGACAACAGACGTTGAAAGACCCTTTACTGGACTTTCACCCTTGTAGGTATAAAGTCCTGGTCTCAGCGAGACTAGTAAAGATCACAAAGCTGACACATGCAACAAAAACTGTTGCTCCGTCACTGTCTGTCATACACATTGAAGTCGTATCTTAGGAGAAGAGACTGTTCAACTTTTTCTTGTAAAGGATCAAATTTAACCTCAAGTATCAACGGTGTGCTTGGACTGTTATAATACTTGGTTCACTGTGCTGTGAGATGAAAAAGATTGAAAAATCACTGAACTTATCGAAATCTAAGCAGACCAGGTTGATCCATAATCTCATTCCCAAGTTATTCTCTCATTGTTTGATTGTATCTTTCCATTCTCTCCCCTATCCCTTCCAACTTTCATTGCCTTTCCATGTTCTATCAATATGTTAGAAAAAACATCGATTCGTTTGATATCTAAATGTTTCCTTTCCCTTCATTGATCTAGCCGATTTTCGTTTCTCCCCTCTTTCTCCATACTGTTTAATCAAACTACCTTTCTTTTATGTCCTCTCTCTTCCTATCCACTTCTTAAACGCCCTAGCTTCATTCTCTCTTCCATTTCTTTTTGCCTTCTTCTTAAACCAACCTAACCTTCCCTTCATGTTATTATTACTGAAAGCGTCACATTTGAACGCAGGTAGGAACAATTAGAGTGATATTATAGATTCCCCAAAGAGGATTGATGTCGGTTCAAATCATGGATACGGACACTTCGAAACGATGTGGAGTCATGAATTAAAATTTCCCTTGGTATCGTATTCTGACCGGGTTCCCTCAAGGTCAGTCTTGGTATCGAATTGTCCATTTGTTTTTACGGGTAATTACTGAGGTTACCCGGGAGCACTGACATCCGGGTGGCCCCTCCCGACCTAACCTTAACCTCTGGATTGCCTTCACAGGAAATTCAATAATCAATGAAATATGAACAGTAAAGGTAATCTAATAACATTTCTTCCGCTCTTTCTTCCCTTTCTTAATAACATCACTTTCTTCATTTAGCGTCTTTCTTCAATCACTCCCTACCTTTTCTCTTTCTTTCTTCCTTCCAATCATTTTTCCTTCTTTCCTTCCTTCATTCATTCTTTCCCTCCTTCATTCATTCATTTATTTTTCTTTCTTTCCTTTCATCATTCATTCTTTCTTTCTCTCCTTCTTTCATTTTTCCCCCCTTCTTTTTTTCTTTTTTCCCTCCTATCTTTCTTTCTTTCTTTCTTTCTATTCTCTTTGAACGCGATTCAACTTTTATTTTTTACTCTTTTCTTCCTACCTTTCTATTTTTTCCTTTTCTTTCTTATTTTTTTTCTTTCGTTTTCACTTTCTTTCTACCTTGTCATTTTCATTCATGCACTCTTTCTTGCCTTCTCTCTTTCTCTCTTTCTCTTTTTTTTTACCTCGCTTTTTGTTCCCCTTCTTCTCCCCATTGTTTTCCTCTTCTTTCTTCTTCGTTTCCTTCCTTATTCTTCTTAACTTTCGTTTTCTCTTTCTTCCATCTTTTTTCTTTGTGCCCCTCTTCCTTTTCTTCTCTTTGCCGTTCCCTCTTTTCCATATTCTCTTTTCAACCCCCAGTGTCCTTCCTCCCAACTGATCGCCAGTCTCCACCTGGTCTTCTTCTTCTTCTTCTTCTTCTTCTTCTTCTTCTTCTTCTTCTTCTTCTTCTTCTTCTTCTTCTTCTTCTTCTTCTTCGACCCTCTTTCTCCCTTAGAGACTCAAATGCCGGAAGCGACTTCTGCAATTCCCACTTCCACTATGACTTGTTCCTTCCAAAATTCGGAGCTTCATATTTGCTCTCAAACGTGACCCTTGCGCGAAGATTAGAATCTGATTTGCTATATTTCAAAGCCATTGTGACCCAATTACTACTACTACAACTAATAATAATAATAATAATAATAATAATAATAATAATAATAACAACAACAACAACAACAACAACAACAATAATAATGATAATCGACATCACTGCGAGGAACTCCATGGATACTGGAGGGAATGCCAGAAATATAAGGCCTGCGACACTAAGTGTTAGAAGTAGCCTAACAGAAGAAGGAAAATGGAAGCGAAGATGTGAACCACAGCACTTGCGTGATAGGCGAGGGAGAGAAGAGATGTGGGCTGAAGACCTGAGGAGACTTACTGTCACTCAGCTTTCATCAATGACCACCGGGCAACTGGTGTGAAAGTGTAAATCGCAATATTACTGCGACCTATGAATACTGGGAGAGAACGGCTCGAGACTTGAGGAGACTTGCTGTCACTCAAATTCCAGCGGTTACCACCAGGCAACTGGTGTGAGATTGTGGATAATAATAATAATAATAATAATAATAATACCACCACCTCCATCAACAACAACAATAACAACTTATGGGACAGTTGTACAGTGAGACAGACATGCAAGCTCTCGATAAATCTGCCTTCTTTGGAACAGATCACATTTTAAGAAAAGTACTCTCTGTCTTTGGGCTTTTCGTTGGAACTTGACAGTCAACTTACAGATTAAAGAACTGGTATGCGTACTGTGCAAAAAATTAATGATTATCTAAGAAAAATCCAATCGAAAAATAATTATACAATATAAATTACATCTAACATCACCGGCCTTTTTGATGAACCATTCAAAATGAGGCCCTAAAAAAGTTCAGAAAGCTTATTTTTCTCAAGAAATGAAAAAAGAGGTCTAGAAAAGTACTAATGCTATATTTCAAGTCTGTGGACGAACTTCAATTTACAATGTAGGTTTCTGCTAAAATGGTATTGTAGTCTGTGTCCAGCTGCATTCACGCTTGGTTTTAAGAAACTAAGAATTTTTTTTAATGATGACCTCCGAACAGAAGGCAAGAGAAGTCAGCCATATAAAGCATGCCGCAAAAAGACGATTATCATGTCACAGTGTCTGTTAAATGACTAACCAGACCTGTCGTTGTTTTTTTTTGGGGGGGAGGGTCTGTTTTTTGTTGTATTTTTTTCAAATTTTTGTGTCAAGCTTTGCTTTCTTTTTGTAATCGAATAACTGCAAGGTCTTTTTTTTGGCTTTATTATTAGATACTTGATTTTTTTTTTATATTTTCCTGCTTCTTGTATTTTCTTTTTGTTTTTGTTTTGTTACCCCCTTCTTTCAATCTCTAACCATGAAGTCAATTCAATATGGGGGATTATATCACGCACTCCTGACACCCTTCCAGCGCTGGTGACAACCTCTACCCCCCCCATAACACTATTGCCCTCCTGCGTTTTCTTTTCGAGTCATCGAAACCGTTCGAAACGGATTAATGTCAGAAAATAACTGAACCTAATGATAGAATATTGATTTCCGTACTGATCTCATTTCACACATTCTTTGATGTCGGCTCATTCTTGTATTGCCTGATTTTGAAGCTACAGGATTATAGATTTTCTCCATACCCTACATTCCTCCCTCTCCCTCTGTCTCTCTCTCCCTTTCTGTCTCTGTCTCTGTCTCTCTCCCTATTTTCAATCAGGTTCTTTCTGTCTCTCTTCATCTCCTTCCTGTTTTTTCTCATCTATCCCCCTCTCCCCTCTCTCTCTCTGTTCCCCCTTTCTCTCTCTCACTCTCTCACTCTCTCTCTCTCTCTCTCTCTCTCTCTCTCTCTCGGTGTTCCTTTCTGTCTTTCTGTTCCCTCCTCTCTCTCTCTCTTCCCCTTTCTCTCTCTCTCTTTCTGTTCCTCTCTGTCTTTCTGTTCCCTCCTCTCTCTCTCTTCCCCTCTCTCTCTTTCTCTCTGTTCCTCTCACTCTCTCTCTCTCTTTCTGTTCCCTCCTTTCTCCCTCTTTCTCTCTCCCTCTCACTCTTTCTCTCTCTCTCTGTTCCTCTCTGTATATACCTTTCACGCCTTCCTCATTTTCTCTTATTCCTTTGCAACCCACATCCCTTCACTCTTTCTAATCAATTCTCTAAATACTCTACACCACAGTTGCTCTTTGGGCCATTTTACAGCCAAAATCGACAAATCTGGCCTTTTTTTAAAAAATATTTTGCCATGAACTTTTAGGTTTGGGCATATTTAAATTCGAGGCGATTTTGTCTTCGTTGCTGGAGTATTTTTAATAAATTCTTATTTTTGGCGTGATTGCTGTATTGCAATATTTTATAAGCCATCATTTTCATATTATTTTTTCACAACTATTTACGTTCATCTTAATTTTTTGGTTACGTTTTTATGATTGCAAATTTAATATTCAGGCTGTCACTTTGAAGTGAGAGCAACTGGAAAACTCAACTGATGGTAAATAGTGGTATTATCCTGTTCAGATATTGGAGATTCACTTAACTTCATATAATAAAAATGCGTAACGAAATAATTGCTTTTATAATCAATTTCGGCAATTGGCCATGTTTGGCCAGTTTTGGACGAGAAACGTCCCTGACTATCTGGAAACCCAGCCCTACATTCGCACCTTTTTGACGCCCAACCAAGAAGACATGAAAACAGTTTTTTTCACAAAAAAAGAGTCATAGTACAAATTTAAAAGCATTTCTGATCCTTGGATTTTCTTGCTGTTAAAATCAATATTGTTGTCTCCGTTGCGGTAATTCTCTTTGATCTTGGTTGGATTTCATTGATCCTAAATTTTAATTTACAAATGTAAAAACCCTCGCTTGGTAATTCCAATATTGGATTCTTTTATTTTTTTTTAGAAATTACACATATTAGAAACTGTCAACTAAAACTGTCGCTATTACTGTCAACATAAGTTTTTTCAGTTTTGTAGGTCTGCTCGTTGGCTGACTGTCTGGCTGTCAAGCTGTTTTTTCTATCCATCTATCTATCTATCTATCTATCTATCTATCTATCTATTTATTCACATCTATCTATCTATCTCTGTTCCTATCTATCTATCTATCTATCTATCTATCTATCTATCTATCTATCTATCTCTCTCTCTCTCTCTCTCCCTATATATATATATATATATATATATATATATATATATATATATATATATATATATATATATATATATATATCTGTTCCTATCAATCTATCTATCTATTCGCATCTATCTATCCGTCTATCTCTGTTCCTATCTATCTATCTATCATTCTATCAGTCAGTTAATAATCTATCTATCAGTTAGTTCATTATCTATCTATCTATCCATCTATCTATCTATTCGCATCTATCTATCTATCCATCTATCTATCTATCTATCTCCGTTCCTATCTATCTATCTATCTATCTATCCATCTATCTATCTATTCGCATCTATCTATCTATCCATCTATCTATCTATCTATCTCCGTTCCTATCTATCTATCTATCATTCTATCAGTCAGTTAATAATCTATCTATCAGTTAGTTCATTATCTATCTATCTATCCATCTATCTATCTATTCGCATCTATCTATCTATCCATCTATCTATCTATCTATCTCCGTTCCTATCTATCCATCTATCTATCTATTCGCATCTATCTATCTATCCATCTATCTATCTATCTATCTCCGTTCCTATCTATCTATCTATCTATCTATCTATCTATCTATCCATCCATCCATCTATCTATCTATGTATCTGTTCATATCCATCTATCTATCTTTCTATCTATCTATCTATCTATCTATCTATCTATGTGTTGTGCGTGTAAGCCGCACTGATCGAGGTAGCAAACTTGAAATTTCATCTTCTATCCTAATTCCATCCAGTAAAAACGATTTTTGTTTTGTTTTGTTTTGATTTTGGTTGTTTTGTTTGTTTTTTCTCGTAAAATATTCTTCCTCATAAGTTTCCTAATAGAGGGATCAATTACCTGTACAGGTTAATGCCAAACTGATCCCCTTATTTGGGTCTGTCAACATACATGCTTGTTTTGTTTTGTTTTTTTAAATTCGGACTTTTTTAGTGGTCACCGCCCAACAAAAAGCGAAAGAAGTAACTTATATATACCTAATTTTTACTTGATCGCTCCAAAACAGCTGCTAAAAGATGTTGGTCACATGGCAGTTTCTATAGAGTGACTAACCAGACCTATTTTATTATTAGTTTTCACGAGTTTCTGCATCTTATTTTCCTCCACCGACTAATTTGGAATAAGTTCATGCATTTACTCAAGGCAATCTGTCCGTCAACACAATATCTCCAAAAGTTCTCAATGAATTTCAATTCCAAAATGGGTAGAATGGATTTTTTTTTTAAATTGGTTATTTGGGGCCGGGGGAGGGCAACCCTGGATTTTTATCATTGAGTGAGAGATATTTTTTATTTATATCTTAATACATTCATGTGTTTGCAAATGTTTTTCCATACAATACCTCCAAAGGTTCTCAATGAATTCAAATGACTTTTGGTCAAAGGATGGCTGTCAGGCACAGGACGAATTAATTAGATTCGGGGACGGATGCAGGGATTCATTTTTGATTGAAAAATATTTTTTTATACATCAAGAAAAGTAAAACACTAGTAAGAAATATAGAAAATCGAAAATGCAATTAGCTTCCCTTCATCGTAGCTGTATATGAACTGATTTTCATTCAGTTTTTGATTATTGTATTGCGTTGGCAAATATATGTGCTTCCCAGGCGATCTTTATCCTTTTTGGGGGAGGGGTTATTTTTTGTTTTTGTTCTTTTTGTTTTTTGTCAAAAACCTATTTTTACTCATGTTAGGGGCTTCTGGAGAATTGTATTAGCTGCTTTTCAAGCTGTATGATTTAAGATTCTCTTAAAACACCAGGTTGCTATTTCCCGCCATTCTCTGAATAAATACAACAAATAAGGTCTTTTTGAAGAAGTATTTGGCTATAAACTTTTGGATTTTGCCGAATTCAATTTTAGGCTATTTTTTACTTTTTTTTTCCCTAGACGTTTTGATATTTTCTTCTGGTGTATACTGCAGTATTGCAATGTTTCATGAACGATCAATATCATTAATAAATCACCAGCAGAGGGCCCGACCAACCAGTCAAGTGGGCAAGAGATACTTCTTCCGTTGTGTGTGTGTCTATGTGCCAATCTGTGTTTGTGTGTCTCCGAGTGCTCCTGGTAACATTGGCGGAGCCGTCAATATTTGAATGAGTATGCCATTAAACATCATCTAAAAACCTTTCGTTTTTTTTTTTCGTTATTTTTTTCAAAAGAAGGCTTAGGGGGTCTCTTTGGTCATTTTGGACCAACAATGTCCAAATCTTGTGCTGGTACTTTTTAGATTATCTTAGATGGATGATCTATTTTTTAGATGATTTCTGATAATTTTCGAGATTGTAAGTTCGGGTACAGGTGCAGGCCATGGTAATTCACTCCTGCAAGGTACAAATACTCAACTTGAATTTTTAGTCATCTCAAAGTTACGTTAAAGAAGCAAATGGTTGAATCAAAAAAGATGTGAAAAGAATTTTTTTTTTAATTGATCAATACTAAACTAACAATAATAAATAGTAAATTGCCTTCACAAATTATTTTGCATTTAGCTATTTTTTGGCTATTTTTGATTGTTTATTTTTGGTTACAGGGGTCTTCAACTATCTGGCGACTCTTTCACTCTATCCTATTGTCGCTTTCACGAGGTGACGTGAAAAAAATAGAAGCTTTTTTCCTTAAAAAAAAGGGAGCCATGCCATAAATGTAAAAGCAAATCCGATCTTTGGGTTTCTTTCTGTTAAGATCAATATCATGGCTTCTATTGTGTTAATCATCTTTGATCTTGGTTCAATTTCATTGATCCTTTATTCTTAATTAGCAAATGTAAAATCCCTGCTTTGTGATTTCGAGATTAAAATATTTCTAAGATTACACATATTTCATACTGAGTTTTTACGAGTTTCTCAATCTTATCAGAAACTTTCAACCTAACTGTCAACATGGGTTTTCTTAAGTTTTTAAGTTGTTCTGGCTGGCTATGTATGTATCACGCGTACAGCACGCACCAATCGAGTTGAAGGGCTAAAAGTTTGAATATTTACCCTTTGCTATGTCCAGAAGAAACTTTTTTTCTGTTTTCTCTCAACTTCATTCCCTTAGTTGTTTTGTAAGGTATCAATTTGCAATGTAATTTTATTTTCTCCTTTATTTATGTCCGGCGGTATTCTCAGCTGTTTTTTTTTTTGTTTTGTTTTTTTGTTTTTTTTGTTTTTGTTTTTTTAATTCAGACTCATTTTTGTGATCACCTGCCGGAGAAAAGGCGAGAGAAGAAACCCCACAACAACACTGTATGTATGGATCATGCCTACAGACCGTGCCAATAGAGGCACAGGGCTGAAATTGTAAACATTTACTCCTTATTATACCTGAAAAAACTTGCTTTTCAATTTTTTAGAAATTCTCCACAGCTAGGGTCAATTTGCAATGCAAATTTATCTGAAATTGATTCACGCTTGTTTTATGAAAATCCAGATTATTTTGAGGATCATCACTTAATAAAGTCGAGAGAAGTAATTTAATTATCGATCACCCATTTTCCGATTTTTCTTTAATTGATCACTCTCAACACGGCATGCTGCCAAGAGACGTTGCTTATATGATGGTTTCTATTGGATGATTAACCAGAACTGTTTCCTCTTCAATCTTTTGATTACTCTCTTCCTTCTCTTCCATCATTTTTCAACCTCTTCCCCATTCCCAGGGTGTCATTGATACGCAATGAACTTACATCATCATTCCAATAACAAAAACAAAAAAGATCCTTAAACAAACATTATCCAATTGAACGACCGAAGCCCGACCGTGTCAAAATCTAACATAAAAATCTAAGCCTATTCCAAATGATTGAGTTAAGTTTCTCCTTTAATTAAATTATTTGACATCAATATGGAATTTTGAAAAACAAAAAAAGAAAAAAGGTTTTATCTCGTTCCCTTCAACCATATCTGAGGCTGATTGCATCTTGGGTTAGGGTAATCCATAAAGAGATAGAAAAACATCAATTAAATTTCTAAATAATAAGCAAAAAAAAAAAACTCTTCCGTTCTTATCTTTATAAGAAAAAATTCAATCTTTCCATCGAAAGAAGAACCGGTAAGTTACTCAGTAAAAACCCTTGTGTTTTGACAGCATGTCGCATTGGGAATGATCAATTAAAAAATTAGAAAAGGGGGTGACGAGAGAATGAAGAACTTCTTCCGCATTCGGTTTGGCTATGAAGATTAAGAACGTTCGAATTCCAAGAAAACACTTCACTACCGGATTAGAACTCGGGGACTAATTTGGCATACGCTTACATTTTAAGTTAAACACCCACTAAAACCTATTGGGAGACTTGGTCTGTTACAAAAACGAAACAAAAATCATGATATGATAAAGAGTGAACGCTTAAATTTCAAGCCTTTTAGTTCCATTGTCGGGGCCTGTACCGGTGATACAAGTCAAAAATAGAAGAAGTCTTTGTTGACAGTTTTGGTTGATGGCTTCTAATTAACTTCTCTACTTTTACCGTTTCTAAGAATACTTCCGTTCCATCGAAAGATAGGTTATTAGTTTAGTAGTTTTTGACACTAGTGTGGTGACTCTTAGGAGAGCTCACTCAAATGTGCCCTATACTGAGCGACATCTGCGTGAGAAAACTCCGGCCCCAATTTGACAATATGCTCGGTAATTTGGCGACAGATCATTGTCTAAAAGGGCTGAAGAGTAATCTTGTTCCTGCATACGGCACTTAGTATTCCCAGAGGGTCACCCATCTGGCTAATGAACTGGGCTAACGTTTCTCAACTCCGATGATTTTGCAAGAACCTGGCTATTCAACGCGATTTCGCAACACGCAGAAGTAATATGGTTGGCGGGAATTTCGATCGGTCACAAAATGAACCTTTCCTTTCATTTTGTATCTATTGTTTTCAGGTAGTAATTTGGAAAGTGGAAGAGTTCATTGTTTACGCTACTTATTATAATCAAGGTTATCGCTGCATTCAGACCACCTCCTCTTCTATCACAGTTTATGGTTGAAATATTTCAGGTAGACATTTTTTTAGTTAAGCTTAACCTATCAAATCAAGGGGGATTTTGGTAGTAAGAATGTATTATGCCGATTTATCAATCGGGGATAATCTGCCTGGCTATCTTTAAGCATTCGAAAAATCAAGGCCAGGTAAATATCTCAATAGAAACTGCGACCAACGTAATTTTGCAGCATGCCGTATGATCAAGTGGAAAAATAGAAAA
>OY735233.1:17585751-17625751 GCA_963457665.1 Thysanoteuthis rhombus
ACACTACATGAAACAGTTCTCGTGAGCCTTCAGGATTGTGCCCGGTCTTCTATCAAGGGATTTGAACACAACGCAAAACAGAGCAATTTACTTCTACCCTCGGGCTCTGCTGTCATTTTCGTAGGTAGGGGACAGAGTGGGCAAAGGCATGTATTTCCAGATCAGGGAAAGCATATATTTCCAGCTTGTGGGGCCACATATTTTTAGGTGCGATTGTAAAGCATATAGTTTCTTGGTGGAGATGTAAAAGGGTGTATTTATTCGTTAACTTAATGGTGACTCTTCCACGCAATAGAAATATGACCTGTGGAAAAAGTGCTGCATTCGACGCCATTTGTAGTGTGAACAAGTACTTCCCAATCTATGATCCAGATGTAAGATCACGCGTCAAATAAACCTGGATCGTGACTATGGGGTGATAACTAGTGAAAAAGGATAACCTTTCTATACGGTTATATTTAGGGTTCCATAGAACAATTCTACCACGCTTTTATCATTCATTAAATATGTGCCCCTGTCGCTGACGGGTCACCCATACCTCTACTAACAAAGTTGGGAGAGGTATATGCATTTTCTCGAGTCTGTCACTCCACATGATATTTCGGAAGGTTCTGAATGGATGGGTCATGGGTTATGGAACGAGTCATCAAGTTTGGATGCGGATCCAGGACAGTTTTATATGCAAATATATATTTTATTACTCAGCAAGGAAAATAAGTTAACAACGAAATGTTCATAACAAAGTTGAATTTAAATTTTAACGGAATTAACGAATTATCTCCCTTGCCTTTAAGCACATTATCTCTATTCATTTTTTAGTTAGTGTTACTGTTCTCCTGTAGGGGCATTCAAGTAGTACAACGTAGTGTCCAAAGATGATAACTACCTCCACCCTGTTAAGAACACTTCCGGTTAAAAGCAAACTCGTTACCAGGGTAAGGGAAGATTTTATACATTGTAGTCCCAATTTCTGGATACTTTTAAATCTGTCTATTCTTGAAAATCTTTTGGTCCCTGACTAGTTCAAATTGTCAACAGAATAGAGGATGCCTGGTCCATCATCATCATCAGCAGCAGCAGCAGCAATTCAATGTCTATTAGTGGACAGAAAACTTCCCCAACATTCGTCAGTTTTCTTTATTCCGGCAATTGCAGCGCCGAAATTTCCAGAACATGTCTAAATCATCACATTATCTTATTTCCTGTTCGCTGCAATTCTGCAGATGATCTCTGAGTTTCTACGTTGTGAGTCGTGATGTAAGCTGTTGTCAGACCATCTTGCAACATAACCAGCCCATTGCCATTTCAGTTTTCTAATAGATTCTATATTATCTCTAATTCACGTTTTTTTCTGTAATATTATGTACTGTTTTGTAGTCTGTTCGGGTGATCTCAAGCACGATCCTTTATTGGCACATGACATGTTGTTTAGTTTGAGTGTCAATCTTTTAGATAACCTCCATGTTTCAATTGTATAGGGGAATATCGGGAGGATGCATTGGTTGTGTACTCTTCTTCTTAGGATTAATGGGATTTTTCTTGTTCTTGAACGTTGAGCTGCCTCTATCGAAAGTTTACCAATCTGAGCTGATTCTACGCCTGATTACTTCTAGCTTTTCATGGAGATTTTTTGTGCTAGATATACGTAGTGCTTTTCGGGTTTCGATAGTTGTATCTTCAACATATTTGTTGAACATAGCATTTTCTTACTGAAGTCCATGTGGAGACCAGTTCTGTAGCCTTTTTTATACGTTGCTTATTTATTGGTCTTTGAATGTAAAACAGCATCGGCATTGCAATGAAAAGTAACGATAATTATTGAGAAGATTCGATCGAATATTGATAATCACAGCGCTTCAATGAAAAAGTTGGAATAACTGAAAACTATCATGTCTATACTATTATTAAGTGTAAACAAGCAATATAAATAAGATAAGAATGAATAGCAGAATAATAATAATAATAATAATAATAATAATAATAATAATAATAATAATAATAATAATAATAATAATAATAATAATAATAATAATAATAATAATGCTCGGGATAAAAGGAAGGATTGAGACTGTACAGACCACAGCACTGCAAGGGACTGCACCGATACTGAGGAAAGTGCTAGAAATATAGGGACTGCAACGACAAATGTTAGCAGTGACCCAACAGAGGAAGAAAAATGAAAGCGGAAATGCAAACTGCAGCACTGACATGATAGGCAAAAGAGAGAAGAGACGTTGGCTGAAGACCTGAGGAGACTTATTGTCACTCAGCCTTCAGCGATAACCACTGGGCAACCGGTGTGTAACTGTAAACCGCAGTATTACTGTGGTCTATGAGAAAGAGGAGGGAAGGACTGGAGATTTGAGGAGACTTGCTGTCACTCGAACTCCAGCGGTTACCACCAGGCAACTGGTGTGAGATTCCATAATAATAATAATAATAATAATGATAATAATAATAATAATAACAATTATTATTATTATTATTATTATTATTATTATTATTATTATTATTATAGACCCGTTTCCTGTAAGATATTTATACGAATGATGTGTCAACTACTATGGGATATTAATGCAACAAAATTTGTTGAAAGAAACATTAGTCAAATTTTTTTTTTTGAATGATAATAATGAAAACGCTTCATCTAAGAAATTCGGATAACTTAAGACCAGAACGTCTTCTCGAATAATCAGGTGTCAACAAAGAACAAGGTGCGGAGAAAACCGAATAAGATCGGATATAGTAATACGATTGGATTGAACTGTTGGCTGGTTATTCGTGGCTAAATCTGTGAGACGCTGTCCATGTTGAATTGGCTCCCAAGGATACAGAATCCGAATTTAAATCTCAAATTTCTGAGCCCTCCTGACGATGGCGATACAAGAACAACGGATGATTGGTTAGATTCTGGTTCCACTTCGCCGAAGCTCCGATATCCGTCTAATCTCGGGAATTTCTCGGCCTCTCAACGGTTCCAATTATAATCTGAATAAAGGATTTTTCCCTTAGAGATGCTTCAAAGAAACATCCAATAACTGCAATTATTGGAATGGGTTTCTTCTTTGTTGACCCAGGGGTGGGGCACATGCTGATGCCGGCGGAAGGTGGAGAGCAGATGTTGAGGCCAACCATAATGGAAACTGGAATAAAAAAGGTGTTACCAGCGGCTGTTTCAAGTCAAAGAATCTCTATGAGACTAGATGTGGAAATGGTGAGGACTTGCCCGGAGTCTATATAATTACTTTTGCCGACTCAGAACTTTTATCTTTCAGTTATATATGTATATGTGTATGCTTATGTGTGAATCTATCTATACGGGCATAATTGTTTACATGCGTGTGTAGCTTGTGTATACGTGTATGAGGGTTTATGTGTGCATTGTTGTATGCATGTGTATGAAGTTGTGTGTAAATATGTACGTGAAGCTATACGTGTGTATATGAGTATATATATATATATATATATATATATATATATATATATGTGTGTGTGTGTGTGTGTGTGTGTGTGTGTGTGTGTCTGTGCGTCTGTGTCTGTGTAATTGGGTGCACGTATGCATGTGTGTATATGTGTTTATGTGTGTGTATGCTTGTGTTTGTATGTGTATGTGTGTATATGTATGTATTGGGGTTTATGCGTGTATTACTACATGTATGTGTGTGTAGTTATGTGTATATATGTGCATGTGGCAATATATGTATATATGTGTATGTATATATTTGTACATGAATAGGTGTATGAGAGTATGTGTGTTTGCATGTGTGTATTTGCTTATGTATGTATCTCCATGTGTGTATGGGTGCGTGCAAGGGTTTATGAGTGTATTGCTGCCTGTATGTGTGTGTATATATGTATATATGTGTGTATGTGTGTAAATTTGTGTATGTGTATCTATCTGAGTGTGTGTTTATGCATGGATATGCTTGTGTGTGTATATTTAAGTGTGTGCGTGTCTACATGAGTCATAATGTGTGCAGGGCTATGCATGTGTGTACTCATATGTGTATATATGCGTATGTGTGTATATGTGTGTATATAGACGTGTGAGTACGTGTATCTGTGTCAGTGGATGTGCATTTGCATTTCTGTGTATGTGTGCACTATGTATGTGTGTTTCAGTCATATAACAACCGTTTTGCCTCGAAATGATATGGAATTACATCACGGATATCTCTTATTGCGCCCTTTCGCTTTAAGCAACGTAGCTTCGCTTTACGCCATTTCACTTTCACGGAAGAAGTACATTAGTTCTGTTTCACCTTGCTGTCTGACGTAAAACAAAAAGCAATCACCATTCATTTATATTAGAGAAATGGTAATCCTTGATTATTTGGTCCTAAAATATGATAGCATAATGATTGATAAATCCTGTCTTCATTGATGGCTAAAAATGGCCAGATTCTTCTTTCGTTTCGAGCTAACTTTTTAGTTAAAATTCATGTCAGCTCCAAATTTCATACAAAAGGTCGAAGTTAAGGTTTAGGGGTGAGAATTAGGAATCAGGATTTAGGACTCAGGGTCAAGATTTCCTGAACAATATCTTAGAGTTGAAAAACAGTAAATCATAGCAAGAACTACAACGGTATTTGAAACTTACATAATATATTTAGCTATATGTTTAACGGTATATTCGACAACAAATAGCTATTTTTAGCCATCGAAGTGAATAACATTTGGCAATATTTATTCTATTGCATTCCAGAACTAAATAACCGAGGATCACCGGGAAAATTCTTAAGCGTAACCTGACGCATAAATACCTTTCTTCTATGACTAGCTGCCTTGATGCTGAAGATTAAAGTTCGTCGACTGCAGTGAAAGGCTTGATATACGACAGTTTGCTTGACTGAGGCATTTTCCATTCAGCTCTTTGGAAGGACATCCAGCAAGCATGCCCTGAACCTGTGTGTACTTTTAAAATTAAAAGCATTAAACCCACGGCAGCATTGTCAATTGGAGGAAAAATTTCACGCAAGATGTTTTGGTTCCTTGAAGCGCTCAACATTTTTCACGAACAAATTGAAGCTGATTGCTTATTCAAAGTACGCCATTTCAGATAACAAAACATGTCTAAAATTAATTTCGGATAGAGGGGAAACTTTAATATATATATATATATATATATATATATATAAATAGAGAGAGAGAGAGAAAGAGAGAGAGAAAGAGAGAGAGAGATGTATATATAGAGAGAGAAGCAAAGGGACAGGCTGATAGATTGATTCGAACATATTGAGATGTATAGATAGATAAAAATGAACAGACTGAGATATGTAAGAACTTAGTGAGATAGATAAATAGATAGATACGAATAGACTGATATATATATATATATATATATATATATATATATATATATATATATATAGTGAGAGAGAGAGAGACAGACAGACAGACAGACGGTTAGACAGAGACAGAGATGAACGTATTGAGATATATAGATAGAAACGGACGGACTGAGATAGATAGATAGATAGATAGATAAGAACTAAGTGAGATATTTAAATTGATACGAATAGACTGAGATAAATCGATATGAACATATTGAGATATACTGATTTATAGAAATGAACTGACTGAGATAGATAGATAGATAGATAGATAGATAGATAGATAAGAACTGAATGAGATAGACAAATAGATAAGAAAAGACTGAGATAGATAGATAGATAGATAGATAGATAGATAGATAGATGAGAACATATTTGGTTACATCAATAGATAGAGAGGTATGAACACATAGATAGATTAGATCTAAATAAGATAGATAAATAGATAGTGACACTGAGATGGATAACCGATTAAAACAAATCGCTTTACCCTTTCATTTTTTTTTTTTCATCAAAGTTGGGGCAAATTCTATCCGGGTCTACTGTTACAATGAACAACACTAATCGAAAATTCTATCATTTTTTCATCCTATTGACGACGATTGCAGCCTGGCTGCATTCGACCACCCATCACTTTATTGCCCCGGGGGCCAGGAGAAACCTATACTCCACCTTCCGGAAGCAATCGATGTCCGTTTTGCACTTTAGTCGAGCAGCAGTAAATGGCAGGTCGAACTCGGCCCTGTCCCCCAGGGTGTGGCCTTTTGTTGATGGGATGCAGTAGCTACGCCGAAGTGTTAGAAATAGTTTAAATACAAGAAAGTTCTGTCGATATCCACTTTTCTCCTTATAATTGATTCTACTGGTCATATTTTTTTGGATTTATCTCTTGCTAATATGTGTAAACATGTTTATACAGGGAACCATCGTTGTAACGAATCTCGAGACAACCAATTTCAGCTTTAACGGACAAATGGACCATAACAGATTTTCTTCTTATTTTCCGAACAAAGTTTCATAAATGCAACGAACATGTGGACCAAACCGAACTTGGAAAGCTGCTAGTTTCGTGATCTAGCCTTTTGCTGCCTTTGGATCAAGATCAAAGTGTAGTATCTGTTTGCATTGCATACTTTGGTGACTTTGAGCAGTGCTCTGGTCTCTGGAGTGCAGACCATTTGAGACTGGACAGAGCAGGTGATATATCACTGCTAATAGGGTTTTGCCCTATCAGGCATGGTATTGTCCAGTGAAGTTTGAACCAAAGGGCTCACCCTCGGTCCTTGGACCAAGCCTGTGTTTTGGTAACGATAAAATTTTCAACGAGTCTCTTCGACACACGCTTGCATGAGTGGTATCTCCTTGTTAAAACCAACTTTATGTTACATCCTCACCTCGTGGGGTCAAGTTAAGTAAGAGCTTTGCAGTACAATGATGTGGCTCATGATCGCTGAGCGCAAGGGGTCTATGATTCGACCTGTGGCCTTAAAAAATAACTCGGCCCAGTCTCAGGGGAGCAGAACACTCTTGAGCAGCACCCTCCAATTACACAAAAAGGGGTAGGTCGGGCTTGCTCTGATGCCTTCTCTACACAAGTTGGAGAGACTGGAGCAATTTTTGCAGTTTTCCTCTGACTGGAACCAAATATTGAAAACAACCTTGTGTCACATTTTGCACTCGTGGGGAAGTGAGGAAATAGGAAAGTGTAGTATCTGTTTTTCCCGCGTCAAAAAAAAAACATTTACATCCTGTTTTCAATTTCAAACATTAATGGTTGTATTTTGATTATTTTCTTCGTGAATTTTGATTTAATTTAAAGATGTTTTTTTTCAATTGACAGAAAGAAAAGTTGATGTGAAGCTTATTTATGTCACCAATGAAACCCGTATGACTTACTGTTCCCGTTTAGAATTTTGCAAAATTATCACACATGTATTTCACAATGTGATAGCAAAAAGTCTAAATTTCACCAAATCATTTTGACCTGGACAAATAACTCTTCGAGAATCTTTTGAACCCATTTAACACGGTAATCATTTTTTTTCACCAAAAAAGTTGCCGCTTGTTCAAAGTTCTGCATTTTTGTAATCAAATTATTGTGTGTCTCGTATGTAAATTATTGTATTATGAAATTCAATAAAACAATTAGAATACAACCATGGGCGGTTTTATTTTTAAATGTAGAATTACCTTAAATTAAATTCACGAACAAAATAATCAAGATACAACTATGATAACGTTTAGAGTTGCAAACGGGAAGTTGATATCTTCCTTTAACGTGAAAGAAACTAATACTACACTCCGTATTTCCTCACGTCCCAACAAAAGCAGAATTTAACACAAGGTCGTTTTTAATGTGAGGGTCCAAGCCCTGCAACTAGTGTTGAAAATAAGTCAGAGGAAGATCAACCCATCCCTTTTAATGCTATGTGAAGGTGCTGTCCCAGGGTGTACAGCACCCTCGAAACTGGACTGAGTTATTTTCTTGAAGCCACAGGACAAACCCTAGGCCTCTTGCGTTTAACAATACTGAGCCTCGGTAAGCAAACATTGGTCAAGCCATTGCAACGGCGCAAAGCTACCAAAGTACGTACAACGAATAGATACTACACTCTGATCTTGAACCAAATGCTGCAAACTAGGATCGTGCCATAAACTTTCTTATTATTATTATTCACCGAACGATGTAAGGTAAAGACGACGATAGAATAAGGTGAAACCGAAATGCTTTCGCATCTGCTGCACAATGTCCGTTTGATGGGACAAACTAATGAACTTATTTACTAAAGCTGGAACAATAATCGGGTATAACGCACTTTCGGCTTTAACGACAAAATGTTCCTCATAATTAGTTCATTCTAGCAAGACTTTACTCTCTTGCTTTCACTCACTCCCTCTCTTTTCTCTCTCTCTCTCCCTTTTTCCCTTTCCCTCACTCTATATGTATATATTTATATCTATATATGTATTTGCTAGTATGTATGGTAGTCATGAGCACATACAAATGTATGTGCAATATCTATAGCATTACGAAGTATATATGTATGTATCTTAAAATTATCTTCACCTATTTGATGTCAATTGCTGGACAAAGGCCTTTCCCAATATCTCCAGCGACGATTTTATAATCATGCTGATTCTGTGAAGTCGCGACTGAATCATTCAATCCGTTTCCTCTAATCCTCTTGTGAACAGGATACAAACCTCGAAATTCATTTTCGTAAAAGGTGCAAGGGACGTAACAATTAATGATGCAGACGAGGGAATGGTGCTAGCAATGACTAAAATAACTGGGCAGACTGGACTCTCGAGCCTTGAGAGGCAACAAGTCTATACATATATATATATATATATATATATATGTACAAGCATATACATATGAGGACATCACAGAATCCATTTGGGCATCATAGAATCCATATATATATATATATATATATATATATATATATATATATATATATATATTCACGTTTGTGTGTGTATGTATATATGTGTGTGGATGTTTGTATTCTTGGTGTGAAGTGAACGGACAGAATGTTGATGAAAATGACAATTGGAGGGTGAAGAGAAAAATTCGATTGATGAATGTTACATCTTATATTTTTTATTATCCCTCGAGCTTATTTCGCTGCATGTCGACAGGGGCCAGCCATCTTCTTCAGATAAAAAATACTTGTAGCGGTTCACATTTCATCAAGAATATTTATGACTCTGTGACACGTCAATGCATCGAAGCAGCCCTTATATCCCAATACAATACAATAACACAAAGATATGGCAACCCTCAGATTGCAACTCCTCTAAATGCATTGATGTTAGGTCATAATCACATGCATACAACACATGACAATATCAATAAACAAAGTCAATTAGAAAAAGCGGTACAAGCACACATATACCTCCCCTTCAAGAAAGGTGATAGAAGTTTCACTCATAATCAACCAAAAAGATTGAATAAAGGCAACTCATTCACTTCCATTGGTCTCACATTTACCAACATCTACCCATTAAATGCTTGACACCATCCGTCCATCCTATAATAAAAAAAAATAATAAAATCCACTTTTCTTGAAAAATGACCATTTCAAACCCTCACTGCCTCTCTTATTTGAGACAAGCCAAGCTCTCAGAGAAACAAAAAAGCAAACATCCCTTGACCCTGCGTCTCACAAACTCATTTCATTTCAATCCAAGTGTTACTCTCATCTACACAGATACAAACAGTTCCCCTCCCGTTCCAACTAAACAACCAAGCAACATAGAAATATTCCCATTCTCTCTTCAGCAGCAAATACTTAAACAGCATTTTTTTCAGTAAACTGCTGGAAAAATATCTGCAAAAAAGATGGCTGGCTCCCGTCGAAATGTATTGAAATACACCCAAAGATTTATAAAAAAAAACTTGAGATATATCTTGTGATTTTCTCTCCAGATTCCCATCGTCGTTTTACTCCACATATATATGAGAACATATCGGGAACACTCCGAGTACAACCAAAATAATCAATAAAAACAAACCACGGCATAGAGATTAAAACCTCATTTCCCCGGGGGATAAATGAAATAAATAATCAAACGAATACAAAAAAAGTTTTAAGTAAAAGACTGCAAAAATCACCAAAAGGTTGATATATATATATATATATATATATATATATATATATATACATATGTATATGTATATACATGTGAGTATATGTATGTATATAACTATTCGTCTCACTTCTTATTGTTCAAACACACACACAAACACACAAACATATAGACATATTATGTTCGAGAGTATATATATATATATGTATATATATATATATATATATATATATATATATATATATATATATATATATATATATATATATATATGCGTGTGTGTGGGGGGATGTATAGGTATGACCAGGGTATTGGTGTGGGATTATAATTTTGCCAACGATATTAAAATGAAATGATAATCCAGATGACCATGTCGTTTAAAATGTTATTTCTTAGCAATTTTGACATTTCGCCGGTGTGTCCTGGCTTTTTCAAAGAGAAGTAATGAAGATACGAGAGAGAGATGGACGTTAAGAGAAATATCAAACTTTTAAAAAATCAACACTCTGCTTTCAAGATGCATCGTTTGAATCTCAATCATTTAAATTACTTAACATCCACTCAACTTAATCATTAATCTCTGAGCCCACCCATAACCAGTCATGGATGCTACATAACGGACTTTTTCTTATATCCCAGTCTTTCTTTTTCTTCTGAAAAACTGGCAAAACTTCAAAAAAACTGAGAAATCTAATTTGTACTTAAATTGTTATTTCCTTTTAATCTGTTTTAAGTAAGAATTGTGTTGTCTTTAATAATGTAGTCCTCAAAATAAATCAAATAGAGCTATATAATTGACTAAATAAAACATGTGAGAAGTTTTCCCAAAACAAATTTGTTACGTACATATACATTATATTTAAAAAAGAAACACATTTGTTTCGGAGAAACTTTGCATATATATATATATATATATATATATATATATATATATATATATATATAGTCAATGTTTTCTGGCATTGATCGCTGAAAAGTCTGTATTAAACAAGTAACAAAACAAGAATTGACACTTCCAGACACAAGCCAAGGGATCCACTCAGGATTGAGCGATATTGTGATGCTCTCTAAAAAATGGGGGATGGGGTTGAAGAAAAATCGTTTTTTATGATCTACACATGATTATGAGTAAATGTTTTTAGCCACTTAGCTCTATCGGTGCATCTGGTATACATGACACATAGATAGATAGATAGATAGATAGATAGATAGATAGATAGATAGATAGATAGATTGAGAACGCATAAGTAGATTAATAGATCGAGAGAAAAGAAAAACAGCTCGAATTACTCAAAAAACCAAAGAAACCTGTGTTTTGTTTGACGGTTTCTAATATAAAATCAAAGATCCAGTCTCAATGGAGAAAAGGTAAATTGAAAACAATTGATCGTATATTTTCCAATCAGAGATTAAAGGGATTTAGAATGAATTGGGTGTCGATGAATTGGAAGTTGGAAGCGAATTCAATGAAAGGAGAATAAAGAGAAGGGGATGACGATGTGGAGAGGAAATGGGTCCAGAGATGTCTTAGACAAAGAGAAGAAGAAGAAAAAAGAAGAAGAAGAAGAAGAAGAAGAAGAAGAAGAAGAAGAAGAAAGAGAAGAAGAAGAAGAAGAAAGTGAAGAAGAAGAAGAAAAGGAGAAGAAGAAGAAGAAGAAGATGCAGAAGAAGATGCAGAAGGAGAAGAAGAAAAAAAGAAGGTGCAGAAGAAGAAGAAAAATAAAAAGAAGAAGAAGAAGAAGAAGAAGAAGGAGAAGAAGAAGAAGAAGAAGTAATGGGAGAAGAAAATTATGAAAATTTATATCTTTTTAATTAGATTTATCAATTTCATCAAGATGAAATAAGCCCTCGCATAAGTGTTTGATAAATAGACAGCCACCTTGCAATCAGATGATCATGGTGAGGATTGTTCTTGTTATCACGGTAGGAAAACAAAGTCGACTTCAGTCTTTTTATTCAAGTTCGACAAAAACATCAAATAATGGAAGAAGAAGAAGGAGAACAACAACAACAACAATAACAACAATAACAATGGGAAGAAGATGAAAAAACAACAATAACAACATTAACAACAACAGAGGGTTGGATAATGGATAATGATGAACAAGTAGAAAATGTTGTTGAAGAAGAAGAAGAAGAAGAAGAGAAGAAGAAGAAGAAGAAGAAGAAGAAGAAGAGAAGAAGAAGAAGAAGAAGAAGAAAGGAGGAGGAGGAGGAGGAGGGAAAAGCAGAAGAAGGAGAATATCTCCATTGACCTAAAACTAATCATGAATTAATACATCTCTTGTATTGAAAGACTTCAAATGAATTGGCTCGCCTGTTCTTGAGAATTCTCCTAAGTACATTCATGTTGAAATGAATTAGTTCGTCTCGTCACTCTAATGAAATCATTTTTTTTTTTTTACTTATCATTGTCTACAGAAAATTGGCAACATCATAAATCAGCAGTTTTCTAGAATGCCAACAAAGCAACTATTAACTCGTGTCGGTCACGCTGAACCATTCCAAATAATATACATAGATCTCTCCGGACTTTTTTCCTCATCTGGTACTATAATTGCCATGGGTGTCTGTTATCGTTTTTGTCATCGTCGTCACTATCTCCCTTTTCTTGATTGGATAACTTCGTTTTTCCTTAATATATTTCAATGAAATCTTGTATGTAGGCTTGTAAGAATACTCTATCAAGAGGGGATGATGAGTTATGAACAATCCGATTGTTTTCTTACATTGTATAAGCAAAAAGGTTATTTCTGTTTTCAGTTCGAAAAAGTTCTCAAATCTTTACCGATTTTGCTGAAATTATGATGACCAGACCTCTGAAATCGAAAAATAATGAGTTACTATCGATCCGAATGTTTGTTTACATTTTATACTTAAGTTAGTCATATGAAAACATGAAAAAATAACTGATTTTTTAACTGATTAGAATGAATTCATTAAACAGGTTCTTGGGCCCCTATTTACTGAGAATCATATGTTTTTTTCAAAATATGGTTTAAATAAAGAAAATCGGGTTTCCCTCGATTAACGGCCTTAATAAACAACCAGTTGCTACCCTTCATATGTATATTCTTCAAATTTTCTGGGACCTTTATACCTTTGACATTTTTGACACAACCTTTCGGCCGTTGTTTCCAACAACCTTCTTTAGGTGGATATCGTAAATAAGGAAATGTGAAATTTGGGACGAGCGGCCCCTTTCGAAACTATAGTCAATGTCGATTAGGGCCGATGATAAAAAGAAATTCTAAACGCATGGAATAGGGCTTGATATTGATATTTAAAGCTAAGACCGTCCATCTTCAAGTCCAGCTCTCTCTTTTGTCTGAGCTCTCCCGGCTGATGAATGTTAGTCTGTTCGTCGTCTGTTCGTCTCCTCATTGATCTTTCTTTTGTTCCCCAATCTCGTAAGTCACAAGGGGATCGGAGGGAGGAAGCGAAGAAAGTAATTCAAGCCTTAAATTAGTGTTTCCAGACATGGCGTGGATACCTCAGAAGAGGATTATTGGGAGTAAATTTGGAATCTAGGTGTGAAGATCAGAAACCGCTCCATGGCTTAAAACTCAATCCATCCAAGGCTTAACTGATTAATTTCTAACGATCTGGACCCTTGTAAATGCCATGAGTGTTGAAGAGTATCCACTATCTCATTTCTCAGTTCTTCTCTCGCCCAATGCTTGTATCTTCTCATTCTCTCCCTCATCCTTTCCAATCGTCGATGCCAGTCCATATTTTTATCTGAATCTTATACGAACAGGAATTAATTTCGTATTCAAACATTTTCAAAACCTGCAGTAAACTATTGAACATTGTTTACTCCCATCTCTCTCCAGTCTTAGTATTGAACTACCTCTCCCCTCTCTCTCTCTCCTGCCCTCTCCTTTCGTACCTTTTTATCAGACTATCTTTCTTTTCTACAATCAATAAACTACCTAAGTTTCTTTCAACTCCTCCTCTCCCAGCCTTTTATTGACTACCTATTTTTTAATCATGTATTTGGTAATTCGAAGACATTTTTAGTGAAAATTATCATATTTGCTAGGAATTAGATATATACAAATTAACTATCATCACTGCTGTGTCTTTCAGTATATATCCTCCCAATTATCACTTAATGAGCTGAAACATCGAACCTAACCAAGACGCAGATATGCAATTTAAGAACCATGCAACGTGCACTTGAAGGAATTATGCTGGGCCTCTCATGGAGAGACCACAAGACAGCACAGTACATCCAAGAAAAGACAGGAGTCAGGGACATCATAGAATCCATTAAAAATCTCAAATGGCAGTGGGCTGGCCATATTGCACAAATGGTGGACAACCGATGGACATCGCGACTCACGACATGGATCCCTTGAGATCAGATGTGGAACTGAGGCCGGCAGAATATTAGATTGAGAGACGAGCTAGACAAATTGAGAAAGTACTTGCTCCACGACGCCCATGATACAGAAGCAATGCGAATCCTGGGGAAGGTCCTTGTCCAACGACGGATATTGAAAGACTGATGATGAAGATGATGATGATGATATTTGTGTTCAGTGAAGTATATATATATATATATATATATATATATATATATATATATATACGTATATATATATATATATATATATATATATATATATATATATATATATATATATATACGTATATGTGGGTGTGTGCATGTGTGTTTATATATATATATATATATATATATATATATATATAAATATATATATATATATATATATATATATATATATATATATATGTGTGTGTGTATGTGTGTGTGTGTATGTATGTGCTATTTATTCACTCTACCACCAGGGAAAAATGTGACACAAGGTAGGGGCTTCACGTGGGAAAAATAGGAGACACCTTTGAAAAATAGCACCAGCTGACGTGACTTTGGTTTGCTAAGCAACCAAATCATCCGCCGCCACCAAAGCGTCAGGGCAATCCCGAGCTGTTCCTTTAAGTGCAATGGAACAGTGCTACCCCAGGGTGCCGTATCCCCCGGAGCTGTAGGATAGCCCAAAGACGAATCCGAAGGTTCCAAATGCGGGTAGCAATGCGCAGCCCCAGTATAACGTCACTGGCTGACGCACTCGGTCTTTAACACCCACCATCTCCGACTCATTCGGCAGGCAAGTGTCAGTACCGGCGCCTTGGTCTCTGTTGGGGAACAGGTACTAAACTTTTATAAAAGCTTTTTCAGCATTCCCTTTCCTCTATAGACCAATCAGAGCGTCACAGTTGTAAAGGTCACAGGTGAATTATCAATTCTCAATTATGCAATGATGTTAATTCTTTACTGTTGATTTCTATTTTCTCTATCTGATTTAATGCGATAAATTTTGGTCAATAACTGAATTTTGTCAAGCACTGGTATAAAGTCTTGAGTTAGCTTTCATTCCCGACAGGAACAGTAAGGCCAATCCTCACCAAAATTAGGATAATACATAAAACCCACAGTCCCACTATTATCTAAACTTAAGACCAATTAATTGTCAACAGGATGTCTTACTGACTGAGCTAAATTGACAGGTCTTGGATAATAACGAAAATTTATCACAAAGATACACACAGGTTTATTTCATTCTAATAGATATATACATCTATAGAAAAAATCTTTTATCTAATAATACAATCATGAGTTGGAAGAAAAGTTTGAATGGAGTTCAACGCTGAAGTAATCAGTCTTTTGAGATTATGATGTTGTATCTCCTCAACACGAAATTAGTTTTATCATACTAAGAGGGAGTTAGTCAAAGCTCAGAAGTGCTATGATTTGCTGAAGGCTAAGAATTTAATTATGCATATGTGAAACCATATAAGACGAGGTTCTTTTGCACGATGCTATATGATTGAATTGCTCTTTTTATAGCGAGAACGACAAAGATTTTTGTGCAGTCTAAGAGTCTAAGAGTTCGAGAACTGCCTGAAAAGAATTAATTACGCTAAATCTTCACCGTCATCATGGTCAGTCTTTTATTGTCCATCGTTGGACACGAACATTTCTCAGGATTCATAAACCTCTCTATAATAGGTGTTGCAGAGCCAATATTTTCTGAACTTGTGTCGTTTGTCTCTCTATCTTGCATTCTGGCGCATTACGCATGTGATCTCTGGGGATTTATGTTGTGAGTCGTGATGTCCATTGGTTGTCTGCCAGTCTTTTAACATGACCAGCCCATTGCCATTTGAGTTTTCCAGTGGATTTCATGATGTCTCGAACAATTGTTTCTCCTTGATTTATTTTGCTGTCTTATGATTTCTCCATGTAAGGTTGAGCATGATTCTTTAACGTTGTATGCTTCTCAGTTTGATGGTCAGTCCCTTAGTTAGGTTCCATGCTTCAGCTCAATAAGTGACAATCGTGAGGATGCATTGGTTGTATACTCTTCTTTGAGGGACTAATGGGACTCTCTTGTTCTTGAAGGTTGGGCTTGCTCTCCTAAAAACTTGCCACCCTAGAGTGATTCTTCGCTTGAAATCTTCTTCTTTTGAGGATTTCATGAAAATTCATTGTTGTGGGTAGATTTAGTGGTCTACTTCCTCCAGTTCTGCGTTTTCAGTTTGGATCGTTGTGTGTATATTTCAGACGTGATTGTTGCACATGACCTTTGTTTTGCTGAGGTTCATGTGAAGGCCGACTTTCTTGCTTTCTACATTCAGTTCATCTAGCATCTTTTGGAGGTTCTCTATAAGAGGGACGATATCGTCTGCAAATCTAAGATCGCATAGATATTCGCCGTCTATTCAGATTCCTTCATCTTCTTAGTCTAGATTTCGGAAGAACATCTTGAGAATGGCATTCAAATGACGACCCAGTTCACGGAAGATGAAGCCTAGAAAAAAACTAATCAGATTTTGCGGCTCATATCATTTTAAATTCAAGAAAATTGTGGCATTTTTTTATTCTCTCAATTTTTTTCTTTCCTCCTCTCTCTCATTTCTTCTATGTGTCATTCATTTTTATTCTTTTATTCTTGTCACTTTGTTCCATACATTGTCTTTTTGGAATTTTTTTCCATGAAATTTCATTAAAGCATCATGTTTTTTTCTCTATCGTTCACGACCTGAAATCTCTTTGAAAAAATTCAGCAGCCATAGAAAATCAAATTTTAATGCAGGAAAGGCGACAAAAAGACGTCGGTGATGAAAATGTTCCAGCAGAAAACCCCTGCGCAAGATATTGCTCGGTCTTTGAGAATGGGACAGTCACATAGTACACAAGCTCACTCAATAGCGTCTCTTCGTTGTCTGGGTAACCCGGAGAGAGAGTTTCTTTTCACACTCGCGAAGTAAAATCCACTTGGATTGATAACCAATTTACTCCAAGAGTGTGGAACTGATTCTTAGGATATTTAAAATTGGTAGACACTTACCAGAGAGATTTCATCTACTCTCTTCCATCTGCTTCTCTACCTCGCTTTCCTTCTTATAGCTCTCTTTACTATCCTTCCTGTCTTTTTCCCTTTGTCTTTACCACTCTTCTCCTTCGTTTCTTTCCTCTTCCATTTCACTGTCTCTCAACAGTGGTTAAAAGTGGTATTGAGCCTAAGAAAATTGACGCTTCTAGTCTGAAATGAAACGAAAGGTTACTCGCCATAGCACATCTCATTCTCATTAGCAGCTGCCGTGAAGCAGTGTCACATTGAGATTATTTCCATTCCTCGGTCAAAACATTTGCAAACTTCCCTCGATCGGCCACAACACTTCACATTCTGCATGGTACCAGTCTCACAATACTTTGCAATAATTCTTCTGCCGACAGTTTGATCATTCAAATCGAGCACACGAGCGATTTCCAAAGACGACCAACCATATATAACCATTTTGAAATTATTCTCCTTTGTTGCAGTAGACAGCTCATTCCTCGTGAGCATTTTCACCGAAACCTTCAAAATAAATGTCTCATAGTATAGCCGTTGCCTTCTCAATAATGATTCATGCAGTAAATATAGGCTTGTAACGATGAACGCACATTACGTATGTGAAGCTCAGCCAAAACTGATGTCCGTGAAACTTGAAATGCGTCACTGCTTCATGAAACATTCTGCAATTAAAACAGTGAGTTCCTTTCTTAGTTCCACACCCTAAGCACAATTACTCAACACTCATGTTAGATATTGAATTGTATGTTCGAATAAAGGGCTAGAGGGACAATTTTCGTAGGTTCAACATAACTTTTGACCACTATTGTACTTCTATGTTCTAAACAATGTTTTTGCTCTCCTCGTCTCTCGTCTCTTTTTCTTCCCCCACTCTCCCTGATTATCGTCTTTGTTTCTTCTTCTTTTTCTTTTTCTTCATCCCTCTTCCTCTTTTTTTTTTCTACTCTTGCTCTTTCTTTCTCTCTCTTTTTTATATCCTCTCTCTGGTCTCAGTAAAAAAAATCTTCTCATCTCTCTCCCTCGCAAATTTCATAGAAAAACGTTAACAGAATTTCGCTGCAAGCCCCGATAAATAATTGAAAAAGTGACATACACTAATTGGATTATCTCCCCTTCAAATACTCTTCAAACTTTTTCTAAAGGTTAATAACGTTACTTCGTGCAGATTAGTCAATTACGTCATGACTTCCCATTTTCTTTCTCTGTTTTATGGTGACTCTGTGCGTATGTGTGTGTATTTGTTTGTGTATGTGTGTGTGTGTGTGTGTGTGTGTGTTTTATGGGAAGATCTCATTACGAAGGCTGCTTCAGTCCAATCGCATACCTGGTGAGAAATATTCCCGGCATTTTCTGGCCAGCGAAAGTAATAAAACTATACAAACGAAATGAATTTTTCTGCTTACATTTTATGACCATCTGTAAAGCAAGCAGGATCGTCTCATTTTCTCTCCGTAATTACCTTCCTTCCTTATTGCACAAGCATTGTGTAATTTCTTTGTATAGGTTTTATTATTGTTCTCATTATTGCAACCAGTGTATTTCTGTACGAGTAGTGTACGATATTCTTGTGCCGTGTTATGGTATAAAATACTAAACTATATTGTATTAGAAACCGTTAACCAGAGCAATCACCAAAACCGTCAGCATGCATTTTTTTCGTATGAGCCTGTCTGTTTGTTTGTTTGTTTGTCAGGCTAGATACATATCTATGAAAGTGACACACATACAATAAGCATGAATGAAGCCAGAAGAAAAAATCTGCAAGCTGAGAAGTATGTAACGTGCACATGAGAGAATCATGCTCAACCTCACATGGACACATAACTAGACGGTACAGTATATAAGGAAGAAAACAGGTGTCCGTGACATCATAGAAACTATTAAAGAAACTCAAATGGCAATGGGCATGCCATGTTGCAAGGATAAACGACAACCGATGGACATCACGTCTCACAACATGGATCCCCAAAGATCACATAAGAAACTGAGACCGACAGAACACAAGATGGAGAGATGAACTAGACAGATTCAGGAAATACTGGCACTGTGACGCCCATGATATAGAATTGTGGCAAATCCTGGGGAAGGTATATGTCCAACAACGGGCGTTAAAAGTCTGATAATGATATTTAAAGTAAACGATTTTGTTGTTTTTTTAAGCTCCCATCATTTTTTTTTCTTGGTGGGGGATCAATTTGCAATGTAAGTTTATGCTCGATTTGTCCCTTAGCTTGTGTCTGGCAGAGTTCACATTTGTTTTTGCTTTTTTTAAGCTTCATGACATTTTTAGTGATCACCATCCAGCAATAGTCAAGGTGAGTATTTTATCCAATGATCACCAACTTTTTCCAATGTTTTAATTGATCACCCCCCAAACACAACATGCTACTAAAAGACGCTGGTTACGTGATGGTTTCTATTGAATGACCTGTTGTCATACATTATTTCGAAATTGTATTGAACTTGGAAAATTTTATCGTTTTAGAACGTTTGATTTCAAAGATTCCATGACATTAAGATTTGTATTGAAAACTTTGCTTAATACATTCCTATGGTATTAAAATGATTGAATGAAATGTTCATGTTAAAAAACACTTGAGATAAATACTTGCCTTGTAATACATTTGAATGATGGTAAAGGATTTTATGGACTGTTTTTATCTAAAGGACTTGCGTCAAATATGTGTATTGTATTTTGAAAGAACCGTTCTAGATGATTGTAATGAAAATAATTCTATTGGATAATTGGATTGTATAAAGAGAATTGAATTAAATAGTTGAATTTTTAAAAGTATCGTTTTAACTGTTTGTATTAAAACGAATTCATTGGATATTTGTATTGTATAAAATGATTATGTTAAAAGGAAACGCATTGAATATGTGTCTATCACTAAAAAAAACATCCCATTACATTATATTTTATTAAAATTGTCTTGTAAAATGTATTAAAATGTTTGTTCTATATTAAGAAGTAACGCAAGTATATTCTCATTGTACATTTCATTGTGCAGATGTTATGTTCAGATTTCTGCTGTACATTGGTTATCAAGCGTCCTCCAACCATTGCTTAGTAATACATCGATTATTAGTGATGTTTCCTTGTCAGATGCTGTGTCCAAGGTTTTGTTACTTTTAGATGGATGCTGTACAGGTGAGAGTAGAAATGTGACTTTGTTTCATGAGTTGGTTATACTAATATACTAAATCTTGCTGTATGGCTACGATAAGGTAGCTACCTAAATAGATAGATAGATAGATAGATAGATAGATAGATGGATAGAAGGATATCAACTGACATAGATTGATACATGTAAACAGATAGATAGAGAGATAGATTGGTAGATAGATAGATAGATAGATAGATGTGAACTGAACAGATAAATAAATAGAAGGATATGAACTGACATAAATTGATACATGTGAACAGGTAGATAGATAGACAGATAGATAGATGTGAACTGACATAGATAGATAGATAGATAGATAGATAGAATGGATATGAATATGAATGCAAGGATATTAGAAGTGATCAACTAAAACTGTCAATATAATCATCATAGCTTCCTTCCATTTTTATGTGATTCTGTTCGGCCAGCCATTTATCACACTACCCATGTCTGACGCGTATGGACCGGACCAGTTGATCTACAGGGCTGATATTTTGAACATCAAGTCCTCAATATGTCTAAGTAGAAGTACTTCTTTCCTGAAAATCGCCCCTCAAATAAGTTTTTTTTTTCGCAGGGTCAATTTATGAAATAAATATATGCTAAATTGGCACTCTTGGTTTGTGTCCAACAGGAGTCAGGCTTGGTTTTTTCTATGATTTACCCCCTTTTTAGTAATCCTTCTACAGGCAAGATGCGTTATTTATTCGCTGATCACCTCTTTTGAGAATTTTGAATTGAACACCCCAACACGGTATGCTGTCAAAAGATGTTGGTCTCGTGACGGTTTCTATTGAGTGACTAACCTGATCTGTTTTTTTTTTTATTGTTATTGCAGTGTGATATTTGGTGGCAATTGTTCCGTAGAGAAAGCGGAACGTTTCTGCTATTTCTCGTTCAACCAAAACAGTTATTATTCGCCTCGACCGAATGAAAAGAAAATTCTTTCCAGTCTTTTGATTACGGATTGACAATCCTTGACAAAACAAGTTTATATATATATATATATATATATATATATATATATATATAGTTTCATCTGATATTCAATCACTATGTAGCACTTTTCGAAGGTTTGCCATGAGCCATTTTTTCACTTTCTGCGATAAAATGGCGAAAACAGCCTTCAGTGTTTGTTTCGCAATGACCAGTTATAATGGCAGTGTGCACCCTCATCTCTCTCTTAGTATTCTGTATTTTCTGCAACCTTAACGTCCATTATCTCTGTTTAATATACCATCATCACCATCTTTGTCTTTGGGAACACTCAAAACTTTTCTTCATATAAAAAATCAGTAATTGCACATTTGTTTTACGCCATTTCGGTTAACGAAATGCTTTATTGGAATGGTTCACCTTCAGGCAGTGGAATAAACCTGTATTTGTTACAACTCACGTTGAACACAAATCTCTCTATCTTTGATTTCTTGCAGATGAAAATGGCAGTTTTGTTTCAAGTTTAAACTCATTTTTTATCTGAAACGTCTATATTAGAAACTGTCTGTGTTTTTAACTCAAGGTTCAATTTGTAATGAAGGTTTTTGCCACATTGGTCACTTAGTTTATATCCGGCAGCACTCACTCACGCTTGTTTATTGAAATTTTGAACTTATTCAGTGATCACGATCCAACAAAATGTGAGAGAAGTAATTCATCCATTGATCATCTCATTCCCAATTTTTTTTTACTGGTTCACCCCAACATGGCTTGTTGACGAAAGACGTTGGTCACACCAAGGTCTCTTTTGGGGGATTGGCCAGAATCTGCTTCTCTTCAAGTTTGAACTCTTAAACTTCTCTTCCGGAACGCCTCTAGTTTGACGGAAAGGAATTACGATTCCAGGACAATGAAACTCATTCTTTCTCAAGAAATCTACCCAAGTACCACGTTGTTTCAACTTGAGATTAATTCAACCACTTGCGTGTAGATGAATATCAAATTATTTCGCAAGTTCTTCATTACCTTTTCCTGTCAAGTATTCAAGAACAATCTTCTCTCTGAGGTCAACTGAATGTACTTTTACTTCTGGCATAATAGCGAAGATGTTCCCATGATATTTGTCGTGGAAACGTGCTACAATTGTTTATTCAGCAAGCATTTTGAGTGCCTGAGTAATTCTTCGGAACTTTCAAGAATTTTTAGGAATAGTATCGAAACGTTGAGCAGTCTGCAAATTTTTTTACCAACGTTGAATATAAATATCAAAGTTAAAACATCGAATTTTTTTTTATCCCTTATTCGTGATCATGTGATCAGGCAGTTTAGACTTCATGATTCAAAATCGACTTTCTCAGCTGATCTGCAATATATTTAGTCGTAACTTGGTAGAAAGGTATCCCTTGATAAGATGCTTCTCACCTAGAAAAGTATTTCATTCAGCGTTACGTGATCAGGCAGTTATGGTGTTTGAACATTGCTTTAACATCGATCAAAATCTACTTTCTTAGTTGTTTTTGGTCAGATTTACTTTCAACCTGTTGGAAATTAGGTTTTTGATAAAATGTTTCGTACCTACAAAAGTCACTCGTTTTGGATCACGTGATCTAGCCATAATGGCTTTCAAGTTTTATAGTGTACGCCTCATTGAACTTTCAGTTCATGTTTGATAAGTTGATGTTTTTTTAATTGGAATGTGTATCTACATAGATTTCCATGCGCTGTCAATAAATGAGAACCAGAAAATCCTTTTAGGGGATGAAATATTATCTTGGTTCAAAATTGGTGTATATTAATAGAAGAGCAGTAAGAATTTACTACTTAGATTTGATGGAAGATCCAACCCATTTAACACTAGATTTGTTTGTTTTTATTGCCAAAGTCAGGTCGGGGTAGCAAGGTACGGGGTTGTTTTGTTTTTAGATTTTTGGGGGATATTGTCTCGTTTTTTTTGTTTTTTTCCTAATTTTGGTTAGTTTTCTTTTGGGGGGAGAAGGTGTATAACCAATACATCCTCCCAATAGTCACTTTTGGAGCTGAAACATGGAACCTAACCAAGAGACAGACCCGCAAATTGAGAACCATGCAACGTGTACATGAGAGAATAATGCTAGGCCTCACATGGAGAGACCACAAGACAGCAAAGTACATCCGAGAAAAGACAAGAGTTAGGGACATCATAGAATATATTAAAAATCTCAAACGGCAGTGGGCTGGCCATATTGCACAAATGCTGGACAACCGATGGACATCGCGACTCACGACATGGATCCCCCGAGACCACAAGCGCAACCGAGGCCGGCAAAATATTAAATGGAGAGACGAGCTAGACAGGTACAGGAAGAACTGGCTCCGCGACGCCCATGACAGAGAAGTGTGGCAAATCCTGGGGAAGGTCTATGTCCAACGATTGATGCTAAAAGACTGATGATGATGATGAATAGAAGAGCAGTAATGTGTAACATTGAGACATTTTAGCTAAAAAACATTGATTCATTTATGGCCACTACAAAAAAGGTTGTTCTATTTTCAATACTGGATTTTATCGTTCACTAACCAAAGATAGATAAATAAATAAATTAAAAAAATAAATAGATATACATGGATTTTAGTATACATAACTCATTTAATGTTGTCGGCAGGCCAGCAGGAATGAGGCCACAGTCCGGATATTGCCCACGGACCACAGTTTGCCTATCATAAGCGTACCTGATATGGATAGTAAGTGTACAACAATCGGTATATTTACGTTCGCATAAAATAGAAAATCTTATATTTATCTCCAGCGATACGTAACATATTGAAGAAACTGGAAATAAGTCATTTCCCGACATCCAACCCGAGACTCACAAGATGCACAAAACAAATGTTACTTCCCATAAAAGTATGACTTCGATATCAGTCTCACCTCCCGGGCCTGGACATCTAATTTCAAGATATAATGTCGTATATAATGGTGTCTGGCGTGCAGCTCTGATACGTGTTGGAAACTGTAATCCCCAGGAGAGATGGGCAGCTGTAATAAAAACCACCATTTGTTTAATACAATGAATGCACAGCGGCCATGATGAGACAATGTCTTTCAGTGACTTTTGGCGGTAAAAGTCTGGATTAATTTAATGTCTGTAGATTTACAGAGGGGAAAGGTCTAAAGAAGAGATTCAAGGGACTGTTGAAGAAGGAAATATATATTTAACCCACTAATATCCATACTACTATATATAGTTGGTGATTTTAAAGTTGCAATAATCTTACTTTTAGATTATTCTAAATCTAAATTAGTGCAAATTTAAATCATTGCTCAATTATGCCTTGTATCTGCTTGACCTATTATATATAGTAGGTACTAAAAGTAGATAAATACTTACCAGGGACTCATTGAATCAGCTAAAGTGTATTGTCAAAGTCCACTCTATGTCAGACGCCACCATCATGACCAGGGGAGAAAACTCTCCACTGAGTGTTTATTCGTCAAAGGGTGCATTTTTACCAAGTCACAAGTAAATCTGACGAAAAACATCTGAGAAAATCGATATTAAAACAAAGTTTCAACATTATTACTGCTAGATCACGTATCACTGTTGAAGATTTTGCCGGATTAGAAGCATTTTAACGAAGGACACCTGTCTACCAACTTTCCACTCTGTCTGTTCGTTACGTCAGACCGATATATAAAATAAACATTTCTCACTGGAATTTAAAATCACATCCAAGTGATTGACAGACGGATTTCTCATCGACTGAGCCGAACTATACAATGCCAAAATGTATGTTACAAGTACATAAGTGCTCATTTTATTCTATCGAGTACATTTATCAAATTAGTATCCCCCTGCTGTGATTGGAAATCATAAACTAATGATTCTTAGGGTATTCTCTTATCGGCTAAGCCAGACTGACAATTCTTAGATATCAGCGAAAATTTATGTGAGAAATACACAAGGGCTTATTTCATTCTAAAAATGAATATATTTATACTGAAAGATTTCTTAAATCAATTATTCATTATCATAGATCATGAAATGTTGATATTTCCTTACAATTTACCATTGATTTTAAAGCTCTAAATTTTGACAAAATTATTAATCTTATCAAACTACATTACAAAGTCTGGAGTCGACTTTATTTTCTAACCGTAACAAGAACAATCTTCACCAAAATGAGAAATATAAACCGATACGTAAAAACCACAATCGGTATTGATTTTTCTAAACTCATGACTAACTGATTTCCAGGAGGATATCTCACTGACTTAGCTAAATCGACAAGTCTTGAAAAATAACAAAGACTTATCATAGATATTCATGGGTTTATTTCATACCAATAGATAAATCTATTCCCAAAATTTGCCATAATCATCTTTGGGCTGGATATAAAGAGGAGTGATGGTGACCCAGCAGCAGCCAGGCAAGCTCATGGGATCAATTTATCTATTTTCAAGCACGACCAAGTTTCAGACGTTCGGATATTGATATGGACCTTTGACTGGCGTTATTGAGTGTAGTGCAAGGGGACTTCTTCCCGGGAAGATTAATGGAATCGCCAGGGGAGGCTCTCATAATGACCCCCAGCTGCCCACGGCTCAATGGTATACACAAATGGTCACACATGTAGGTACTGACCCGAATTGATGTTGCTTAACCCCGGTGATCGTATGGGAACCGGTGTATCGAACGCCAGATGGCTGTGACTAATTCGAAGATATATTGTGGTAAGTAATGGCCTCTGGCGTTCGACTCTGGTGTGTGTTGGAAATTGTAATCCTCGGGAGAGATGGGACATTGCAATAGAACCGACATTTGTTTAATACAGTGAATGCACAGCGGCCATGATGAGACAACGTGTTTCAGTGACTTTTGGCGGTAAGAGTCTCGATTGATTTGATGTCTCTAGATTTAAAGAGGGAGAAGGTCAGCGAAAGAGGTTGAGGGAATACAAAGAGAAAAGATAATGTTATTTTAGGATAAAAAGAGAGAGGAAGAATGAAAAAGGATGAAAAGAGATAGAAGTGAAGACAGAGGGAGAAAAACAAAGATACGTGATGTGTTCGGATAGTATCAAACTGTTTAATATTAACAAAAAAATGGCCAACAAAGGGATGAGGTTCTCCGACTGGGTTTACCCTCTCTTATCCTGACGTTTGTCTCTGTCTCTCTGTCTGTCTGTCTCTCTCTCTCTCTCTCTCTCTAGAATACCCTGTGAAGTCCTCTCTCGGGATTGCCATTATCTGCGTCATCGCTTTCTATTCAGTCTTATACAGCCTGAAATCTCTATTTGACAGCAAGCGTAATCTGGACAATATTTGTTAGGGGTATCCGAAAGACCTGGAGGGTGCAGTTTTTTTTGTTTTTTTGTTTTTTGTTTTTTGTTTTTTTTTTCTACCAAAGAACCGTACAGCAGACGTGACGAGTGATTCGCTCAGTCATTGCGAAATATACTTTTCGGTAAGTCGAATTCTCTCTATGGATGGATAGAAAAAGAAATGCAGTAATAAAAACCCCATTCGTTTGAAACGCTGAATGTATGGCGGGTATTTTGGAGCTGAGTCTTTCAGTGACTTTTGGCGGTGGAAGTTTAGATTGATTTGATGTCAGCAGATGTAAAGAGAGTTGGGAGGTCACCGAACGAAGTTGAAGAAGTAGAGAAAGAAAAATGTATCTGAGAAAATAAAGAGCGAAAGAGTGAAAGAAATGAAGAAAAAAGAAAGAAGGAGAAGACATAGAGTTTGCCTGAAAGCTATCCAGCCATTTAATATTAACGAAAAAATAGCCTGACCACGGCAATGGCCGCTTAGTCAACTTCAAAACATTCCTCTCGAGACTTCACAACCTTATCCTGGCGTCTCTCCCTCTTTTTAGAACAGTCTGCAAAGTCCTCTCCTGTGGTTTCCCTTGGCTACTTTGACGCCTTCTATTTAATCTCTTACACAGTCTGAAATCTCGCCAGGAGAACCCAGATAACGCAGAAAGCCAAATCTTGACAAAAGATGTTGGTTGGAGCTTATATGCTCGAATGATGCTGTGTTTTGCTCCCAAATCCTACCGCAGACGTTACGAAGACTCGCTCGGTTATCGTGAAATATACTTATTGATAAGTCGAAATCTTTCAATAAATAGAAAGAAGCAGAATTCCATAATAAAAAAAAACACCGTCTGTTTGGTACGTTCAATGCATAGCGACCATTATGGGACTGTGTCTTCCACTGACTTTTGCCAGGAAAAGTTTGGATTGATTTGAGGTCTGTAGATTCAAAGACGGGAAAGGTCACGAAAAGAATTTGAAGAAGTCGGAGAAAACAAAATATATTTTTAGGTATAAAGAGGGGAAGAATGAAAGAACGAAAAAGTGGAAAGAAAGAGAATGAAAGAGAAGAAGTGTGGTCTGTCCGGGAGGTATTAGCCATTTAATATTAAAAAAAAAAAAAGCACATAGTTTGATGACGCCGAGATTCCCGTCAAATTACTCCATTCAGGATTTCAATGACTTATCACAGCGTTCCTTGCTCTTTTCAAAACCGTCTGTTAAGTTCTCTTTCTAGATCGTCAAATCGCGTGCTCCTTAATCTCGTCGACGGTTTGAAATCTCTTTGGTAAAAGTTAGAAGTTGCATGGTGCCAGATTTTTCACTGAAGAAAGTTGGTGGGCGACAGACGTGGATGATGCGATGCTTTACCAAAGATAAACTCTGCAGGAGACGTGAAGAATGGTTCGTCAGATTATTGTGAAATATACCTTTTCATAAGTAGGAATCTTTCATTGGAGAGATAGAGACAGGACGCCATTTTGAATACAATGATTGCACGGTAGCCATAGTGAGATGGCGTCTTTCAGTGACTTTTGGTTTTGAAAAATCTGATTGATCTGATATCTGCTGTTTCAAGGAAGAGTTTTTTGAGTCAACAATAGTCAACCAAAACTGTCACCAAAATCTTCAACAGCTTGTTTTTTTTTTTGTTCCAACTTTCAAGTGATCACTGTCCAAGAAAGGGCGAGAGGAATAACCTCTTAATTGATCACCCCTCTTTTCCAATCTTTTTTTATATAATCACCAGTAACAGAGCATGCTGCGAAAAGATGTTGGTCATGTGACAGTTTCTATTGATTAACCAGTCGTACATGAATTTATTTGCAATTCCTACAATAGTAAAGGGGTGGCCGTAGAGTCAACAGCACGAAAAATGAAATCGGCGAACTGAGTTCAAACCCTATTAATTTTGCGTTTTTTTTTTTTTTTTTGTTTTTGTTTTGTTTTGTTTTTGTTTTTTGGGTTTTTTTTCACGCTGTTTCCCTCGAATCTGCGTCTCCCCTGATTATGGGTAAGTTGCAGGATAGTTGAGGCTTTTGGGCCCTGTAGAGCCATCTTTGATGTGTGGCCATTATCCGGGCTCTGTAGAAACCCAAAGTAAAGTGCCACAAAAATGGCTGAGTCTCCATGAATTGTTTGAGAAATGGAGACAAAATTACATCATGTGTCATGCAACACTGGAGCAACTTACTTGTTTGTTATAATTGTAGAACGTGGCACAAGGTCAGTAATTTAGAATGACAAATCGTTATCCCTACACCATACTGCATACGACTAATGGTCGCGTTTTGATGTGGGTCTTCAAGAAACTACATGGATTCTTCGGACTTTTGGCACGGACACAAAGGCCTGATCTCGACCATACCATTCTTTGTGCAATGGAGAGGTGCTGTTTGAGAGAAATGGAACCAGTGAGCAGATTTTAATTGATTTTGGCATCTGATCATTGCATGACTAGAAAACCAAATCTTTTTACAGAAAGAAAAACGAAGGAAAAATTAAAGAAAGAAAAAGAATAGGAAGAGAGGAAGTAAGGGGGGAAACGAAAGTGATAGAAAGAAGAAAAAATAAAGAAAGAAGAAAAAGAAGTAAGAGATGGAAAGGTAGAGAAGGAAGAGGAAAAAGAGAGGATCAAACCGCTAGTGTAGAGAGTCCGATCCTCATAGGGTGCTTTTTGTAATATTTTGCTAAAGTAAGCTAAGCTTATTGAATAGCCAATCTTTAGTAGTATTGTCTCATTGTTGAACTATTCTATTATTATTTACTAGCGCTCGGGATCGAACCCAGTAAAAGCCAGGATTCCAAAGGCTGCTGGTCACTTAGAATATTGGCGCAACACAATCTTTTACGACTTCAATTACCTCTTCCATTTGTGTTCATGTCATGCTAAGCTAAGCCTAGATAATATGCAGAAGATAAGTGGAGGGTTCGATTGTGATTTAAGATGGCATGCATGGATAGACCTGTTTCAGACATTATAATTAGACCCGATAATGTACGAAAGCACTCGAAAAAAAACACAGAGGGCTATGGGAAGAGCAATGTTAGGGATAAGTCTCGGCAATAGGAAAAAAATTAACATAGATCCGGGAGAAGACTGGCTTGAAAGATATAGTACAAATTATCAATCAACAAAAATAGCGATGGGCAAGCACATAGCGGGGAGAGGGACAACAGATAAAGTAGGATGCTAACCGATTGATGGCCTGTGGGACAGTAGATATTGTAGGAAAAGATCAGACACGAGATGGAGAGATGAGATAGATGGGTTTTGCTTGACATGGCAAAGGCTAGCACTATCAAGGTAGTTATGGAAGGGGCAGGAAAACGCCTTAATCCTCATAATGACTGCTGTTGATGATGATGATATATACCGTCGTCAATTCATGACGTGGATGATCATGGCTCTCTACAGCTTCCTTTCTTTTGCTGTCTTCAAGATTTTTCTCCATTACGACCCATTCTTTATCTTTCTAGAACTCATTCTGTTTCCCATTTATTCAAACTCATCAAGTGGGTTTACCCGCTGCGCCCGGATGAGGGTCAGGCTACGCGTGCCACACGTGCTCTTCCTTACACGGGCGAAGGATCAGTTCTGAGGGAGCTGACCCCCTTCGTGCCCCCACTTTTTTCCCTCTAGATTGAGCATTACCATGATTTGTGAAGTGGTTTCCCGTTGCTTTCTCCAAGGTGTTCTGTTTTTTTTTTTTTCTCCAATCAAGATACCATCGGTTGTTGACTCTTGGAGTTCTTCCGCCTTTAAGTATATCTTATTTTAATTCCAACAAGGTTGTTAACCATTATCGGCAACAGCAACAACGGCCTTTTAATGTCCGTCGTTAGACATAATCCCTCCCCAAGATTCACCAGACCTCTCCCTCATGGTATTGCAGAGCCAGTATTTCCTGAATTTATCTAGCTTGTCACACCACCCACTTTCTGTTGGCCACAAATTCGTAAATGATCTCGGGGGATCCATATTGTGAAATATGATGCCCAGCGGTCGTCTGATATTATCGCAGCATGACCAGCCCATTGCCAATTGAGTTTTCTAATGGTACTTATGATGTCTCTGTCTCCTGTCTTTTATGTGATATACTGTGCTGTCTTCTGATCTCTCCATGTGAGGTCGAGCATGATTCTTCAATTTTGATGGTTATTCTTTTGGTTGGGTTTCAAGTCTCTCTGCGCCATTGGCAGCTATCAAGAAGATGCATTGGTTTTATACCTTTCTTTTGAGGATTTTCTTGTTCATGAAAAACGAGCTTGCTCTGCCGAAAACTTTCTAACTTGCTTGCTTTAGTCTTCTTTTGAGGATTTCAGGGAGATTTGTTGTCTTAAGTAGACGAAGTGGTCTACTTTCTCCAGCTCTGCCTTTTCGATTTTGATCTTTATTCTGAACGTGATTGATGTGCATGACATTCGTTCTGCTGAAATTCATGTGGGGGCCAACTGTCTTGCCTTATTCATTTAGTTTATCTATCAGTATTTGGAGATCATGGAGATTCTCAGTAAAAAGGACGTTGTCGTCAGCAAATTTGAAGCACGCTCCTCATTTACACCCAATTAGGATGGGGAAGTTCGATCAGCACGAGTTGCCATCTTCTTGTGTTAATATTTTTTCCAGGGGCCTACGGTAAAGCAATACACACTCACACACACACACGCACATATATATATATATATATATATATATATATATATATATATATATATATATATATATATACTAAGCCAGTCTCGCTGAACATTAGAAGAGTATTGAGTTCAAGCTTGACAGAATACTCAAGGAATGTGGCCATGTCTCAGAGGATTTCTTTTTTAATTTTCAATTTTTTTGTTATTAAATTTTCTCATTTATATTTGAATACCATTTAGTGACAATTAACATTGCACGTTAACGAATCATTAAGGTGATTCTTGTTTTTCTGTTGCAAGCACTGTCAGGAACACGCAAGTCCTAAAATAATCATCAAAACATGTAGCACTTGAAAGTACTTAAAGTACGTCAAGGGTTAATTGCCAACCACCCGACCGCTTTACCTGTCCTGACTAAACGTAGATGATTAGGCAGACGATAAGTCTGGCAGGTGCAAAGATAGATGCATGTAAACAGACATAAAGCATTCATCATACAAATTTGATCAAAGGAAAGTTGAAGTGATCGACTGGTACAGATATACCTTTCTGAAGAGAAGATGTTTATATTTATCGGTGAGTTAAGAAATTCATATTAGATTATTTTACTCGGAGAGATAGATAAAAAGAAATGGATATATAGAGTTGGGTAGATATGTAAATAGATGTTAAAAGACTTAGATAGATAGATAGATAGATAGATAGATAGATAGATAGATATGGATAGACTGCGTTGACTATATAGGAAGATAGAAGTGAACAGAGGTAGATAGAAATGAATAGACTGATTTTGGTAGATAGGTAGATAGATGTGAAGAGATACAGATAAATAAAAATAAACAGACTGATGCAGATAGATAGATAGATAGATAGATAGATCTGAACCAACTGAGATAGATAGATAGATAGATAGGTAGATAGATAGATAGATTGATAGATGCGAACAGACTGACATAGATAGATAGATAGATAGATAGATAGAAATAAACAGGCTGAGCCGGATAGATAGGTAGATAGATGTCAACAGAGATAGATAGATAGATAGATAGATAGATAAATAAATGGAGACAGTTTGCTAGTAGATAGATATGAACAGGCTGAGTCAGGTAGATAGGTAGATAGATGTAAACAGTTGGATAATAGAAAAAATACGAGTGAACAGACAGATATATGAAAAGGTAGATTGATATGGGTTTAATCTTGAACCCTTTTAATTTCCGCTTATGTTCTATGAAACAATATACCAGAACCTGACGATGATATCATCGTGAAGCGAGTATCTTTTTTTGTTCGTAAATAATATCTATATAAAATTATATGTGCACGTGTGTGTGTGTGCATAAGTTCAAACAATAAAATCGATTGTAGTCAAAAACATCTCCAGCAAATCCAGTCAACAAAACCCACAATATTTCCGACACCTGCAAGAAATAGCCGGGATTCTGTTCGATATTTTGTTTTAAATATGCATAACTTGATTACATCTCTACGTGGCCGGGTGTTCATACGTAGAACCTCTTGAGGATTTGAAATAACCCGGCGTGTATCGAAAAAATCAATTTGTCATTTTGACATGAATGTTCTTGAAACTTTAGGCCGAATTCGTTTCACCTAAATATTCCTTTCCGATCCCTGAAACCTATATGTTCTTGTCTATCTTTATCTAGATATATTCATATCAATTTATCTATCTGTATATTTATTTACATATCTCGCTATCCCTCTCTATCTCTATCTATCTATACCTGTCCGTTTATATCTATCTATGCATTAATTTGTGTTTATCTATCCATCTATCTATCTATCTCTGTCTTTTCATATCAATCTATCAATTCAAATCAATCTGTCTGTTCATATCTATGTATGTATATATGTATGTATGTATCTAATTATCCATCCAAGTCCATCTATATCTTTATATATCTCTCTATTCATATATATATATATATATATATATATATTAATGTAATTATATCTAACTGTGTATCAAATTCAAAGATACACCTATCTAAACAATAAAACTGCGGATATCAGTCTGAATTATTCATGAAATGAAAACAACTTTGTTCTGTGAACTTCTGATATTTCATCGTAAACAGTTCTGTACATTCCTGCAACTTTTCCAAAAAGGGCAAATTTCTTATTCCATAATTAAAGATACGTATCAGGGGTGTAGCTGAGCAGGGTGGGGGGAATGGGGATGAGGGTCCATTTTCCCCGGCCGTCAATGCACAGAGGGTAGAAAGGGGAAAGATGTATGGATAGTTGTTTAGTTCCTGCATTTCTAATAGCATCGTGGCCAAGCCCCTCGGGTCCGCGAAAAACCTTCAGCTACGCCCTTGATACGAATAAATTGATGGAAACTAAAGAACCAAACTCTTTATCTTTAACCGAATTTGATTCATTCATGTATTGATCACTTTCATCTTCAGCTTCGTATTGTCTGTGAATTTATCTATTCAATTCACTGTTTTAGATAATGATGATAAACGAGTTCTTACACACACACATATATATATATATATATATATATATATATATATACATATGTGTGTGTGTGTGTATGTGTGTGTGTGTGTGTGTGTGTGTGTGTGTGTCTGTATACAGATAAATGGCTTGGCTTTGTGAATGAAGATTTTGGAAGAGCTTTCCGCAGCAGTAGGGCTATAGATAACGGGGCCTCTGTATGAAATGATTCCCCAGCCCGAGCATGAGGTTCCAAGCTAAAGTGCAGCTTGCTCTGGGCTGACCTCATCCTGATAGGAGCGAGTCGAGAGGTCGTAGGTTTGAGAGTGTCTTTCGCAGGGTGTGTGAATGCTGCGACTGTGAGGCGTACATTTGGTTAAACCAGAGGGCAAGATTACCTATGTCCGGTGATCTTCTTATATTTCATCGTAAACAGTTCTGTATAGTAAATGCCTGAGCTGGCAATAGGGTTCAACCATCCCTTGAAGGATAATCAGGGAAGTACAGCTCTCAGCAACTTTGAGCACAAATCTTAAATAGTCCAACAAAAGCAGATGTGAGCTCACTGTAGAGGATTGATCAGAAAGTGTAGCAGCCTGAGCAGTATATATATATATATATATATATATATATATATATATATGATTATTGTGTCATCCACAGACAGCTGTTTCGATATATTACATCTCTTCAGTGTGGCTATAGACTTTCTATTATCCCATCAAATACCGGATTGAAACCTTTGCTTCAGACCCGGAGACTGGTATCCTACCTCTGGGCTACGGACGGTCAGTAAGGCTGAATTTAAGCGATATATTATTTACACAGAAATTCCCCATCCACCAGAGTGCTCTATTCCCGTGGAAAAGCATTGCATAAACTTATAATGGATGAGTTACCGCACTTAAAGAGTGTTCAACCCTGAATAGAGGAGCACTAATTATTGTGTCATCCACAGACAGCTGTTTCGATGTATTACATCTTTTCAGTGTGGCTATAGACTTTCCATTATCCCATCCAGTACCGCGAGGCAGGATTGAAACCTTCGCTTCAGACCCAGAGACCAATATGTAAGCTACGTTGAAGCAGCTACCTTATCGGTGGTAGGTTTGATTCCAGCAGTGCATCTCTTTCACCGCACATGCGGCATTTGCTGTTTGTCTGTTTTCTGTCGATTTTTGTTTTTATGTAGTTTGTCCTTATGCTTTTGTTTTGGGCTGCCATGATGAGCGATTCCGTTTCTCTTTTAAGGTTTCCTTTTCGTAACCACGTCCATGATTTCTCGTCTGCTACATCTTGTATCTGCCTTTAAAACTCGCCATACAATTTTTCCTCTTCCCATCTTTCTTTTTTTATTATTATTATTATTATTATTATTATTATTATTATTATTATTATTATTATTATTATTATTATTATTCTTGTTAAGACTGAATTCAATGCAACTTTTTACACGGTTACAAAAAAGGTGGGGGCAAATTTCGAAAAAAAGGTGTGCTAATATGAATAATGGTGTTTGGCTATTGTGAGAAAAAGGTCAGGCTTATGTTGTCAATGTCAAAACAGGGTCATGGGAGCGAAGTTGAAAACGGGTGTTTTGGCTAGAAGAATGTAATCTAACAATTACTGTATCATGATGTTATTATGATATCAATTACTTTTGAATACACCGCGTGCACATTTCAGAATACAATTGCATATCAAGCTTAAGGGTTCCTTTACAGAAAGCCTCGGTGATGACGTCATTCGCCGTGAACAAAATCGAAAGGAAGATTGTCTGGTACTTGCTGTAATCCTTTTCAGCGCTTCATACAAACCGAGGCGATGTCTATTGTTACTTAATTTAATTACGTACAGATAGCAGATGATATCTCTGGCACCGTTAGAGACACTTCTCCACTCTCTGAAAGTTGTCTCCGATGTGTGTGGCTGTTAAAGAGTTAATAAAATGATTATATTCTTCTTTCTTTCTTTTTTTTTCCTTTTCATTGTTGACTTTGCTATGAAACTGTAGCCGTTCACACGGTCGGTAAGTAACACTTCCTTGTGAATGTCTGCTAAAAAAATGAAGAAAACAGAAAATCTGTTGAGTAATGGAGCCCGGGTAGAATATAGCCAGGGACATGAAAAACGAATAACGAAAAAGAGACAATGCAGTAAAAAAAAAATGAAAAATAAATGTCTGACTGGTCACTTGATAGAAAAACCTTTTGCAGCATGCCGTGTTGGGTATGATCAATTGAAAAATTCGATAATGGGGAGATCAATGAATGAGTTGATCTCTCATTTTCTTTTGGGAGATGATAAATGAAAAAAAAAGTGTTGTCTCTTTTTTTAATCAAGAGTAAAAGTTACTGGACATAAAGTGAGAGACCAATTAAGCACGAACTTACATTGTAAATCTTGGATTGTAAGCATATTTGGGTGGGAAATAAAAAAAGGTTTTTTCTTTGCATAATGAGTAATTGTTTACATTTTCATTCTTCTAGCTCCACTGGTGCGGACTATATGATGCATGATACACGAGAACGTGCATATCCAGCCAGCAGGACCAACTTGGAAACTGAAGAGATCTATTCACTTCTGGGTACTTCTTCGAACGATTGCTACCCATCTTGCCAAAAAATAACTGATTGATAAAACCATTACTAAGCTTAGCATAGGATCCAACAAATACTTATATTAGCATTTCATGTGCGTTACAAACATTCTTCGCCCTGAGGAGGGTGAGATAAAGTGCTGAAGTGGGAAAATAAAATATTGCCAGAGTGCTTGCATTTAGATTCCCTTTGTGAACCTATTACTACACAGACGACTAATGTTTCGGTGTTCACTTGTTTCTTTCTTTCTTTGTTCTATGAACTCCCAAACGGTTGCACCCTGCTGGTCAGGTTTATTTTAGTATTTTCGAATCAAATGGAGACAAGTCAATTTTGCAACTATTTTATCTGTAGTCCCTACTACAGAGATTTGCTCGCCCCTTATCTAAATTCATGAAAGCTCTAGAAAATAAGTTGCTTCACTCTGTTGTTATACATAGGGGGCAGGCCTGTGAGTTGTTACATTTTGAGTTTACATGCGCACATGCATATGTGTATGTGCGTGTGTGTGTAGGCTCGAAGGGGTACAGATATACTCTTGCGCCCCTACTTAACTTTATAGAACCTCTATGAAATACAATTTGCTTTCTTGTATTGCTAAATTTGAAATTTTTTCCCGGGCGAAAACGGATACCCCAGCTAGTATTTAAATGATAGTCACTGCAACACAGTGTTTATCGATAAATCACTGATTACGGATTTCCTCTCGCGGTAAAGTTTTTCGAATAAGAGAGATCTCAGCTTTCGGCGTTCAGTTGCACCGCTAAATTTCCATTTGCTATCGCAGCATTATCACAATAAAACTCATCAAGGCGTATCTGGGGTAAGCGAAATCGTGGAGTATCTAACCATATGATGAGCTTGTATGCAAATTTGTAAGTTTATCTATCTATTTGTTTGTTAGCGCATCAGTTTTATGGTTGGACGAGGTTAATTTTGATCTTATTTAAAACAAGCTGAATAATCTGTCCCTCGAGCAGGATTCGGACGGCATATTTAAGTAACATGTAATTTTAGTCAAAAAATTCAAGTAAGACTTACATCGATACATTATTCATCTCGTCTCACTTCACCTCGGAGCCACGAAAATAACCTCCGATATCACAGCATTAGGTTGAATACGACTCACCAAAGCCTACTGTTACTAAAATAGAATATCATGTTTTTAATGGACCTGTAGTTTTAATCACAAAATCCAAATAAGACTCCCATCGGTTTATTATCTACCTTGGCTCAACCCCCCAAGGTCATTTTCATTCCTTAGCAATTAGTATATCAGCTAAAATTACACTTTACTATCGCAGCATGAGATAGATAAAACAAATCAGAGTTTGTTTGAAGATACCAAAATAGAAGAGCATATCTTTAAACAACCAGTAATTTTAATTATAAATCCTAAGCAAAAATCCCATTGAGACATCATTAATCTCCCACCGGCTCTCCTCGGCTACCCTTCAGCAAATCTCCCCCCACGGCAATTAGTCTCGCTGCCTGAGGAGAATCAGTAAGAATTAAAGGTAATCTCTGATGGCGGACTAATTTATCGATCCAAGGATTAACGTAAGACGCAGCCCTACCTGACAAACGGCCCTGGTCCTCGGGTAGCGACGGAAGTCAGAGGAGATGCAATACGAGTTAGAACTTTTCATAAATCCACCTTCCTTAAATGCATGTGACATCTTCTTCTGAGAAATACGGCACCACCTCGACCCAAGAGACCTGATAGCATCGTCCGTGGCAAATGGAACCAACGGTTACTCAAAGATAAGATCCCCGAGCCCCCGACCCCGGATGGATGCTGTGATGCTATTTCTACCGGATTTGAAGATAAGTGCCGATGACGTCATTTCGCCTGCCCGCTCAAGCCAATCGGAATCGCCAGGGGAAAAGAGTCGGATCATTTTACGCCGCTGGTTGGCTACTGCGGCGAGCATGCACAGCTAAGACAAAGAAAGAGAGGCCCAGTCGAACTCGACTCCGACTTCTATTCTGACTGAAGATGATTACTGAAACATTAGTTTTGAATCATCATCATCATCATCATCATCATCATCATCATCATCATCATCATCATCAGTGTTTCAAAGTCCGTCGTTGGACATAGACCTGCCCCAGGATTCGCCACAGTTCTCTATCATGGGCATTGCGGAGCCAGTGCTTTCTAAATCTAGCTTGTCTCTCCAGCTAATATTCTGCCGGCCTCGGTTGCACATGTGATTTCTGGGGATCCATGACGTGAATAGCAATAACCCCTCGGTTGTTCACTATTTGTGCAACATGGCCAGCCCACTATCAATTGAGATTTTTTAATGGATTCTATGATGTCCCTGACTTTTGTCTTTTCCCAGATGTACTGTGCTGTCCTGTGGCCTCTCCATGTGAGGCTCAATATAATTCTTCCATATGTACGTTGCATAGTTCTCAATTTGCAGATCTGTCTCTTGGTTAGATTCCATGTTTCGGCTCCAGGGGTGACTATCGAAAGGATACATTGGTTATGCACCCTTCTTTTTAGGATTAATGGGATCTTCTTATTTTTGAAGGTTTGAAGGTTGAGCTTGCTCTGCCTTAGGCTGTGTGTTCTAATGTAAATGTATGTATATATTAGAATGAAATGGGCACTTGCATATTTTTGACATCTGTTACAGACGTAAGACTTGTCATGAAGCTCATCTGGTAACAGAGGCGGCGAGTTCTCTACAGCATAGCCTCACTGCAATCGAGAGAATGGTTCCTGAGATGGAGGCAGATATTATTATCGGTAGCAGCCTTTTAGCCTCAGTCGTTGGACATAGACCTTCCAAGGGATTAGCCAGACTCCTCTATCATGGACGTTGCGGTGCCAATATTTCTGAACTAGTCTAGATCGTCACATAATCTTACTTTTTGCCATCAACAGTTCCAGATATGATCTTTGGGAATCGGCAATGTGAACTGTGATGTCCAGCAGATGTTTGACATTCTTGCGATATGACCAGTCTATTGCCATTTGAGTTTTCTAATAGTTTTTCCGATATTTCAGGCTCCTGTTTTTTTTTTGTTTTTTTTTCTAACATACTATGCTTTCTTGTGATCTCTCCATGTAAGGATGAACATGATTATGTCGTATGCACGTTGGATAGATCTCAGTTGGGGGTTAAACTTTTTGAAAAGTTCCATTCTCCAGCTCCATAGGTGACTACCAGAAGGATGTTTTGGTTATATACCCTTTCTTTTTAAGGCCAATGGGATATTTTTGTTCTTTGAGAATGCCAAACTGGACTGATTGGTTTCTTCTTTTGGAGATTTCTTGGAGGTTTGTTGTCTGGGGTAGAAAATACAAAAATGTGAATGCAGAGGCCCAAATACCGGCGGTGGTTTAGCTCAGTGGGAAGAACATCACTATGTTAAATCAGCTACCCTACCAGTGACAGGGTCGACTCCTGCAGCAGCCCTATTTTCTTTCATTGTTTATTCTAAGTTGTCTAGATTGAATGACATATTAACCGTATAACGACAGGAGATCATCTCATAGTTTCTGTATAATAAAACGCAATTCAAAATTTATATATATATATATATATATATAT
>OY735233.1:17630751-17783251 GCA_963457665.1 Thysanoteuthis rhombus
CACAATCACACATACACACACACACACACGCACACACACATATATATGTAGTCTCAATCTCTCTCTCTATATATATATATATATACTCAGTCCCTCTCTTTCTCTCCCCCTCTCTATCAATATATATATATATATATATATATATATATATATATATATATATATATATATATATATATATATATAAAGAGAGAAACAGAGTACAGATTGTTTCATGAGTCACTACTGATTGTACATTCTATTTCACTTGGTCGTATGATATTGAGGACTTTCTAAAACTAAGTGTGTGGTACATTTCATCATCGTTCTCTTATATATATATATATATATATATATATATATATATATATATATATATATATATATATATATATATATTATTTTGAGTTTTGAGTCATCTGCAAATGAAGAGAGTTTGATTTCGGGAATTGAGCATATCATCATCATCATCATTATCATCATCATCATCATCACCATCATCATCATCAATATTTCCACGTCTGTCGTTGGACATAGACATTCCTCAGGATCCGCCACGATTCTCTATCATGGGTGTCGTGGAGCCAGTATTTCTTTAACTTTTCTTGTTCATCTATTCATCTTGTATTCTATCGGCCTCGGTTTCTCATTTGATCTTTGGAGATCCATGTTGTGAGTCGTGATGTCCATTGGTTGTCTGCTATTCTTGCAACATGGCCTACCCATTGCCATTTAATTTTCTTAATAGCCTCTATAATGTCTTGGACTCTTGTTTTCTTCCCTATGTACTGTACAGTCATGTAATATCTCCATGTAAGGTTGAGCATTATCCTCTCATGCACATGCTGCATGCTTCTCAGTTTGCAGGTCTGTCTCTTGGTAAGGTTCCATATTTCAGCTCCATAAGTGACTATCGGTAGAATGCAATGGTTATATACTCTTCTTTTTAGCATTATTGGGATCATTTGGTTTCTGAAAGTTGAACTTACACTCATGTGTGGCATATTTTATCATTGTTCTCTTATTTATATACATATATGTATTATTATATTTTGAGGGATGAGTCATCTGTGAACGGAGAGAGTTCGATGTTGGAGATTGAGCATATCTTAATACGTGTGCATAAAAAATCAGATCTTCGCAGTAACTCTGAGCATCATATCAATGGTACGATTTGCTCCAACTCCAAACATGGTAGACAGTATGATATGTGCACCACTGGCAAGAACTGATCTTTTTATGTGTATCTATACATGTATACTTGCAGTACCCGCTGGAACTTGTCCAGTTATTTTGAACACTTTTGAACACTTGAAAGTTTATACACTATTTAGCAGATGTATAGTGGATGAAGTGTTCCCCTATGCAACATCGTTTAATAATGCACAATCGCTGAAAGAATATATATATATATATATATATATATATATATATATATATATATGCACGTGTGTGTGTGTGTGTGAGTGCTTCTGTGTGTGTGTGTTCTTTTGGCGATTGTGCATTATCAAACAACTGTGCATTATTAAACAACATATACATATCAGATGTATAGTGGATGAGGTGTTCCCCTACGCAACATTGTTTGATAATGCACAATCACTGAAAGAGAAGGTTTCATCCTGCCTCGTGGTACTGGACGGGATAATGGATAGTCTATAGCCACACTGAAGAGTTGTAATACAACGAAACAGCTGTCTGTGGATGACACAATAATTAACGCTCCTCTATTCAGGGTTGAGCACTCTTTAAGTGAGGCAACTCGTTCATTGTAAGCTTATGCAATACTCTTCCAAAAGGAATATACCACTGGATGAGGAATACACGCTAAAATAAATATATCACTTATATTCAGCCTCACTGACCGTCCTGTTCCGTGGCACAGATGTAGAATACCGGCCTCCGGGTCTGAAGCGAAGGTTTTAATCCTGCTTCGTGGTACTGGATGGGATAATGGATAATCTATAGCCACACTGAAGAGTAGTGATACAACGGAACAGCTGTCTGTGGATGACACAATTATATATATATATATATATATATATATATATATATATATATATATCAGGGTTTTCGCATTCATCGGACGACTGACTGAAATAAATAAATCAGTCTCTTCCTCCCGTTCACTTCACATCTGCATATTGAAATACGAAAACATTCACTTAATCAAACAATTTCATTCCAAACAAGCAAACGACAAAAAATGTCACTTTATTTCCAGCTTCTATTCCAACCTCCCCTTTTATAACAAAATGACATCTTTTTCTTCTTATCTCTTCCTACTGCGTTAAATTGCATTCCTCTCTCTTGAGGCGTTTGGTTTCGACTTAAAAGGCCCGTTAGCATCTCTTTTTTTTCTAATTTTGAAAACAACGTTCATGAAATAATGATTATTAAGTCTATTCCAAAGTAATTTCCGATCAAAATAAACTGATTCAAATCCTGTCGACTCGGTATAAATTTAATTTATCAAAATCTAAAACGATATCAATGCCAAGAAAAGATAGATAGATAGATAGATAGATAGATAGATAGATAGATAGATGGATAACTTTTATAAAATTGAAAATCGATAGAAGAACTGAATTCATTACAAGTGGGATATAAATCTTGTGTTCACTTCGAAGCCGTCGTATGCTGGACGGAAAATAATGGCCCAATTTAGTATTACATTGACGAACAACCCTAAATCTTTTGAAATAATTTCTGAATATAATGAAGGTTTTCTGAATTGGAAGCAGAAAAAAATAACTAAATTATTCTATATCTTGTCTTCCCACCACAAACATAAACTGAGACATATCTATATCTAGTGTGAATCTTTCCTGTTTCTTATAAATACCTATATTGTCTCAAAATACTTATATTTCATTTTTTAAAAAATGATTAAACTTGATAATGTAATTATAATATTATCAATTAAACTGAACCGAAATTTTAATTCTCTCTCAAAAAACGGCTGATAAATCGAAACAATTTAACCATTAGATTTATTCAGAGCAATAACAATATTTTTAGATATTTACGTCGATTTTTTTCTTTCGTTATTGATTGTGTTTCTATTTTTTACCGTTTTTAACATCGAGTGTGCTAATGTATGAAACTTTACAATTAACGATCGGGTCAACCTTCCCTAAATAGTACCAAAAATGTAAAAATACTTAATTTCGTGTCTTCCATTTTTTATTGATTTATAAGAATATAATGAAATTTTGAATTTATGTTGACAGCAGCGAATGAATAAAAAACAAATTTGTAATTCAATGACATTTTAATTTTACATGAAAACGGCGAATGATTGAGAAAAATTTGATTTATTCAAAGCAATAAGAATATTATTCACTTACGTCTGTCACTATTTCATTAATTAATTCATATACTTCTATTTGTTAACCGTTATTAGTTCGAATGAGCTCGGGAAACTTTGGAAATTTACAATAGGAATGACTTTCTCTTCACTGAACCCCAATTTTAACAATATATTTCATTCGGGGTCTTTTGATCTTTCGCCCAGATTCTAAATCAGACTCAACTCTCTGCATTCATTCCTTCTCTCTCTTTACGTCTCTGACGTATAAAGCTAAGCTTATCTCATTATTCTCACCGTTTATCTTTTATTTCTTCCCTCTTTTACACTCTCTTCCCTTCTTTTTCTCCATCGTGACAATCGCTCATTCAATTATTAAGTCAGGGGGAGGAGCAGTAGTCAACAACTTACTTGATAGTCTATTTTGTGACTAGTATACTCATCAGCAATTGGAAATGTATATGGGACGGATCAGGTTTGCAATATAGCATAATATAATAATATAAAGCAACGTCTAAAATGTGATGGATTTATTTCATAGAGTGCTCGATACATTCAACTTTATACTATGAAAGTCATTTTGTTTTAGAGTAGAGCTCGATAAACTATACGGAGAAAACGATCGGCGAGCTTCACTTACAGGAATTGGGGCAAGAACCCACTTATATCTCGTGACTAGCATTTGGAGAGAAAACAGAGAATGATTGAACGCTGGGTTAACCATTCTCCCATAACTAGCTTACATACCGAGGTTGTAGTGGCTAGAAAATGTTATCTCCTCATTCGGCCTATGCAAGAGCTGTCACCCCGACTCCTCCTCCCTATATATATATATATATATATATATATATATATATATATATATATATATATATATATACATGAGAAATGGATACATAATTCCGACAGGAATAATTATAAATGCCTCATAAAACTTTTTTCTTTAATTATTTATTTCAACTACGCTGTCTTGGCCAAATGATACATCCACCATGTAATAACGAGAGATAATCTTAAATTTCAAAGTAATATACGGTATATACTTACGTATATATATATATATATATAGAGAGAGAGAGAGAGAGAGAGAGAGAAAGAAAGAAAGAGAGAGAGAGGGGGGAGAGAGAATCAGTCAACAAAGCTTTACAGCTTTGAAGACTAAAGGTATAAAAAAAAAACCTTTTCAAAATTATATCTTATTTCAATTGATCATATCCCAATATCTGGTAATGTTATTCATGTAATTTTTCTGATGGTCCCCATCCTCATCATCATCATCATCATCATCAGTCTTCTATCGTCTGTCGTGGGAAATAGTTCTTCCCCAGGATCCACCACATTTCTCTAAGATGGGCGTCGCAGAGCCAATATTTTCTAAATTTGTCTAGTTAATCTCTCCATCTTATATTCTGTCGGCTTCGGTTTCACATGTGATCTCTAGGGATCCATGTGAGTTGTGACTTCCATCGGTTGTCTGCCATTCTTACAACATGGCCTGCCCATTGCCATCTAAGTTTTTTACATTGATTCTATGATGTCACGGACACCTGTTTCCTTCCTCATATACTGTGCTGTCTTGTGATCTCTCCATGTAAGGTTGAGCATGATTCCCTCGGGTGTGCATTTCATGCTTTTCAGTTTGCTGATCTATCTCTTGGTTAGGTTCCATGTTTCAGTTCCATAAGTGATTCTTGGGTGAATGCATTGGTTGTATACTCTTCTTTTTAGAATCATTAGGATCGTCTGGTTTTTCTGAAGTTCGGCTCCATGTTTTACACATGATGAAATATCATGGTACTATATGTGAATGTCTCCTGTTGATTACCATGTAACCGTTTCAGGAATTGAGAAAAACGAAGGGGTTATATTAACATAGATCTCCAGCAATATTGATCAATTATAACCTCCTGCAAATCAATAGCGTTATTCGATTATTATAGAGCCGTGACACAATACACGTAGTTTTGTCATTTCATAGAGGGTATTATCATAATGTATATCATATGGACATTATTTTAGTCTACACATCACTATCTTTTGAAAAGAAGCACTTTCTTACGTAGGTTACTCAAATAAACCTATTTGACGTTGAAGGATTAATAAGTTTAAGAACAAACTCGTTCTTCGTGTCACTTCTACTGAGTGTTCACCCATGGGAATTTTTAATCTGTTGTCTAGGCCTTAATCTCAAACTGCATGCAAACCAACTTATATCATCTTTATGGATACTAGCTACACAGCAAAATATCTTGGATTTGATTTTCTACCAACATATTCAACCGAAGAATTTGACAAATTATTCCAAGATCAGTAACTTCGTAAACTCGATTATTCACGTCTCACACCATCTAACTTCCACTGATATCATAATTCCTATAGTATATATATATAAGTTATCTTCTTATATTTTTACTCATTCTCATATAGATATGCTGATCATTTTTACATATGTATATACCTGTGCGTATGTGTCAGGATCGTTTATAAATAAAAATGCTTATATCTATCAATCTATCTATCTAGCTGTCTATCTACTCCTTTCTCTCTCTCTCCCTCTCTCTCTCTCTCTCTCTAAATATACATATATATATATATGTATATATATATATATATATATATATATATATATATATATATATATATATATAAATTAATCTGTCTTTTCCACTTGTAGGAACTGGGAACTTTGCATAGCGTTACTTCTCTTTGCGTTGGAGGAAGATGTGCAAGTTTAGAAAGATTTCAGAAGTTTCGACTTCGAGGGCTTCTCTTCAACTAATTCATGTCCAGCTAAAATTCAAGTGGATCTGAAATTATACTTCCAGGAGTCTAAGTAAGCAAACAGACTCGCTCAAAATTTCAGTCCACGCGAAGAGAATAATATTTTCAACATAGTTATCCTGAGCAAACAGTATTAATTTTTAAATGGTATATTTTCATCGTACAAGCAGAGGCTCATTTTTTTATATTTTATTTTCGATTCATTTCAAAGGATTTTTATATTTTTTTCTCTAAATAACTCGTGGACGTCGTTTGTTTTTTTAAAAGAAAAGATGTATTGGTAGATTCTCTTCTCGATGCCAATCGTATTATCACTCTATATTATGTAAATCTCAATTAATATATTCTCTGTTATTCAAATTGTTTCTGATAATATTTCACATGCACATATGTATTTGCATCTTATCTAATGCATAAGTAAACTGAATTTACTGTTTTAATGCATTCGTTACGACCTTTAATACCGACGACTTTAGAGAAAGGAAAAAACACAGAATATCCTTCGTTCTCATATATGCTCGCTCTCTAAACTAATCATCTCAAGCAGAGCCATGCCTTGCTTATATGTATTACTACTAATGGCTCATCTGATAAGACGGCCAGAATATTTCTACACGGATTATACTTACAAAAAAGCCACGTGCAATAATCGAAAATAAGAAAGACAAAGACAGTCCTCCACAAGGAGCTCTTTATATTTTTTTTAATTATTATCAATAAAGCCAGTCTTGAAAAGCTTCAGGCATTATCATCATCATCAGCAGCAGTTTCTTAGCGCCCATCGTTATACATTGACTACCCACAAGATCCACCCAACCTCCTTTTCAGGGACACCGCAGAGCTAGTGCTTTCTGAATTTATCGAGCTCATCACACCATCTTATTTACTATTGGCTACAATTCAGCATATAATATCAAAGGATATACAATGTGAGTCGTGATGTCAATCGGTTGTCGGCCATTCTTACAACATGACCAGCCAATTGCCACTTGAGTTTTCCAGTGGATTCTACGATATTTCAGACTCCTGTTTTCTCCCTGATATACTGTGTTGTCTTGTGATCTCTCAACGTGAGGTTGAGCATGATTCTCTCTTGTGCATGTTGCATGGTTCTCAAAGTGTGGGTCAATGTTTATTTTAGTTACCATGTTTCAAATCAATCGGCGACTATCGATAGGATGTATTGATTGTATACCCTTATTTTTATTACTAGCAGAATTTTCCTCTTCTTTGAGGACATCATGGAGTCTCTCTGTATTAGGTAAATATAATGGTCTACTTTTTCCCGCTGTACGTTTTTCGATTTTGATCGTTGAGTCTTCGTCCTCAACATGTTTGTTGTACTTATCATTTGTTTTGCTGACGTTCATGTAGAGGTCATCTTTCTTGCTTGCTCAGAGCAGGAATCACAGCAGCCTGAAAAAGAATAAACCTTAGAGATATGTGTGCCTTCAAATAGAAGAAGTATTTGTGCGTTCTATCATTTAGTAATACTCAGAGAATCGCTATCGATCATTTAAGTTTAACGCGAAATAAATGCTTCTTTATAATTGACAACTGGGCAACGTCAGGTACTGCGCAGATATATTTATAAAAGAAAATTTTTTATGGAAAACAATGTGTATACATATGGATATAAGACTATATATTCTCATTCATGTATAAATACATAAATCATCCCTTACATCCATTGATGTAGAGAAATATCGATTATAATATATAAACATGTCCATATACATATATACATATATATATATATATATATATATATATATATATATATATATATATATATATGTATCAAGATGAAAGAATTATCAGTCAAAATTAATAAAATAGACTTACTTGCTCACGATGCACCAATATATGTACATATATGTATATCTTTATATATATATATATATATATATATATATATATATATATATATATATATATGTAAGTAAATCAAGATGAAAGAATTATCAGTCAAAATTAATAAAATAAACTTACTTGCTCACGATGCACCAATATGTGTGTGTGTATATATATATATATATATATATATATATATATATATATATATATATATATATATATATATATGTATATTGGTGCATCGGGAGCAAGTAAGTCTATTTTATTAATTCTGACTAGTATTTCTTTCATCTTGATTTTGGGTGCTCGTTGAAATGCATCTAAAATCACGATCAAAGAAGTACTAGTTGAAACTTAATTCATAGCCGACAATGCTTTCTCTGATGAAAAACAAAATGAAAATAATAATTCAAGCTTATCTACGTTTTATGCAATACCTTTGTTTATCAAACTTACGTGTTTTGTTTTTTCTCATCCACAGGAAATTAATATCTTTTGTAAATGAAAATCAAAATTCAATAAAATCGTTTCTATTCGAAGAAAGATTTTTCCCTTTTTTTCCATTAAATCAAAATATTTTGGAATCTGTTACTAGAAAATCGATTAATTTGCTTTCATTTAGAATTTTTCACAAACATGATATGAATTTTTTTCTCCTCTTTTGTGATCAAACAAACATTCTCTGTTTTGGAAATGAAGTTATGCTAACTCTGATACGCAGTTGTTTTTATTTATTCGTTTTGCAAAGAGTTTATTTGAAAAGTGAAAGTTTTGTTACGAGATATAATGAGATAAATATGGTGTTTTTATGCCATTATCAGAAGCATGAATATACACGCATACGTATACACACGTGATTCAACTCATACAAATGCATATAGATAAGAAGTTATATATATATACACACACATATATATATATATATATATATTCATATATATATATATATATATAGAGAGAGAGAGAGAGGGAGAGAGAGAGAGAGGATATCTGTACCTCGCATAAGTGAATCACCATAACATCAGCTTGTACCAGGATTAATTATCTAATAAATTATCTAGAATTATCTGAAACAAAATAGATTTTTTTACTTAGATTTTCTTTTTTAAATCAAATCTTTCATTTAAAATTATCTTTTAAAAAATACTAGCTCAAGGTTTAGGTATTGTTGGTCAAAAAATTACCCTAGGGACCGAAAAAAAAACAAGAAATAAACGTAGACTCAGATACTGAAGGAGAGAATAAACTGTAGCTCTCTTGGTTGGTCGGTCGGGTTATTTGTGAGGCTTCGGTGATTAGATAGAGAGATAGATAGATATGAACAAACTGAGATAAATAAAATAGCATATTCTCAAGTGGCCTGACGTTTCCGTCAAACAGCTTTTAATATTACCTTGTAGATAGAAAAGATCTTCTCATGTCTATCTTGTCAAAGCAAATATCAGCTTTAACCTACAGTGCATACACGATTCTTTCATTTGTTTATGGAGCAATGCTGAAGACAAAAGAGCTTATTATGTACGGTATCACAGGAGTCATAGTTCTCTGGACATTACAAGGAATGACATATCCAAAATACGAGCATAGGCGTCCGTTACGTCTTTTCCGGGGGGATAGGGGTGCAAATATATTCCCAGGATGTGCAAAGGGTTATATTAGGAAGATATTTTTACGGCCACCATGTTACCCGCGAAGAATAACACCATCGTTTTATATTAGTATACCAAATAGATATCACATAAAAACATTTGTATAGACCAATATTCTTTATTGACTATGAAGTTCTGACTTTTAACTCCACCTAGTCCTTGGTGATAAAGCCCGATCTAGGGGGTGGGTCGGAGAAAAATGCCCCTATGGACACTCAAGGGTACATGTACAAGAGCCCTCTAGAAAGTATAGTACTTTTTTAATATCTTGTGAACTGGTTTTGAGGACTCGATGTTACTTCACAACCGACTAGAGGGAGCCTTATTGTTCATTTCTGGATTAAAGTTCTCCCGTGAGGTAGCCCAGTCATGACAAATGGAATGATTTCGTCGGATGAAATTACTGTGTATATCTCGTGGTTAAGCCGAATATCTACAGCCAAATTTCAAATCCTGAAAACTGATGGGGCTGATATAAATCAAATGACAAAGAAACCTTGAACCAAAATAATCATCAAAACTGCCAACATAGATTTCTCTAGTTTTGTATTTTGTCCGGCTGCTTTGCTATGTATGTATTATGCGTACAGGCTGCACAAATGGAGCTAGAGGACTGAGAAACTCTTTTTAACCCCCCCTCCATTTTTGCAGGGGGTTCAGAATCTTTTAGCAATCAGTGTTCAACTAGGGCTAAAACTATTCATCGATCAACCCTTTTCCCAATTTTTTTAATTGATCATCCCAAACAAAGCATGCTAACAAAAGACATTGGTCACGTGACGGTTTCAATCGAGTGACTAAACACACCTGTCTCGATTGTCATTGATTATTGAAATCAAGTATGTATTGCCCGAGGGTTGCGCTTAAGAATATTTTCATGTCCTGGAACCTTCTCCCTGACACATTTCTTCCCGTGATCTACATCGTCGGGGCAAAATATCACCTTTGATTTACACTGCGTACAAGATTATTCCATTAGTCTGTGTAGAAATGATACTAATGAGTTTAGTATATACAGTATCACATTTGACATTTCCCTCAACCGTTCATTATATAACTAAGCAAAATATCTCTTTCATCTTACCATGTATACAACATTTTTTCATTTGCAATAGTGGGGTTACTTAACACAAATAAGATTATCATATTACCATATCACAGAGAACATAGATAGAGAAAAAGTAATCAATTTTTCTCAGAACATTCGCATACCCGATTATATAACCAACACGAAGATGATATCGTTTACACCAAAGTGCGATACACGATCAGCTTCAGAGTGTTGAAACTGTGGCTAGAGTTAACATGGTAATGAATTTGTTTAGTATTCTTGAATCGTTTTTCTAATACTTTGTAAATAGTCAAATTTTCCCCAAGTTTCTATCGTTAAATATAATCTTTATCTTTCCGTGTACACAGCATTTTCATTAGTGAATGTAGAAATCCTTAAGACACGCAAGACTATTACACGGTATCATACGACACATAAATCTGGAGGAATTTATTTCCTCTTGACATTTGCATTCTCCACAATAAAACCTACACGAGGCTGATATTGTTTACATTAGTGTGCGAAATAAATTCACCTGCCGAGTGATGACAGTATTACAAGAGTAGACGTCTTAACATCGTTACTCCTTTTCTGTGCATAGTCAAGATCTCCCCTTGTATTGTCAAAGCTTAAAATCATCCCTAACTTACCATGCATACGAAATCCTTTCATTGATATTTTTAGGGATCTTTGACGCTTAAAGAACTTGATACAGACGTTATCACAGAAGAGACTGATGAAGTAAACTTAACTAAGATCTTATCATTTTCACGTTTGATAATATAACTTACACAAAGCTGATATTGCTCACACCAATACACGTTGCACATCAGTCGTTGAGTGTTGAAACCGTTACCGAGGCAGATTGCATTGCTTTGTCATCGAAATAATAAAATCCTGCTATGTTTGGTTTAAAAGAAACTTTTTACAACAAGTTGTAGGTGCATAAACATTTATGAGTGAAACTGTATAGTTGTTTAGCTATTTCGTAGTGATGTACTCATTTCAAATGAAATTAACTTTCTATAAAGTTGTACCCTTTTACGGGCAACCTTGCTTGAGTGGTATACGTGTATTAATTCATAGGCGATACTGTATCTGATGGTTTTTATGGTCTTATAATCGAGAGTTCCTTAGCATTAAATTGACGTGTATTTGTCGTGTTTTAACCGAATATTTCTAACCGAATTCCAAAGCTACAAGATTGGTTCGGTTGATAGATTGAAACGAGAGAGGCATTTCCTTGATCGTCTTCGATTATTCAAATTTGTTTTGATTTGCCCGGATGAAACGTTAAAGAATATCTTCACCTCATTGAACTGTTTCTTAGCATTTTCACATTGCCAATATTGGATTCATTTCTATCGTCCTGGCAAAATATTACAAGGAATGCGGTGTAAACAACTGTCTTCGATAAGTACACGTAGCAATCGTTAACACAAACGAGATGATTAGAAACTGCCAACCGAAACTGTCACCTGAATTGCCAACATTGGTATACTCAGTGTTCAAGTTGCTTTGATTAGCTGGCTGGCTGGCTAGCTAGCTCACTGACTGACTGTCTATGTATGTATCATGCATGCAAACTGCACCGATGGAGCCAGAGGGCTGAAATTTCAACAACTAACTCATTATATCTAAAAAAAAACAAACGTTTGGGGCTTCTTTTTTTTCAGTTTTTTGAAAATTCTCCGATGTAAAATTTCAGATTGGATTCAATTTACAATGTAAGTTTAAACTAAATTGACCCCTTTGTTTGGCTCCAGCAACCTTTCAGCGCAAGCATCAATTTTTCAAATCTTTAATTAATTACCTCCAAATTGAAATGCTGTCAAAAGATCTTGGTCACATGACGATTCCTCTTAAGTGACCAATCAGATCTACTTTATATACAGTTTCACAGAATCCCTGGATGTAAGAAAATTAGTGAAAAAAAAACAAATAGGATTTTAATACCTCTTTACTATACAATATACACGATGCTGATATTGTTAACACCAATATGCGTAGCACCATCAGCCTCAACATAGCAATACCCAGCTAAACGTACGTTCTCACATTTCATGACTTGATAATTGAAACCTTTGATAAGTGAGTATTTGATATTGCCCGGTATCACAGAAACTATACATCTAGGGAAATTCATCAAAATCCTTTTGACATTTTCACACTTGTGATGATATAATTTACACAAATCTGATATGTTTACATCAATTCACGATTCAGGATCAGCTGTTGAGTGTTGTGTTGTCATTGATGCCGGAGCAGATCCCACAAGTTTGTCACAAGGAGCACATTGAAGCCAAATGGATAACTGTATATTAGAATCTGTCAGTCAACACTGTCACCAAAATTGTCAACATAGATTTCATTAGTTATCAAGTTGGTCTAGCTAACTCGCCGGCTGGCTTGCTGTGAATGTGTATATGTATGTATCAGCACCAGGTGAGCTAGAGTGCTGAAAATCTAAACGCTTGCTCTTTATTATATCTAGAAAAAAATCTTGTGTCTGTTTTTAAATCCCTCCTTCCTAGATTTTTTTTCGAGGGGATGCAATGTAAATTCATGCTAAATCAACTCCTTAGGTTGTGTTAAGCAGTATTCACGTTTGTTTTTGTTTGTTTTTGTTTTTGGAAATCCAGATTTCTTATCGTAATCACTTCCCAATAAAAAGCGAGAAAGTAAGTTATTCATTGATCACCCCTTTCACTCGATTTTTTTTTTCGATTCATGATTCCCAACACGGCATGCGGCCAAAATATGTTGGTCAGGTGACAGTCTCTATTGAGTAACTGACACGACCTATTTCATTACGTGACAAACAAGATGATTTCAGCGAATAAAATTGCAGTCTATATCTCACGGATGAGTCAGTTTTCGAGACTAAATTTTAAACCAAGAAATTTGCAAGGCTGATTGACGTTTCTTGACACAAATGAGCCGATTACGTTCACTATGATAGACAAACAAAAATCTTGGAAATTTCATCAAATCCTTTCGACACTCTTACACTTAACTAAAGTATCCTACATCAATAACATATGTTTGCATCAATATATGAAGAAATATTCGCTGTTAAGTGCTATGCACTGATGACAAGCAAGGACCTTGCTTCATCAAAACAAGCCCGAAGTAGCTAAATATTATATGACACAATGGCTGGCGAATTTTCGGAATATCAATGTTTCAGCGTTGATCACCATTAATTAAGGTTTTACAAGAAAATAAAATCCATTAGAAAGAATTGGAAAGTTTGGTACAAGAAGTAAATTTCTTGATGATATAATTGGTTACATTGATTTTACAAGTATATAAAATGTACATAGACGAAAAACTAAATTTGTTTTAACGTTTAAAATGCAAAAAATAACCAGGTTTCGTAATGTTGGCTCAAGGCGAAATTCGTTGATATCGATATAAACTGAGATGAACAGGGTTACGGTTATTCGTCAATCCCAAAGGATAGTCACTCTTGAGAAAAGGTCACATAAACATTGACGGTGTCATGTGAGTACAAGACAGGATATGCTTTATTTGACATTTAACTACAAACTCTTAATGCTGATGCAGTAAAAATTTCATATATACACAATTCTATGCCTAGTCAGCATAAGTATTTCGCAGACTCCTTCATCTTTCGTTGGTTGGTATATATATATATATATATATATATATAGAGAGAGAGAGAGAGAGAGAGAGAGTATCTCAAGTTTTTGAGATTCACCAGATTGCAGCAATACACTGCAGAATGAAAGCTATATGCTGCAGGGAGGGGTTGGCCAAGTCCAGGACTGAAAGAAGGTGAAGTGCTTGCTGTGTCAAACAGGAGGCTTGATAACGTTGTTCCGCGTCGAGGCAAACCTCAATCATCCCCGCTAACGTTAGTAGATCGACCTTAAATAGACCATCTGCAGTCTTTTCTGATATATTAGCATCAGGAGAAGGGTTGAATACGTTTGCATTTGTTAAACTTATCATCAAGTTTCCTCTGAACCTTTGAGGTTTACAACATCATTTGGTCACTTTGCTTTTTGACCTGGCCAGCTTGGCTTGACAAAGCTTTACTGATCTTTGAACACAACGTGGGCGTAAGAAATGTTGTTGGAGTAAGACGTAACCGAGCGGAACTGGAACCTTGTCACAATAATATGTGATACTCAAAAATTGATATCGATTGATACGATTAATGATTCCTAGACCGAACATCAGCAGCCAACCTCTACATAAGATTAACACTCCGAAGAGTATATGCAGTACTTATACGTTTGTTTCTCACAGATTACATATCGTGGATATGATGCAAGGGAGGTGACTTCAAAAATTCATGGATCTGACCAAAAATTGATTCAATTTTACTTTAGCCTTCGGTCCACTTTTCCACAAAATGTCATTGAAATTCATTGAGAACTTCTGTAAATATTGTGTGGACGGACAGACAGACACTGGTGATTTTTAGAGAAGAACAGGATTAGTTGGACTCAGGGGCAGGTTGAATCACTTGGTCTAATTTTTGTTCCCACCGCTTGATGGCGCCACAGTTATCCTAAGCATCCTTGAGCAGAAAGAATTCTCCCTTTTTGATAAGTTCGAGTCACATGTGTTGTAAACACGGAAACGAAAAGCGTTTTCCATCCCGGTGAGGAACATTTTCTCTTTAGCAAACAAGTGCCTAATTAATGCCGTACTTTGGAGTTGACGATAGCATAGTCTCGGTTCATGAGAAGTGACAATAAACAGTATCTATGCACTACATCTACCTAGGACAGCGATTCTCCATGAGACCCTCAAAAAAAGAAGAAATCAAGCGAAGAATCACACTAGATTGGCCTTTGGCAGAGTAAGCTCAATCTTCAAAAATAAGAAGATCCCATTAATCCTAAAAAGAATGGTGTATAACCAATGCATCCTCCCAATAGTCACTTATGAAGTCGAAACATGGAGATAGATCCCAAAATTGAGAACTATGCAACGTGCACTTAAAAAAATTATGCTGGGCCTCACATGGAGAGACCACAAGACAGCACAGAACATCTGGAAAAGACAGGAATCAGGGACATAATAGAATCCATTAAAAATCTCAAATAGCAGTGGGCTGGCCATGTTGCACGAATGGCGGACAGCTGATGGACATTACGACTCACGACATGGATCCCTAGAGATCACATCCAGAACCGATGCCGAGAGACGAGGTAGACAAATTCAGAAAGTACTGGCTCCACAACGCCCATGATAGAGAAATGTGGCTAATCCTGGGGAAGGTCTACGTCCAACGACAGATGTTGGAAGACTGATGATGATCATCATCATGATGATGATGATCATGATGATGATGATGATGATCATGATGATACTACATTTCAAGCAGCTTATAACTGAAGTTTTTTCTTGAAATAAAATTTTTAGAAAGCCATGTGTTTGGGGCTGGCTCATACATTGTAAGTGGGAGTACTTCTTCCTCTTTTGTTGTGTGCAATTGAGACATGGGAGGACAATAAGAAACAGAAAGACAGCAAAATAACAACACATTTCAAACAAGTCTTTGTTTTCGTCATCCTTTTCTCATTGTTCTATCTTCCCGTCTACTACCGCATAACAATACATCATTGAGGTTCACTCTCATATTATTCCACTTATCCTACCAGGTCTTCAATATCATCATCAGTCTTTCAACGTCCGTCGTTGGACATAAACCTTCCCCAGGATTCGCAACAATTCTCCATTATAGACGTCACGAGACCAGTATTTTCTGAATTTGTCTAGATCGTCTCTCCATCTAATATTCTACCAGCCTCGGTTGTGCATGTGATCTCTGGGGATCCATGTCTTGAGTTGCGACGTCCATCGTTTGTCTGCCATTCGTGCAAAATGGCCAGCCCACTGCCATTTGAGATTTTTAATGGATTATATGATGTCCCTGACTCTTGCCTCTTCCCAGATGTACCGCGCTGTCTTGTGGTCCCTCCATGTGAGGCCTAGCATAATTTTCTCATGCGCATGTGGCATAGTTTTTTCTATCTCTTTTTAGAAAATGTGTTTCTCAGTTATAATACTATATTAGTCACTTCTGTACCTGCTAACAAGAGAACTAACTTGCCCAATCATATCGTAACTACTATCCCTACTGGTGGGCAATTTTGTACACTTTTTTCCTATATCTAACTGGTGATACGATAAACTTCGAAAAACGTTTCAGATTAAAACGACCTGTCCAAAACAAGTTTCTTTTCCTTAGTAATTTTTGTCATATTAATGAGATAATTGATTTTACCGGAAGTTACAGCCATCTATGAGGAAATTTACCAACTAGTCACTTCATTCCCAATACCTCACAATGCAGAGGTAGAAAAAAGGTAGCTGGACAGCTAAGCTAAACTCTTTGTTAAAGAAAAAAATATTCTACGCCATATTTCCAGTAGTTTTCCGCACATCTGATAATTTTTCTCTATGCAATTCCTCTGAAAAGACCCTTTGGAACTCCGACGAAATTAACTATGTCCTTTTCTCCCTTTTACTCCGAATTCGGCTTATTGCACAAGGGAAGTAGGGTGTTTCGGTTTTGTAATGAAATACTATTTATATCTCTTCGACGTGGCCGTTTTGGAAGATGAAAAGAGTGGCGTTCTGACCCGCCGGGGGTTTTAATGGTGCCCTTGAGATGAAAACCGTGTCCGATTACGAGGTAAAGAGACTGGTGCGAATTATAGGCCGAAACAGAGCATAAATACTGCCTCATTATGAACCCAGCCGTTTTTATTCGTGTATAGAGTGTGTTTTGAGGCATGTGAAATGAATGGTTTTGTGAACTGATTATATTTATTTCCTCCGTGGCCCGGGGGAGTAAAGTTTTGGGGTAGAGGAATGAAGAAGGAAAAGAAAGACGGAAAAAGATGCAGAGAAAAGAGAGGAAGGGAAAGGCAAGGAAAAGAGAGAGAAATAGAAAGAAAGGACGGAATGGCATGTGGAAATAAGAACAAAGAGAAGGAAAAAGGGGATGAAAGAAGGAAAGAGTGAAGGAAAATAGAGGAGTGAAGAAGAGGACATTCTTTAAATGACAGGAAGAAAGGAAAAAAAGGGGAAGTGAAGAAAAGAAAAGAAGAAAAAGTGAAAGAATGAAGGAAGGAAAAAATGGAGTAAAGATGGATGGAAAGAAGGGAATGAAAGAAGGGAAGGGATGAAAAAAGGAAGGAAAGAAAAGGAGCAAAGGACGGGAACGATAAAAGGAACGATAGGGAAAGAGAAAAATGGAAGAAAAAGCAAGAAAGAAGGAGTTGAAATAAAAAGTAAAAAAGAAAAAAGAAAGAGAGGGGGGAAAGTTAGGAAGGAAAGAAAAGAAGGAAGTAAAGATGAATGAACGGAGTGAAAGAAATGAACAAAAGGAAAAAGGAAGAGAAAATTGGGAGGAGAAAAATGTTAGGAAAAGAAAGAGAGAGAAAAATACAAAGGAAATGAAATATGCGAAAGAAAAATGGCCGAATCAGATGGAATAGAAATGATCGATCTTGCAACTTAAAAGAAAAAAGACGTTTAAAAAGACAGGAAACTATAAAAGAAAATAAGGATTTAGAGAAGGAAGACAGAAGAATGACAAAAATGAATGAGAAAAAAAAGCTGGCTGAGAGAAGAAAACTGAATTAGTAATTAATAAAGGAGTATATTTCTTAAACGAATGAAAGTGAAATTCAAAACTTGAAATTACTCGGAAAGCGTATCTATTTCCCCGATGCTACAAACTAAAAAAAAAAACAGGATGAACACCAGATCATATATAGCTACGATAAAGGATAGGTAGATGTGTTCGTTTTCCATATTTCGAACTATTGCTTACTTCTCAATGTATGAAAGACATCTCTCAATCAAAAAAAATCCTGGATTTAAAAATTCAATCAGTTCATCCTTAGGCTATGACACAACTTTCCACGATATTTCATTAGAATTCATCGAGAACGTTTGGAGATATTGTGTGAACAAATCTGAGTGGATACATAAATGTATTGAAAAAATTAGGAAAATATCTCTCTGCCGAAAGAAATTACTTGGTCCAGCCCCGAATTCTTTTCATTTATTCTATAGCAAAATCTTTTTTTAAAAGTTTCATTGTAATTAATTGAGAACATTTGGAACCATTTTGTGGACGGACATATAGCTATAATGCGGAGTGAAATAACTGTTGGAATGTCCTCCTCGAAATATGATCAATGTCTCTTTAGGCCATGACTTGACCTTCCACAAAATTTAATTGACATTTACCAAGAATTTTTGGGTATATTGTGTAAATCGTCAGTCGGGCAAGTACAAGCGATTCCACATACCTCTTCCAACTTCGTAGTTGGAGGTAAACTGAAAATAATTGAGAGAAAACAGCCGATAAAACTAGCGGAAATGGAAATAATAAAAAAGAAACGCAACGAAAGAAAGAACTGAAGATGAATAAAAAGAAGAAGAGAGAAAGCGAAATTACTCCTGGAAAAATAGACGAAATAAAATGGAGGAAATTTCTTCCTTCGATTTGGCGAGTATGGCCTCTGTGGAATTGGCCGAATTACCGGAAGTCATGCTGTGGAATGGTGAAAAATATTCCAGGGTTAAATTTAGATAAATGGCTTGGCCTTTACAGAGAAGGACATTCTGTCCTTCATTTAAATTTTGGGTATAAATACAGAAACGCACTTGTAGTTGATGTCGATGTTAAAGGGTCGACAGGCTACATCGTGAGAGGTTGGTGAGGATCGTTGCCAAAAATGTCACTTCTAACATCTATTTATTTATGTATCAATCCGTCATTCCCAGTCTATTCCCCCATCTCTCTCTTTCTCTTTCTCGCTCTCTCTCACCCTCTCTCTCTCTCTCTCTCTCTCTCTCTCTCTCTACATACATGAATCCTCTATCCATCTCTCACCCTCTCTCTCCCTCTCTCTCTATATATACATAGGTTTATTCATATGCATCTAACTATCTATTAACGTATGTAGTTCAGTGTTTACGTCTCTCTGTCTCCGTCTCTCTCTGTCCGTCTGTCTCTCTCTCTCACTATATATATATATATATATATATATATATATATATATATGTACATATATATATATTATTGTGATATATATATATATATATTTCTATTCATATGTGTCTACCCATCTATTAATATATCTACTTCAGCTTTCATATTTCTCTCTCTTGCTCTCCCTCACTTTTTTCTCTCCCCTCTTTGTCTGTCTGTCCGTCATTCTCTCTCTCTCTCTCTCTCTCTCTCTCTCTCTCACCTTATATATACATACATATATATATATATATATATATATATATATATATGTGTGTGTGTGTGTGTGTGTGTGTGTGTGTGTGTTTGTGTGTGTATCTATCTATCTCGGTCTTTTCATTTATATCGATTATCAAAAAAACTGCAAAAATAACAAGAATGATAAAAAGCTGATTCGAGTTCCTTGATAAAGAAACACTCAAATACTGTACTCAACATATCTAAGACCCCAATTAGAATATGCAATGCAGGCATAATCCCAACATTGCAAAAAGAAAAGCGACCTAACCGTATTGGAGAATATCCAGAGGAGAGCAACTAAACCTATTTCAGAACTGAAAGACCTCTCATATGAAAGAGGACCCAAAAATTAAAACTAACTTCATCAGAAAAAAAGGAGAATAGGATGAGACGTAATCATCATCATTATCATCATCAGTCTTTTAATGTCCGTTGTTGGTCATAGAACTCCCCAAGGATTCGCTGCGTTTCCCTATCATGGACGTCGCGGAGCTAATATTTTCTAAATTCGTCTAGTTCATCTCTCCATCTTGTATTCTGTCGGCCTCGGTTTCGCATGCAGTCTCTGGGGATCGATGTTGTGAGTCGTGAGGTCCATCGGTTGTGTGTCATTTTTGCAATATGTACGAACGTCAAAGAAATGATGAAAAGCACCGACAACATCCCAGGTGAGAAAAAAAAAAGATCCTTCATAATGAATAGAAGTAGAATTAAATACATATATGGAGAGAGAATGATACAGAAAAGAAATTCAAGGAGGGGATTCTTCTCACAAAAAAAAAGTTGTCAACAATGAGAATGAATTGATGGATCAAGATCCAGAAAAGATAGACGTTAAAACAAGTGAACAACTCAGTAAATGGATTCGATAATTGCACAATAGATTTCAAGTAAAACAACAACGAATCATAGATATTTGAAAAATGAAAAAGGCGAAAATGCACAGTAATGTGCATGAATTTCAATCGCTATATATTTAATCTATCATGTCTAAATAAGCATATATATATATATATATATATATATATATATATATATATATATATATATATCACACTCTGTTTATATATATATATATATATATATATATGTATCCATCCCATGTCTGATTATATCTATCACACTATATATATGCATATATATAATGATGACTAGTGATTGTGTCATTCAAAGAGAGCTGTTTCGTTGTATTGCAATTCTTCAATGTGGCTATAGACGATCCACTATCCCTTCCAGTACTGCTGGGTAGGATTGAAACTTTTGCTTCAGACCCATGGCAAATTCTCTACCCCTGCAACATCGTGGAACTGGACGGTCAGTAGAACCAATATATCTATCTATCAATCTATCTATATACATAATATATATATATATATATATATATATATATATATATATATATATATATATATGTATATTACACTCTGTTTATATATATATATATATATATATATATATATATATATATATATATATATCTCCTCCTATCTCATGTATATGTATATCTATTAATCACACACTATATATATATATATGTGTGTGTGTATGTGTGTGTGCACATATATATATATATATATATATATATATATATATATGTGTGTGTGTGTATATTTCTGCATCTCATGTCTGTATATATGTATCTATCTGTTACACTCTGTTCATACATATCTACCTGCCTTATGCCTCTGTATCTCTCCCTCTCTCTCTCTATACATATATATATGTGTGTGTGTGTGTGTGTGTGTGTGTGAGTCTGCTCAAAATGACCTTCTTTCTGACAAGCAAGTTTGTCAAGTGACTCCTTGATTGTCACTCTGGTAGATGAAGCGACAAAAACTGCACATTTCAAGCGTAATACAACCCTGATGTGCAGTAATTGTTGATAATAAATGTCTATGTTGATGCCTTCTCCATGATGCAGACATTCATAATGAACGATAGCTGTCATGTTCTGCCAGCTGCAAAGCAGAATCTTCGTCTTCAGTGTCACCTTGACATAGGGCGACAATCACAGTTATTTGAATTATTGTCCCCCGAGAAAAAAATGCCGATCACTACCATTTACCGTAGATGTCTGTCGTATTATTGTCGTTGTTGTGTCTATCTATTTCGATTGGATAACTTCATATTTCTTCTATATATTTCTACGGATTGGTTATGGTTGATCCGATTGTTTGTTTACATTTTATAATAAATAACAATCTCTCCGTCTGTCTCTCTATTTATCTATATGTATATATCATCATCATCCGTCTTTTAACGTCCGTCGTTGGACATAGACCTTCTCCAGGAGTCACCAAAGTTTTCTATCATGGGCGTTGCTGAACCAGAATTTTCCGAATTTGTCTAGTTCATCCTTCCATTATGTTTTTTGTCCGTTTCGGTTTCGCATGTGGTCTCTGGGCATCCATGTTTTGAGTCGTGATGTCCATCGGTTATCTTTCATTCTTGCAACATAACCAGCCCATTGATATTTTTTCTATTGAATTCTATGATGTCTCTGACCCCTGGTTTCTTTCTGGTATACTGTATTGTCTTGTGATCTCTCCACGTAAGGTTGAGCATGATTCTCTCATGTGCATGTTGCATACTTCTCAGCTTGCAGGTCTGTCTCTTGATTAGTTTCCATGTTTTAGCTACATAAGTGACTATCGGGACCACTGGTTTCTAATTTCCCTTAACAAACCGGAGAAGAAAAAGAGGTTTCCGAACCTGATAAGCTACTGCTGCATGTTTAATATTTGTTGTTGGCCCTGGGCTTTCTTCAGAGTCTGCCAGCTCTTTTGCTTCTGAGCATCAGGGTGCAAAACATTCTATACAATTTCCGAATCGTCACGCCATTTAAATTGTTTTACTACCCACAATTTCCCTCATGATCGCGAGGGATCCACCTTGAAGGTTGTAATGCCCAACGGTTGTCTGATATTATTGTCACCGTGTAATTGAAAAGATAATGGCTTCTACCTCACGCTCCCAGGTTTGAATTAGGGGAAAATGGAATAACATGAATTGAAGAAAATAAACAAGAAATAATCAAAAACTTTATGTCAGAATAAATTTGAAGGTATTGGAACATAGCCTGTCCATTGCCATTTAAATTTTACTAATGGCTCTTTGAATATCTCTGACACGATATCCCCAGGCTTCATCAGAGAATGAAATAATTATCTCAAGAGAAAAAATGCGTTTTTCCATCAAGCATTCATGATTTTTTTTCAAGAAAAAGTCAGTTTGAAGTGATTGCAAGAATGCATTTAAACGACACATCGGATCCTTCGCCAATAGCATGAAAATCAGCATTGGATGGAAAAATGGAAAATGATTGTCCTTCATTGAACAAGCATAGCCATCAAAGATGGGAAAGGGTTTTATCCCTTTTTTTTTTAAATGTACCCATGAATATATGTTTGTGTGTTTGCTTTTTTGTTCCAGGGCTCTTGACCATAACGTTTTGTCAACATACTGGAAAATTGGCGCTAGATCACTTCTAAAAGCGCACTTCTGTTAGAATAAAAAAGCAAGGTTTTTTTTCACTTTTTGGGGACTATATTTTGACGGATATATTGATAACTTACAGATTCTCTAGAATGTAGATCTTTCTAAACGTTTTCACTCTATTTCAAATGTTTCCCAGTGGAAAATGCGAGTGATGTTATTCATAGAATCGGTTCTTACACTATTCATTCTTCAATGGATTTTTGTCTCCATATCTTGACGCTACGATTGTTCAATTATTGACTGTGATGGCAATTTATACCTACTTTTATTCGATAAAGGGTAAACCATTATGAATGGATTTAAGTTGCTATTTTCGTTCATCTTTTACATGAAAATCAATATGAATGGGAATTGAAGTCAAAACTTTAAAGTAATGGTTTGTAATACTGATAATAATTTCTTAAAGAGATAACAGATCTGGTTAGCCACTCAATGGAAACAGTCACCTGGCCAACATTTCCCAGCATCCAATATTGGAAGTGATCAATTAAACAAAATTGAGATTAGGGGTAATCAATGAATAAGATACTTCTTTCGACTGTTAATGAGCAGTGATTACAGAAAAAGTCTGAATTTTCAAGACACAGGCGTGAATAATACCGGACACAAATTTGTGGATCAGTTTAGCATAAATTTATGTTGCAAATTGATCCCCCACCAAAAACCAATTTAGAAGACATTTTTTTTCGAAAAGAAATGTTTTTTCTAAATATACAAAGGAATAAATGTTTAAATTCTCAGGCCTCTAGCTCAGATAATCCTGCCTGTACGCACAATATGTACATGCATATATATCTAGCCAGCCAGACTAACTTAAAAACTGATGAAACCAATACTGCTAGTTTTGGGTGACGGTACTCAATATTTGCTTAACTAGTACTACTAGTTTAGAAACTGAAACGGAAATGGCGTTGAAGATATCAAAGAATGGAAAGCAAAGTCGGAGATAAGATTTGATCATCCATCGAGCCGCACAGTTCTCGTAGATCAGGTGGCTGGGAGCGGTCGGGTATTCACAGGGCTCCCTTGGGCAAACGAGAAGCAAGTTTTATATTTCAGCATGAGCCAATTCTCAATTTCTGATCCGAACTTTCAACTAAATTTCGTGAACAATTGAAAATCAAAACGAGAGTCAATGATCATGCTTTTAGTATATATATATATATATACACACACACACACACATATATATATATATATATATATATATATATATATATATATATATATATATATATAGGCAGTATATGTGGTTACAAATCAGGCTAGCAGTATAACATAATATAATAGTATATCAATAATATAAAGCCAATTCTGAATTTTAAATGCTTTTGTTTCACTGTTGTACTATCACATTCTAAATACATAAAACAAATATTTAAATTCAAATCCCAAAAGCTGGCGAAAAGTAGGATATATGAATTCTGACAGAATGAAGTATAAATTGCGTTATATTACAAGGAAATTTATTTGAAATGATTTCCTCTCATTATTCGTTTTTTTTAATGTATCACTCAATTTAGACAATGTAAATAGAATAAACAAAGAAAATGGAGCTTCTGCAGGAATTGAATCTGCCACCGATAGGGTAGCCGATTCAGCATAGCGATGCTCTTAACATTGAGGTAAACAGCCGCCAGTAATGCAAAGACAAAATAACTGCCTTCAGCCTAGATTTCAATCTCGTTTATTCTCGGTTCATTGGTCTGCTTTAACGTGAAAGGAATGGCCGTATTTGGTTCGACAAATTTAATCATAAATTGCGTTCCATTACATACAAAACTTATTAGGATACCCTATCGGAGGCAGTTTCGATTCCAGCAGCAGCCCAATTTTCTTCAATTGTTTATTCTATTTATGTAGCCTAAATTGTATGGTATACTGTGTAATGACGGAAGATCAAATATTTTTTTTACATATTACAACACAATTTATCAAACACACACACACACACACACACACACATATATATATATGTATATATATATATATATATATATATATATATATATATGTATATAAGATAACGTATATATTTCTATGACGACTCACTTTATAAATACGTAGGATTATAAAACAAATATGTTATGAGGATACCATGACTTTATTATAAAACTAACTTCATTTTCCGAAATTATTGAGAACTTTTGCGATAAACACATTACATTATTATCAAGAGAATATATATATATATATATATATATATATATATATATATATATATATATATATATATATATATATCAATTATTAATTATTGTTATATTTAACGCTCCTTTATTCAGGGTAGAGCAATCTTTAAGTAAGGGAACTCGTTCATTATAAGCTATAAGCAGTGCTCTTCCAACTCTGGAATACAGCACTCTGGTGGATGGGGAATTGTGTGTAAGTAAAATTTATCGCTTAAATTCAGTTTTACTAATCGCTCAATGGTAAAATGTGATACAACAAAACAGCTGTCTGTAGATGACTCAAGTATTAGTTATATTAGTATATCTCTGAATTTTTGAAATGAGGTATTATTATTATTTCTATTAATGGTTCGAATATTCATAGAAATATCAATTATATGTATATATATATATATATATATATATATATATATATATATATATATATATCCCAAACCCATAACCATGGAAGCACCTAGGAGCACCTATGTAGCCTAGGTTTGTTCTCACTTATTGACATCGAAATAACATGCTTATATATATATATATATATATATATATACAAACATATATATATATATATATATATATATATATATATGTATGTATATACATATGTATATTTGTATCAAAATGCAATTGGCTTATTATGTCAATGCAATAGCGTATCCATGATACTTTATAATATACATCACAATATACATCATGAAATAAAAATATGCATTAATATATAATAAAGCTTCAATTGGGAAAATTCATCCAAAATTCTACAAAAAATATAGAGCCGTCTTTATTGTTAAGGAATATATATATATATATATATATATAAATATATATATATATATATATAATGAACGTGAGAGAGAGATAGAAAGAGAGAGATGTATGTTTTAATGTATTTTCGGGTATGAATATGCACCTACTGATACTCAACTCAGTAATAACATTCCTTTTCGTAATAAAGTCCTCCTTCCAACAATAAAACTGTCTCCGGCTTACATGATATCTTACACCAGACTTGAGAGCCCGTAAATTACACCAGCAAATGTCTAGGCGGATGTAAATCTTGTATATTAACAGAAGAAAGAATTCTTCAGATCACTTCCTCGGCGCGTCTTTTTTCGCGAAGAACCTCCCATCGCGATAAAACAAACGTTTCCTAATAATGATGTTGACGGCTTGGAATTCAAAGAACTTCTATGGGAGCACAAAAGAACAAAATCATCGATCACAAAACTCAAAGGCATTAATCACATGCACAGTAGTAGCAAAAAGGAATAAATCTCACCTTTTTTCTTTTTTTTTCTCTCTCTCTCTCCTCTCTATTTCTCTCTCCCTCTGCTTCTCTCTTCCTCTCTGTCTCTTTCTCTCTCGTATATGTGAGTGCATGTGTGTTGAAAGTTGTATTTTCCGACGAAAATGGTTCCTACCTTTAAGAATGTCCCCCCCATGGCATCAAGTTCAGACAACTACTGATTTTTGACACCAATTACGTTTGTTCAATTTGATTAGACAGTAGAATACACACGTTCCTAGCAGTTGCCGAAACAGCCTCATCCTCATCTCTAGGGTCACAAATCACCCCCCCCCCCATTCATCGCTAGAAGACGGTCGTAGAGAACAACAGCCGGCACCATTGGGAACTGTGAGATGTCAGTGTGAAAAGGTTAAGTGTGGAATCCATCTTCTAAGAGACAACTCCTATAATATAAACGACCGGTGGCGATCTTTGCTTGTTTCAAGCACGATTGAAACCATGACTTTATTTTTACAAGTCTTAGTGACCATCTCTTTGGCACGTAAGAGATACCTCAACCTAACTCACGCAGCTAAGAGTGGTCTCAATTAACTGCTGGATGTACAGGAAAATTTGTCCTAAAGAAGAGTTTCCCATGCTCGTTGCTCGTACCAGGAATCAAACTCAGGACCTTCTACGTGTGAGGCAGACGTGCTAACTATTATACTATCCGATCGAACTGAAAAATTTAGTATTTTACTGAACAGGCTCAGACACAGCCTATCTTCGATCGAACATGGTTGATATTTTCGTTTCGAAATACATTATGCGCTTCCTTTGTTTTCAAGAGTGATAATTGGGATTATTTAGAAGCAAATGATATCAATAAATGCAGGAAAACAAGCAGGAATTGCTCGTTTGTGTTTACGAAAGCGCATTTGCAAATGAACACATCTAGTGCAATCGAAGTGATGCACAAAAGTTGGGTGCAGGAAATTTTAAATCACAATGGCTAATGTTTTAGCGATCTCTGGCCTTTGGAAACTCGCTCACCGAAAATGAAAAACGGAATGAGAATATTCTGCTCTTGTGTTTCAAAGTGACCCCTCGTCCAAAGATTCCAAACTTTCCCCATTCATGACAACCACTGAAAGAAAGCCTTAGTTTACAACGGCTGCAACGTTGTGTTCAAAGGAAGGACCAAGAAGAAACCAACAACCAGAAAAAGATCTATGAATGCTGATGATTCCAATTCCTCATCTGTAAAAATCCAGATGAATTCTAAAATTCTTGTCTGAATTTTGTTAGACAAGCTGTATTAATCATAATGTACGATAGAAGACATTACCCGTGAAAAAAATGATTGGGTTATTTATGCATGCCTAAAGATATTTTATCAGGTAATTTAAATTGGGATTTAATTTTTCGAAAATCTTATTTTTGCATTTTTTTTTTTTTTAATTAAGTTCCAACTCAACTCATGTAGTTTTTAACGTGTGATGATCAGACACAAAGTCTGAAGAGTTTTTATGATCTAATATTAACTGTGTCATAATCAGAAGATGAATTAACCAATGAGATGCTTCAGCGACAAACAGAAAGATAGTTCGCATATAAGCTCATTATACAGTTTTATATATATATATATATATATATATATATATATATATATATATATATGTGGTACAGATCAGGCTAGCAATATAACATAATATAATAATATTCGCCTGATGAGGCCCAAAGAGGGCAGAAACAAGAGCTAGTGAATCCACAATCTATTATATATATATGCATGTGTGTGTGTGTGTGTGTGTATCTATCTATCTATATATATATATATATATATATATATATATATATATGTGTGTGTGTGTGTGTGTGTGTTTGTGTGTGTGTATATATATATATATATATATATATATATATATATACATAATGAGCCATTGATTGATTGTGCCACCTCATTTGATATATTCTGTGCCGCCCCCTCCCCCCACATATCTATAAGGGATCACCATGAAAAAAGTATTCCTAGGAATAACTGAAAAAAAATCAACAGGAATCCAAAAGACTACATCGAAAGATATCACACAAATAATTAATCAACGAAAAAGGAGATTGGCTGGACAGAAAGCAAGTCTCTTCGTCTAAGTGTTTATTTATTCACAACCTTCCAGTCGTGAACCCTCCGGTCTTCATCAGTGATTTCACACTCTAGAACTGTCCAGTCTGACCAAGCATGCTCTCTGAGTTGTGGTTTCACATTCTAGAATCAGCAACACCTGACAAAGGCCGGAAGGTACACGCCTGAAACGTTGTGGATAAATAAAGGCATTGGCGAGGAAAATAGTTCGATCATATCATGGATAAATTCTAAAACTGTTTACTGAATGAGCTACAAGCCTACCCTGCTCTAAGTCCTCTTATTGTAACATTAGCCAGAAATGGTTTCGAGTTAGCAAGAGATGGATGGCAAGTTGCTTGTCGTTCAGTTAAGGAAAGGTGGGGGATCCATCCATTTGGAATTACTATTGGACATTTAGGCGTCAAGTGGAGAGGGTGGGGTTCAGGCCAGCGGGGGCTGGGGCAAATGAAAAACGACGAAAGGGAAAATCTAGATCATGTGTCAAGAGTAAAGTATGGTCGGAGAGTGGTCGGCAGCCATTGTTCGGGGGATAAGACGATTGGTTTTTCGGTCGGACATCGATTTTGCGCTATTTTAGCTTTATCACCTGTTCTGAAGGTGATTCTGTCAGGAAAACGAGGGGCAGTGGGAGGGCTGACTTCCTTTACGCCACTGACACTTACCGGCCGTTTTGAAATCCTCTCTCTTTTTCTCTATCTCCCTCTCTCTCTCTCTCTTTTTCTCCCATACTCATGATGCCTTCTGTCTCTGTCTGTCTGTCTCTCACTCCATGCTTTTTCTCTCTCTCTCTCTCCGCTTTTTTTGTCCCTTACCTATCATGCTTGGTGATGGCGGGAAAAAGGGAGAGAAAGTAGACGTTGGTAAATAGGAGACAGGGGTGGTAGGGATTCAAAAGGAAATAAAGTCTGTGGGGGAAGGGAGTGCCTGTGTTCGCGCGTGTGTGTCAGACGTGCTGTACCCAAAATGCCCGGGGAGACATTATCAGTGTGTGCAGACTGACTGTTGTTTCTTTTATGAGCCAGTACACTGGCTCTCAAGTGGAGGACTTCGAAGTGCACGGTAGAAACTAATTGTTACAATATGTGATAATTCTCGATCGAATTTTTTTATGTAGCATTTCGGATGTAGGTAAAAATCATCAACTTTGAATTTTTATTGACTGACGAATTTAGAATCGATTTTTGCCTATATGTATATTATAATCTAGACTACTTGTGTCTCTCATTATTTCACTTTCTCTCTCTCTCTCTCTCTCTCTTTCTCTCTCTCTCTCTTTCCTCTCTTCTCTATTTCTCTTTTTCCTGTTCTATCTCTCTCCCTCTTCCCTTTCTTTCTCTGTGTATACCTGTGCTTTGTACGTATTGTATATGTATGTGTTTGTCTGCGCGTGTGCGCCTGCGTATGTTTGTATGCGCACTTACCTGTGAATATGTGTATATGTATGTGTGTAAACGTGTGTGAGACTCAGTGAGTGCGTTTGTGTGTGTACACATGTGTCCGTGTGTTTGGGTGTATGTGTGTGTGAGCATGTGTATAGAGAAATACTTCGGTGCGGATTAGTAAGATTTGGAGAAAAAAAAGTTAGTCGTGGAAAGAAAGCAGTCGAAAGAAAAGAAAAGATCGCGAAAAAGAGAACTGGAATATCTGAAAGAAGGAAGAAGATTGTGTAGCGCTAATCTTGCAAGCAGTTGAAGCTGCTGCTTATGGCTTCATCTCAGCTTGAACCCCGACCTCTGGCATCGATGAGAAACCTACAACCGGTTTATCTTTCATACAAGTACACTGATGAGTTTTATGCATCTACGAATCTATTTATTGTACTTGCCACATAAAATGAAATTAAGCCGGATATATCATATCTGTTTTCGTATATCCAGATTGTTTTGCCGGTGGTCTGCTGAGCCCTTTGCATTGGATTACCCCTTCTTTTCTTTTTTATAAGATATTTTCATGGGGAAAGGAAAAAACAAAACAAACAAAAATAGCGATTACCCATTGCAAGGGAAGAAACTCTGAAATCCCTCGTTGATTAACTTATTAGGTTCAGTAATTTATATCAAGTTATCAATCATTATGTATGATAGGATTGGACTATTTTCCTCGTTTCTGCAACGTTTCGACTGTGTGCCCTCCAGCCTTGGTTGGCTGCTGTTGGTTCAAGAATGTGGAATCACTACTCAGAGAACTTGACGGTTGGATTACATCCGCTTCGTGCATATCCGGATTGTGTTGTCAAGGAACTTCCGAGTTTCCCTCCTTGCATTTTTTTAAAAGCTTTTTCTCATAAAAGACTTCATATAAAAAGGAAAAAAAAAAGCGGGGTAACCCAATGCAGTGGGTGGGGCTCGGAAGTCCCTTGACGAAACAATCCAGATATACAAATAGATATGACATGTCTGGTTCAATTTTACTTTACGGCGCAAATATAATAAATAGATTTGCAGATATGGAGCTGAAACATGGGACCTAACCAAGAGAGAGACCTACAAACTGAGAAGTATGCAACGCACATTTGAGAGAATCATGTTCAACCTTATATGGAGAGATCACAAGACACCAGGGTATATGAGGAAGAAAATGGTAATCTGTGATTTCATATAAACTATTAAAAAACTCAAATGGCAATGGGCAGGCCATGTTGCACGAATGAAAGACAACCAATGGACATCACGTCTCACAACATTGATCCCCAGAGATCACATGAGAAACTGAGGCCGACAAAACACAAGATGGAGAGATGAACTAGACAAATTCAGGAAATACTGGCTCCGCAACGCCCATGATAAAGAAGAGTGGCGAATCCTGGGGAAGGTCTATGTCCAATGATGGACATTAAAAGACTGATGATGAGGATCATCATCATGATGAAAATTTCTCAGTTTGGGTCAGTTGGTAAGAAAACCACCAACTGATAACTTGATCGTAATTTTAAATCACGATCGGGAAATGTTAATTCATTATATCGAGACTGTATGAATGAACATTGATTGATTTACTTGCCAAAATTGAGTGAGGATTGAGCTTCTTGCAGTTGCTACGGGATAAAACAAAGTCATCTCCAGACTTGGACTAGAGTTTAACAAGAATTAGGCCAAAAGAAAAAGAAGAAAAAATAATAATTTAGTGAATCACTAAAAACTGAAGAAATGAAATGAGGAATAGAGAGAAAAGGAGGAGGAAGATATATAAAATTAAAAAAAAGAAAGATCAGAATGAAATGTAGAATAAAGAAAGAAAGACAAAAGAAATGGAGGACAATGTTGTAAATGAATAAAGAAAGAATGTATTGGAGAAGAATATTTTGAAGAAAAAAGAGGCAAGAAGAGATAATAGGGAAGAATGTTTTGAAAAAAGATGAAAGATAAAAGAATAGGAGAAGGATATTTTGAAGGAAAAAGATCGAAAGAAAAAGAGATGAATACTTTTGGGACAAAAAAAGAAAATGTAAATGAAGAATCTTTTAAATACAGAAAGAAAATACAGAAGGAGGATATTTTGATGAAAGAAAGAAAGAAAGAAATAATATAAACCAGAAAAATATTTTGAAGTAAAACAGAAAAAAGAAAGAAAATGTAACATAAAAATATTTCGAAAAAAAAAGAAAGAAGGATATTTTGACGAAAGAAAGGACTAGAATACAAAAGAAGGATTATTCAAAGTGAGAAAGAAAGAAAGAAAGAAAGAAAGAATAAAAGAAAGAAAGAAAGAAAGAAAGAAAGAAAGAAAGAAAGAAAGGAATAAAATACAACAGAAGGATACTTCAAAATGAGAAAGAGAGAAAGAAAGAAAGAAAGAAAGAAAGAAAGAAAGAAAGAAAGAAAGAAAGAAAGAAAGAAAGGAATAAAATAGAATAGTAGGATATTTCAAAATGAGAAAGAAAGAAAGAAAGGAAGAAAGAAAGAAAGGAATAAAATACAACAGAAGGATACTTCAAAGTGAGAAAGAGAGAAAGGAAAAAAGAACGATAGAAAGGCAGGCTATTTAAAAGGAAGAGATAAAGAAAGAAAAAGCAAAATGCAAATGGCGGTGATTCACTTCCTGGCAAGAGGATTGGGACTTACAATTCGTTGATCTACGACTTTGAGATAGGGTCAAAAACCGAAACCTTTACCCTTCCCGATTCCTCAACTGTCCATTATCCTTTCGTCCACACTAGCGAAGCCCATCCTTTAACCCGTGCTTCTTGTTTTTATGTTCATTTGTCTCTAGTTGTCCCATCCATCAAAACATCTCATCTATCTTTCCACAAGCTCAATTCTTAGGCCATTGTCCACTTTGCCACCATTGGCCAACGCAGCCATTATTGGCGCTCACCAATGAATCTTCCCTCTTCATACAACACTCCGCGCCCACGGCCCTGCTTTTGTGAATTTTCCCGTCTTCTGCTTTCTTTCATCTTTTCATTCTTTCTACTCACTTCTTTCTCTGTTTTTTTTTTCTCTTTTTTTATCATTTTGTTCTTCCTCGTTTCTTTCTTTCTTTCGGTTCGTTTCTATATTTTTTTTAATTTTTTTCTTCCTTTCCTTCTTTCTACTCATTTCATTCTCAGTTTTTTTTCTCTTCCTTCTATCATCTCGTTCCTCCTCTTTTCTTTCTTTCTTTCTGTTTTTTCTGCTCATTTTACTTTCTTTCTTTCTTTCTTTCTTTCTTTCTTTCTTCTCGGCTGTTTTCTATTCTTTTTTTTTCTTTCTCTCTTTTCTCTCACTTCGTTCTTTTCTTTTTTTCCAACATTTTTTATCTGTCTACCCATTTTCTTTATTCCTTTCTTCCTTTTTTTCGTTTGTGCTATTTTTTAACAGCAGCAAAAATCGACAGTTCTCGGAACAGGAAAAGCATTTTAAGACCAATTTACAAATCGGTTAACGGCGTTTTGAGGGAATTAATTAACCTGAAGGGAGACTGGTTAAAGATAGAGAGACAGCGTTCTTTTTTTTTTAATTGGTTCATAGCGTTTTTTAAAGATAGAAACATACAATATAGAGCGTAGGCAAAGAAAGAGTATTATGTCGTTTTCATGTCACGCTAGGTCATATTATTACTTTTTTAGATCCATTCTGGAGATTAAAAAAGGAAATTACAAGAAAGAAAGGAGAGAGAGGGGGGGGAAAGAAAGAAAGAAAGAAATTATTTATTCATTTTTTGGCATTTCGGATGATATATTTCGTTTTATTATTGATGCGATCATTATTTTTGTTTTGGTTGTTTTACTGGGGATCATCTCGGAATGATACATGTCTACGTATCATGATTATGATAGCTGTGCGATGGGGATTCTTGTTTCTTTGCCACAGGGTTCGCAATGTCAGATTTAGAGATAACTCTGTTGAGGATCCCAGTTTTGGGACCGCTGCTCTAGTGATAGTATACCATCTCAATGAGATTCTTCAAGTTTAATGGTCCTAGATTCAGCTTAAGAACAAAGTATGGCTTACCAACTGTTAACCGTCTATTACCAATGTGAAGGTCAAAATGTTTTTTAAACAATGATTATCAGTAAGGTAATTTACTGGATGAATATGGAAGATGTTGCAAAACTCAATATTCCTATCCCGTAACTCTTCTCATGGTCATTTTCCGCTCTTATCAATGAGGATACTTGACTGCACCCTTTGCACACCCTGCAGTCAAAAAATGAATTCCTTGATAAAATTAATGAATACGATTAAAAACATTCCCCTGTGTCTTTCAATTTTACCTAATAGTCTTTTCCCCCTCTGGAACTACCTAGGTTCCCTCATTTGGGGGGTTCCCCCATACCTGGTTCAGGACCACTGATCTAAACTTGGACAGTCAGCTGTAAAGTGTAGGGTCTGGCACGAACATAGAGCATTTCTTTACATTCATGCAGGAACCAATTTTCTAACTTTTTAAAGCTTTCTGATTACTTAAAGATGGCGTGATATGGTTGCTGTTGAAGTCATAAAGTTCTCAAAAGCTCATGAGTTGTTGGTCACTTCCGTCGATAATTATTTATCATTAAAACTGGGTTGTCCTTCCTCGTAAGTTCATTATTGTTGTCAATATTTCAATACTTAAACCAATTGAACCGGCGCTGAACAGTTCACTCAATTGTTGTATTCACAGCTTGAGTAGCACTGTGTCTTAACCGTGAAATTGTGCTTGATAAGCCTATCTTTTTAGGTCGACACCATTGACGTTAAGGGCTCAAAAAACTCATATAACAAATCACATGTCCTTTTACATTGAATCTGAAAGAAATGTAATTGCATCTGTCAATTTTCCACTTTTCTTTATTCTCTATGATGTACAAAAAACAACATCTCATACGCGATAACTTAATGCATTAGCAAAGTTTTCACTTTCAGTGTTATTCTTTACTAGGGCAATGCTGTTTCCAAAGGTGCATGTTTTGAAGGGACCTTTGTATTGAGCAGCCTGTCAATTAGTCAAGTAAAATAATTTTCCATCCGTGATACGTAAGTACGGCTTCCCAGTATTTTGTTTACTTCTCTTCGGTGTTGTCAATTTAGATATCTGTATCTAAATTTGGATGTCTTGCCAATTTAGAAGTTCTGTGACTAAATTCAGGTCTATAAAGTAATTTCTAGTTTATTTTTATTAGATTTTTTAAATATTTTTCCAGCACTACAAATTCGATACTGCACTTCCTTGTTTGCTGATAATATATCCGACAAATGTCAACTTTGTACCATGGCAAGTTATCAAGGGGTCATGGTTCATGAGTTCCCTAAGAACCGCTGATTCAAATACTTTCAAATTCAACACTGCAATCCCGGGTGTGCTGAATAATATATCTAGTGAATTTCAACTTCGTACGATGGCCAGTTGTCGAGTAATCATGGTGCATTAGATCTCTCCAGAACCGCTGATTCAAACAACTTCAAAATCAACACTTCTATGCCTGGCGTATTGAGTAATGTATCTGGCGAATTTCAACATAATGTTCGGCTATTGAGTAACCACAGTGCATACACACGCAGATTTCTTTAACCATAGGTGATGTAAATAAAACATTCAACGTGTGACATCTCTATACGTTCGTAAATCTTTGACCTCCATCATTATTCTCTATGGTGTGAAAATAATGACACTTCATTCGTAACAATGTGACACTAAGCCGAATAATTTCTAGAGTAATGAAACTGTTTCATCTCAGAACTACAGGCGAGATTTCCGTACGATTTATCCGGGATCGGCTCCGATTTAACTTCGATCTCCCGATGTTCAATCGATCACTTTGAATCAATCTCCCAAATTGGATCGTCTATCTATTTACACAGTTTCCCCAATCTGCGATCAGCAACTGATCGGTCTTCTTCGTCGCTTCTTGATGAGTTGCCGGTATTTAGCCGGCTTCTTACACTCACTCTATGTCGCTACCAGTTGATTCGTGTCCATAATCACATCAATCAATAGATTCAAGAAATCTCCCCAAAGGGGAGGTAAGTCCTATACAATGTTCAAAGAAAATCCTTGATTCGCGCGTGTCGTATCATAATAAAAGGGGTTGAGCCAAGTTCTCTGATCATTTATTCGCTTTTGTCTTGATATCTGATCCGTGTATTATGAAACTACCAACATACACGATGGGGTCGATCAATAAAATGGGAGCTTGCCGATGTTGGTTGCAATATCGAGATAAGGACTCAGCAACTTTCCTGAAGCGATAAACAACAATTTTGGTAATATTGGCAGCAGGGGCCTATGGTGCTTTGTATCTCGGCTGTACTCTGTGCTACGGATGCACAAAATGCAAATTATTTTTTCGTCCGTAAAATGCAATGAACAGTAAAAGCCTTTTTGGTACAAGTTCGGGAAGGTGGTCCCGATTGTAAATTGTAAATTTTCATACCAAATGAGCATGGATTTGAAACTTTACAATTCACAGTCGGGACCGCCTTCCTTACCTTGTACCAAAACGGCTTTAACTGCCCATTGACTCCCACAGACACTTAAATATATATTTTTTTTACATTCTTAGTACAGAGCACACACGAGATACAACGCACCATATACAACTAATTGACTGTAATCTTTTGAAAGGTGGGGATCTATCAATGAGAAACTGCCAACCAAAACTGTCACTAATAGATTTTTTACAGTTTTTAAGCTAGTCTAGCTGGATGGCTGGCTATGCCACGCGTGCATATCTCTAGAGGGCTGAAAATTCAAAATGTCATTATGTCTAAAAAGAAAGAAATGATTTTTTTGATTTTTGCGAAATTCCCTGACAAGTACTTTTTTCGGGAGGGGGTTCGATTCGCAATGTAAGTTCATGCTAAATTGATCTCTCTTTTTGTGTCTGCCTTTGTTTTGTTTTTTTCGAAAATTTAGACTTTTTTCAATGATCACTGCCCCCAAAGGCGAGAGAAATAGTTTATTCAATGATCCCCTTTTTCCAGTTTTTTAATTGAGCATCCCCAACACGACATGCTACCGAAAAACATTTGTCATACGACGTTGTGTATTGAGTGACTAACCAGATCTGTGTTTGTCATCTTTCTGTTACAGGAGTTTTGATAATGAAAGACGTGGAAACTGCTCATACTGTACCCAATGTGTTATTACTAGTGAAGTTATCGGTGGTCGAGTCTGTAGTTATGATTTCTTTTACTCTCCAAGCGTGTTGCTTGTAACAATCTAAATACACCCACACACGAAACGATCTAAATGGTCGGCTAATTGGACAGTCGTTAACAACTCATCTTATATAGAATTAGTAGCGTGAAGACTTCAAAGCTTAGATGTTTTCATTTTTGTCCTTGCAAGAGACTAAACAATGCGTTGTAAGTATCAGTCGGTTGATCAACAGTGTGAAGTAAAAACTAAATGAGTGTCGCGATAAAAAAAGAAACGAAAACATACAAATGAAATACTAGTCAAAATGAAAATGAAAAAAATATTAACAAAAAGAGAATTTAAGAAAAACATGAAAACTAAAAAAGTATCGATATTTTTATTTTACATGAAAACATACACGAATTTCCAAAAAAATATTCAGAGGACAAAAAAATTGTAAATGCGAAAGTGACCACCTTTTGTGGTATCAGAGATGCAGATGACGTCCTTTAGAAAAATATATCCAATTTAGATTCGTTTACATCAATAATTTCATGATTAAGATTTGAATTAGAATTGTACGATTCAATGAAAGATGTTCTGAAATCGTTTACATAATCGATTTCATAACTTGGATTTGAATTTAAATTGAACCGTTTATATGAATAATTTTAAAATCAGGAATTGAATTAATTGTTCTTAAATTCTTTTAATTCAAGCGGTTTCATCTGTTCTGCCAAAGCTGTGTTTGACAAAAATATCACGTAGACGTCTTTTTTGTTTATTTCGTTGTACACAAAGGCCTATGGAATGAACTGATTCAATTGCACTGTCTATTGTTCCTTAAAATGTTATTGGAGAAATTGACTCTTCTTTACATCAATTGAGAATGTTCCCAAAATCTCCAAATAATCTCGGCCATATAATGTCTCAAAACGACGGCACACCCATTAGAAATTGAGAGTACTCTTCAAACCGTGTTAAATGGTCATTACCCTATGATACTTCTGGAAATAAAAAGCACACAAAACTCGAAAGAGAAAGGAAACATGGCATCACACAAAATTGATGTTGAAGGCGGTTTTCTAACCGTGTCAAATGGAAATTACCCTATGATATTTCCAGGAATAGACTGCACATGGGACCCCAAAGAAAGAGGGATCACACAAAATGGAAGTTTAGGGTGGTTCTCTAACCGTGTCAAATGGTCATTATCCAATGATACTTCCTGGAATCGATAACACACGCTACACGGAAGCAAGGAGACGGTTCCAAAAAATGACCACATACACAATAAAAAATGAGGGCAGTTCTATAACATGGTCCTATTGACATTACTATTTGATACTTCAAGAAATAAACGGCACATGTGGCCTTAAGAAAGAGGAAACACAGCATTACACGAAATGGAGGTTGAGGACAGTTTTCTAACCGTGTCAAATGAACATTACCTGAGGATGCAACCTGAAATCTTCCTCTGATTTAAAAAGACGACGGCACCCAAAAATGGGTTACTCGAAATGCGATGCTACTTAGAATAACGACGACGAATGACCGACCCAGTGGTCTCAGAAGAAGTTGGCACATTGCATTCCAAACATTCTTCATACTTTCAAAAACATAAACTTTTGTGTAACTTTTTAAAAAGCAAACTTTCATTTAATTTTCGAAAAACACAGAAGTCCTTGAAGGAATGGCCACATTTGACGTTTTTCGAAGGAAATTCCAAAGAAGAGTCCTGTACAAAAGTCCCTGAAGGATAACCATTACAACATATATATATATATATATATATATATATATATATATATATATATATATGTGTGTGTGTGTGTGTTTGTGTGTGTGTGTGTGTGTGTGTGTGTGTGTGTGTGTGTAAACAATTTCAATGAAACATGTAGTGCAATAGAAGTTTAGTAATTCTCTTTGCCAGGGAAATCCAAGTAATACAATCTATTTAAGTTTAATTCTTATACTGCGTTCAAACAGAAAACTTTGAAGTAATTAGTTGAAAACTAGAAATAATAATGGTTGAATCAAGTATAGAGCACATGCTTTCCCTCCCCAAATCACTGTAAGTCTCCACCGCCCTGCAACAAACTGGCCGGCCAGATTTTTCTTTGCTCACCCCTGTCTATGCCCTTTGGGTACTGCTGATCAAATATTCGAGGTCACAATCAAGAAAATGGGCATGAGTTCACCGTTAGGCACCATCTAAAAACCGTTTTCTTATTGTTTTTTTTCCCAAAAGGTGCTTTCTGGTATCTCCAGGGTCATTTGGAACCAAAGAGAGTCTTATCTCAAATACGAGTTACAGATACAAATCTGTGTACAATGCCTGAATCTTATAAAGATAACTTATTTTACAATGTAGAATGAATCAGCAGAAATGTTCTCGGATCAACATTATTAATAAGTTCTGTTCAATTAAGCTCTTTGAATGTTAATGATTCATCTCATCATCAAAGAGAGAACTTTTCATCAGCATCATCATCTTCAGCAGGAGTCTTTTAGCATTGGACATTGACCTTCTCTAAAATTCGCCTGACCTCTCTATCATTGGCGTCGCGGTGCCAATACCTTCTGAATTGTCTAGCTCCATGCACCATCTTATTTTCGCCAGCCACAGTTCAATGTGATCATTATAGAAAAGCTTTTTTTTTCAAGATTTATGTTTATAATTTTCACTTGTATCATTTTATCTTATTACTAGTTTCATCCTATCTTAACGTTGCTTCTGGACATTACACTCTGGGTCAAGATGCCCTTCATTATTGATATTAAAAATCGTAAAACGAATCTGTCATCAAAACGGTCAGTAAAGGTTTCTTCAGTTTTTATGCCAGTTTGCCTGTCCGGATAAGCATGTACGTAAGAATGTATGCACCAAGCATATAGGTCGTACCAAAAGAGTAAAATAGTTGGAATTTTCAACATCTACCCTTTATGGTTTTTTTTTGGTTTTTTACACCCCTTCCCCACCTTGAATGAGGTTTAAGAAGGGGGTTCAATTTTCAGTCTAAGATTAAGAGATACCTTTTCATATACCAAGGCAATGGTATGAAATCGAAACTCACACAGTTACCAACCCTTGCATTGAAGTTATATATCAAGTGATTTTCATTCATTTTTTATTAGGGCATGGTGTTGTTAGGGGGCATACGCTCTTAGAGTGCTTTGCAGTTGCTCAAAGTGATCTTCGCACGAAAAACGGAAAATTTGTTGATTGAAAGTAGATATTGAAAATGGAGAAACCTTTTTGTCAAAATCTCCACCGTAACAAGAATAATCCTCGCCAAAGTTCCACTATTTGTCTGTGCCGTCACGTTATACCAAATCAATATATTAACATTCCCATCCCGTGATTTGAGACTACAACCAACTGATTGTTAGGCGACTATCTTACAGACTGAGCTAAATTGACAAGTCTTGTATATCTGCAAAAATGTATCTAACCTATACGCAAAGAGTTATTTCATTCTAATGAACAAATGAAAATAAGTATAAAATCAACTTATTTTGAAACCACGGTCAAGTGATTGGTAGGTGACTGTCTCACCGACCGAGCCGAACTGATGAGTTTAAATATCTAAGGATTTATACATCATGTATACAATGCAAAAGTTGTAGTAAACATCTTTGGTCGAAATCGAAATAGGAGTAAAGTTTGACCCAGCAGCAACTATGCTTGTTTTTTTGGGGTTTTTTCTGAGGAAATAGTCGGATATTAAAATTGCTATTTTGCACATTGATTTGTAATAAAAATGTCCTTGTCATAATAGATCATATCACATTGCACGAGGTGTGAACATTGCAACCTAATCAGAAAATGGCATCTAGGAGAAAAAAAAGACTCCGCATACTATCTTATCGATTAGACTGTATATGCAGACTGCTATTCAAAAGTTGGAAGAAATAAAACGCAAAGTAGCTATCTCGAAAAAAAAAGATAAAATTATAAGAAAACAGGTCCGGTAAGTCACACACTGGAAACCATCTAGTGATCAATGGCTTTTGATAGCATGGCATGTTCGGGATGATCAATTTAAAAAATCGGGAAAAAAGGGGTGATCAATTAGCCAAGTTACTTCTCTTGTCGGACACAAACTACAGACCAGATCAATATAAACTTGAAATGTGAATTTAACCCCCACTAAAATCCTATTTGGGAATTAAAAAAAAAAGTTTTTTTTCTTGACATAATAGAGAGTTATTTTTTCAAATTTTCAGCCCTGTAGCCCTATTGCTGCGGACTGTAAGCGTGATGCATATCAATATACGAAGCCAGTCAGATTGACTTAAAAACTAAAGAAACCTATGTTGACAGATATGGTTGATGGTTTCGAATATTTATAGAAGTCTGATATGATATATTGAGAAGTGTGAAATATCCGGCAAGACACGGAGAGAAGGATTGGCGAATTAGCAGGGGAGGAGATTTAACTGTTCAAAATGCCCGAACTTTTGGGCAGAACCATTTAAGTAAAAGTTATTCACCCGGAAAACGAAGTCAAAGAATTCACCTCGAAACCACTTATGGAATCACAGCAACGTAACGGCTACTTAAGCCCAGAGATTAAAATCAGTGAACCAAGTTCAAATTGACCTCGGGGGTGTACAACATTTGCAAAGTGAAATTTACTTGCCTGAAGAACAGGATCCGCAATCCCAGGTCGAATGTATCTTCCGAATGTTTATATTACTTTCGCAAGGCATCGTTTTGTTCGCCCGGAGAACTGAGTCTGCGAACTGGGTTCGATTTTACCTCAAGGCTGATTATATAGGGATTTTACTTTAGTTCGAGAAATTATTTAATATTCTGAACTTCACAGAAACTATGTTCAGTTCGTTTCGACACAGGCATCAACTACCATATAAAGTGTACTGTGTTTTCTCCTCAGGAAGTACTGGCTCCGTGACACCCATGATTGGGAAGTGTGACAAATCCTGGGGAAGGTCTATGTCCAACGACGGACGCTAAAAGACTAATGCTGATGATGTTTCCTCCAATAGTGAACGATTCTTATAAAACCATTTCACGTAGCGAAAAAAATCTCTTAGCGCCAGTTCGAGATAAAGAGAAAATACGGGATTTCATTAAAACATCCAGAATCATCTATATTTCATTCATAATTATCTAGATTTATATCCAGTATTTAGGCATTTTTTTTTCAGACAGGCAGACAGGGATTCGGTAAATTATAATAAAATCATTAAAAGCCGTAGCCACCAGAGGTGGCAGGGTGTCTTATCCCTTTTTATATGTGCACATTCTTACGTGTTTATATATCTGTGTGTTCCAGCGCTCCTGGCCATACTGTTTTGTTTATCAGTATCCCAGTTGACCCTTTATATTTTGACGAGTTAATTAGTAACATCCAGATTCTCAAGAATCTAGATATTTATAGATGTTTGTTTGTTTTTATTTTCTCTCTTTTAGATGTTTTCTAATTAAAATGATAAGGTCATGGATAGATTTTTTTTAAATCGTTTCTGGCCTTTTTGAGGCCTAATCTAGATTCAATTTTTTAGATGTTTCCGGATAAAAACGCCGTTGACGTCATAAAAAGAATTTTTTCCGACCATATATATTCTTCAATCGGATTTCTTTTAGCTGTCTTGAAAATTTGACGCTACGGTTTTTCAATTATTGACTGCGATAGGGAGTTTATGTTTCTATCACATTATCGGCACATTTATCTTCATTTATACTTGATTTAGATAAGTAATTGGTACATTATACATTGTTTACAAGGTAATTATTAAGGTTTTAGGGATCTGGTATTTCAATTTGGAACAAATTACTGAAATTTCATTGATTTAATTATTCATTAAACGAATTTCCTTCTAACAAGACGTTTTATTGAACGGATTGTCTTTGTTGAGAGAGGCACTGGTGTAATATAATGCTGACTATCTCTTCTCAGATTAGACACTGGAATATACTATGAGAGCGAAAGTACGTTTTACGGAACTAACACAGAAAGGTTGGTTTTTAAGAATACTATTGACAGCTCTGGTTAGTCATTCATTAGAAACCGTTACGTAAACAACGTCTCTTGGCAACATCCCAAGTCCGGTGATCAATTAAAAAAATTGAGAAATGAATGATAATGGAATAAATTACTATTCCCGCCGTTTGTTGAGCAGTGATTACGAAGAAAATTCTGGATTTTCAAATAAATGAAATGCTACAGGACACAATCTAAGGGACCAATATAGCATAAACTTACATCGCTCATTGAAAACCACTACATATTTAGAGGGAAGTTTCAAAAAACAAAAAAATATTTTTGACCTAATGTTTAAATGTTTCAACCCTCTAGCTCCTTTGATGCGGCCTGTTGCGTGACACATAGATGGATAGCTAGCCAGCCAGGCGTTCAGACCCTCTTAAAAACTGTAGAAACCTTTGTGGACGGTTTTAATGACAGTTTTGGTTGACTGTTTTTAAGAAAACGAGGTATACGCGTACTTTTACTCCCAAAAGACCTTGAGATGTCTACACTCGCTTCTGATTCAATCAGTAAATGTTCTCTCTGCTTAATTGAAGTAAGTGCTCTCGGCGTCAGGATTGAAAACTCTTCAGTTAAATTCATTTGTGGCATTTAGTTGATGGTTTCTAATTATGATCATTTGAATATAAGAAAATATTCTGTATTGTATCTCCCCTACAACTTAGTAGATTAAACATCGAGTGATACAATGGAAGCGTAATGTACGTACGTAGGAACGGAGAAATGAAAGGACTAGGAATCAGACTGGAAGCTAGAAAGAAGGAGAGAACTATCTTTTAAATATAGAACTTCTTTGAATACTATAGTATCCAGTAAATGACAGACTGGATAAGGCATTGAACTATACGAATAAAATGTAACCTACCTATGCAGGAAAGGAAACACAGAATATGTTTGTGTTATTATTTCTATCATTATTCGGACCATCCTCATTTTGGTTGTTTTTCATACAACGTTTCGGCCGTTGTACTCTACGGCCTTTATGGAAACATAGAGTAGTGGTTACAGAATCAGACAAAAATTACTGCAAGTAATCTGATGGTTCTAGGTTCAATCCCAGCGTGAGACAATAAAAATAGTACTAATGCTAAGAGGGGAGTGCAGTCAATATACCCCCGTCGATTAAATAAAGGGTTCGGTTCGTTACTTCCCCACACCTACCAGATGATACCTGATGAAGGCCATAGAGTACAACGGCCGAAACGTTGTATGAAAAACAACCAAGATGAGGATGGTCCTAATAATAATAGAAATAATGATGATACCTCATCTAAAAAATTCAGAGATATGTTTGTGTTATATTGATCTTGCTTCGTCAAACCAATTGAAAAATATCTACCTTGTAATATACAGCGAAATTAAGTATGTAGGTCTTACCAGCAACTGATGGCGGGTTCGATCCCCAATGGATGCAGCATCATGCGATCTTGTACCAAATCTTTGAGCAAATACAAAAAACAACAACTAATCACGCATCATTTACCTGAGGAATGTATCGATACATCGAATCACCGTAACTCCACAGATCAACCAGCCAAGTGAGCTACAGATTCTTCTTTCTTAGCCTATCTCTGTGTGTGTCCAGGCGATCCAGGTCACATTTTGGGGTTACAACCTTGAAAATCTGCATCGAGTACACCACTAGGCAAAGTGTTTTTTTGTACAACCAACAATGCCCAAATCTTGTGCTGGTATTTTATTTCATAATTTTATACAAAAGATCCATTTTAAATAATTTTTAGGACAATTTTAGTACATGCGCGGGCCACGGTAATTCGTTTTTGCGGGGGCAAAGGATATTTTTTACTTAATCCAGTTTTTACCAAAATTTCTTTAATTCTGATTTTAATTCCTTTTCATCGCAACTACTCTGTTTGTCAGTCTACGGCAGTGAATAAACAGTATGAATCAGAATAAACTTTTTTTTAAAAAGTTCTAAATGAGATTGAAACTCGCCTTCTTTTTATTTCGGGAAGCCTTCCTGAGGGATTTCATGTTCGATTCTCGCCTAGAGCTTATTCTCTATCCCTATTATACAATGGCTGTCTGAGATGTTACTACGATAAGTAACTAAAATTAAGTTGAGAGATATACAACACAAAAATAAAAGTAATGGATGGCACTGCTCCGTCTGATGAAAAATATATCAAGATAATATCTTTTGACTTCGTTTTTCCATTAATGCATTAGTAGAGTACCAGTCTTAAGTATAGATAATCGCTTCTGCCTGAAATGAGATTATCTATGATCGAAGTGATGCTCCCCAGTACTCCAATCATCATCATCATCATCATCATCGGTCTCTTAACGTCCGTCGTCGGACATAAACTTTCCCCAGGATTCGCCACACTTCTCTATCATGAGCGTTGCGGAGCCAGTACTCTCTGAATTCGTCTAGCTCGTCTCTCCATCTGATATTCTGCTGGCCTCAGTTGCGCATGTGATCTCTGGGGATCCATGTTGTGAGTCGTGATGTCGATCGGTTGTCCGCCATTCGTGCAACATGGCCAACCCACTGCCATTTGAGTTTTTAATGGATTCTATGATGTCCTTGACTCCTATCGTCTTCCTGATGTAATGTGCTGTCTTATGGCTAGTCCATGTGAGGCCCAGCATAATTCATTCATGTGCACATTGCATGGTTCTCAATTTGCGGATCTGTCTCTTGGTGAGGTTCTAGGTTTCAGCTCCATAAGTGACTAGAGTACTCCAGTACAAACCATCAAAGTGTAAAATCTGTTCTCTGGACACGCTTTGGCTTTGTGCGGGTTCAATGCGATGACTGATGATAGTTTTGCAAATAGCAACAGGCCAATTATTCGTCCTGTGGTCTTAAAAACAACTCGGCTCAGTGTCCAGGTGAGGGGTCAGTATGCCTCAGGGGAATACCGTCCCATCGTACTAAAAGAGATTAGTCGGACTTACCCAGACGCTTTTGTGACACTATTTGCTGGGACTGGAGCAGTATTTGTAGCCTTTCCGTAACTGAAAGCCTATCTTGCGTCACATCTTGCTCTTGTTGGGGAGCGAATTAATACGGATCAGATTGTTGTATCCGTCCAGTAATGCAAAGGCCTAACATTCAGTGCGAAAGCAGTTAATTTTGGGCCTTTGCTCTGTTTAGCTCAATGGTGAGAACATTGCTACGTTAGAGCAGCTACCCTATTGGTGGCAGGTTCGATTCCTATAGCAGCTCCATTTTCTCTGATTATTTATTCTATTTACGTTGTCTAAGGCGTATGATACATTAATCGTGTAATGATAGGAGATCATCTCAAATAAGTTTTTATAATATAACGCAATTTTTAATCACACACATATATATATATATATATATATATATATATATATATATATATATATATATATATATATATATATATATGTGTGTGTCCATATGTGATATGAGTGTGGTTCCAATACGCGATGAGCACCATTTGAATATAGATGTTTTCAAATAAATAGAAAATCGAATTCTTGATTCGAACTTTTTACCTTATCTAAACCTTATAGACTAAAAATACGTACTCATACTGCACACACCACAGAAGATGGGAATACATCCGGAAACATGTCTAGACCATTAACAACAACAAAAATCTCCAGATTGATAAACCTTACCTCAGAACACTCTACTTCCAAGTCTGTCTCACTCATTACAGTTCATATAATATATATATATATATATATATATATATATATATATATATATATATGTGTGTGTGTGTGTGTGTGTGTGTGTGTGTGTGTGTGTGTGTATAAATATAAAGAGAGAGAGAGAGAGAGAGAGTGAGTCTCTCGTATAAATGGAAACATTTATTTTTCATATTGTACTTATTATGGTCTACCCTAGAGACTTTAGATAGATAGATAGATAGATAGATAGTGAAACAGTGAGTGAGTGAGTGAGAGAGTTTTTGATAAATGTAGATTACGCTTTCTGAAACCCAGTTGGAAATAATGTCGTCTCTTTTATCCAGTTGTGGTTGATGGTCTTTTTTTATTTCTCCTCCCGAATCAAAGGCAAATTAATTTTGCCTGACGTGATTTCATTTATCTTGATTGCTTTTTCAGTGAGGTCGGGCCAAGGATCTTCCCGGGGAGACATATGGCATCATTCATAGACAATTAGTTAATTGGAACAATGTCAGAAACTAGTAGTTCAGACGCTAATTCCTGGGGCAACATCAGTACTGAATGCAGTCGTCTTGCAGACAATTTAAATAGTATATAATTCAATCATCTGTAAGAACTCCATATCTGGGGCCCTGTACTGGATTGTGCAATGATTTGTAAAGACTTATGGATGCACGTCACCTTGGAATAGGGTTTAACAGGGAAGGCCTGCCTTTTTGATACGCTCGGGTGTACGTTGCCTTTCAAGCAACCTCAAGAAGATTAAACAATGTCGCTTCAATTTCTTTCCATCGGACTCACCCGACCCGGTATGATTTCTTGTTATGGTCCGATATATAGACAAAATCTCTTGCTGACTGAAAGGTTGCTTTATACTTAAGCTATATTAGCCAGGACACAGAAACAACAGTGAAGTAGCTAGTGTTGCCAAGTTAGCGCTTTTTGCCTTTCCTTTTTGAGAGGGCAAAAAATTCAAGATTTATCGGTATCTTCAACCTGTTTTCCAGCATATCATCGTATATTTTGGTATTTCTTAGCCATTTTCGACAAATCTTTGACGCTTTTTCAAGGTTGATTTAGAATTAAAAGTTGGCTGAAAGATTTTGCAGCATGTTTGAGGTTAATATCCAGTTCATAAAACGTGTTTGCCGTAAAATTGAGAGCGTGAGACATACCAGGGAATAAAAATGGATCCGAAAATTCGATTTGGAACGCTAGGGTTTAAATAGGAATTAGCAAACCACAATAATACTATTACCTCTTTTAGAAAAGAGTTATTTCCCTTGACAACATTCGTCGGAACGGGACATAAATGCGTTCGTTGTGCACATCCGTTTGCTTAAAATCTTTTAAAACATCTGAAGAGACCAACATGATTGGTGAAATATATATTTAACTATTAAACCAAAATTCTTATACGGGCATATTTGTGAACAATTTACATTAGAGATACGTACAGCAAGAAAATATACCTTAGTCCACTTCCTAAAAATGTATACTAATAAAGTAACTAAAAGAAAAAAAGAAAATGAATTGCAAGTTATAAAAAATCAAAAAAATATTTTCAAAGGTTTTTTTTGAAATTGTAGAAATTCTCAAAAATAAATAGGAAAAAACAATACGTCACGGGCCAACGTAGAAGGGTGAGGTCATTATCCCCATATTTCACAGATGTTGAGGGTGGCCTATGTCCAAGATTGGACTTTAAAACGCCGATTGAAAATAATTTCACTCATTCGAAATCGTTGAGACTTGGCTAAATTCCCTTTCACCAAAGATCAGAGGTGACAGGCCGAGCCATGCTGAACACTAATATTCTTCGCCAGCATACGGACAACGGAAACGCTAAGCAATCATTGGTTCCTGGTCCTAAAATACAATAAATGAAAAAATCATAAATATTACCAAAAGTTATCCCCCTGAAAATCGTTAGATTTTTCATTTCTGACTAATCTTATAACAAAAACTTTTATGTACGCTTCAAATAATGTTGTTGCTATCGTTATGAGATACCGTTCTTCAAATCTAAGATTTCGTTCTCCAAACCCTGACCCTAACCCCTAACCCTAACCCCCTAACTGTAACCCCTAATTCTTAACCCTAATACTTCGTATGGAGTTTTTAGCATACATAACATTTTCAGCTATAGAGTTACCCAGAAAAAAGTTTTTTCTTTAGACCAACTTGAAAAAATTACTCAAATTAGTTAACTTGAATTTCTTACTTTGTTTTGAAGTATATTTCGGATTATGTATGATTTATGTCACTTTAAGATGAACTAATGAATCTACGTGTAATAAATTAGAGTGCTTTTTTGAAAGGCTTTACAGTGTATCACCTTTTTCAGAGTAATATGCCGTTCTTTGAATCCTATCCCCTTACTCTCTGTATGGACCTTGAAGCGTACATAATATTTTCAGTTATAAAGGTAGCTGGCAATGAAAACATGAAAACTTTAGCCATTATTTAGCCACCCACAAGGACAACTTTAAAGGGAAATATTTATGATATCGTATTTTATGACCAAATAACCAAAGATAATCGAGAAACTTCGAAAGCAATGAATACATAAGGCAGGAATCAGAAAATCGGAAAAAAATCGAAAGTAAAAAAAGATTATTGGAACTGTGGAGTGGTTTGTGGGTGAGATATCTTCCATCTTGGAGGCTTAGATGGGTTATCTGAGTGTTCCTCATCTATCAAACATGAATTGTTCCGGAAGAAAAAGATACGAAACAATGACTCAAAGCAAGGAGAATAGGATTGAAAAGAATCAGCTCTGCTGGGGAAAATCGGAAGAAAGTGAGATCCCGGAGAAAAGAAAGTTACTTATCCGTCCATAATTATCTTACAGGTTGTTCTGACAGCATCATTCAACCAACTTATTATATGAACTTCCGTACGAACAATATGGTTATTTCTGTTCTCTATCCATAACTATAGACTCCATCTACTTTGAGATAACAATTTTGCAGATAAGAAATACTTCTATACTATAAAACCAAGATTTAAGAAAGGGCGTATCAATCTTAAGAAAGAACTGTGTATACAATATGCCATGAAGTTCTCTTCACAGGTATTGAATGGCTAAAAAGTTAAGTCGGTTTGATAAGTAAAAATACAAGACTGATTGCTGCAGGGTCAAACTTCCCTCCAACTCCTATTCCGACCAAAGATGATTACTGCACTTATTGTTATATATATATGTTAAATTTTTAGAAATTATTGAAAAGTTTGTTTTTCGAATAGATATCTTTCTTTATTAGAATCAAATGTACCTGAGCGTACGTGTATGTTAATATTTAATTGATATATACTTCCGTCTGTCAGACAACATCCTGGCAATCGGTTGGACGTGAGTTGAAATCACAGTAGGGATGTGAATCTCACATATCGGTTTACACCGCTCATTTTGGTGAGGATTGTTCTGGTTATTCTTGTTGTTACGGTAAAAAAAAGTCAACTCCAAACTCTGTACTGGAGTTTGACCAAGCGAAAGTATTTTTCACAGAATAAACATTAAGTGAATACGTGACTTTCTTGGAAAGTCGGCCTACACATGAACTTCAGCAAGACAAAGATCATATGCAACAACCACATTGGAGATAAAAACTAAGATTGAAATCGAGGGCACAGAACTCAAGAAAGTTGACCACTACATCTATCTAGGGCAACGAATCTCCATGAGGTCCTCAAAAGAAGAAGAAATCAAGTGAAGAATCACACTAGGATGGCAAGCCTTTGGCAGAGCTAGCTCAACCTTCAAAAATAATAAGATCCCATTAATCCTAAAGAGAAGGGTGTATAACCAATGCATCCTCCCAATAGTCACTTATGGAGCTGAAACATGGAACTTAACCAAGAGACAGACCCGTAAGCTGAGAACCATGCAACGTGCACATGAAAGAATTATGCTGGGCCACACGTGGAGAGACCACAAAACGGCACAGTACATCCGGGAAAAGACAGGAGTTAGAGACATCATAGAATCCATAAAAAATCTGAAATGGCGGTGGGCTGGCCATGTTGCAAGAATGGCAGACAATCGATGAGCATCACAACTCACAACATGGATTCCCCGAGACCACATGTGCAACCGAGGCCGACAGAATACAAGATGGAGAGACGAGCTAGACAAGTTCAGGAAGTACTGGCTCCGTGACGCCCATGATAGAGAAGTGTGGCAAATCCTGGGGAAGGTCTATGTCCAACGACGGATGCAAAAAGACTGATGATGATGAATGGATGGATGAATACGTGACGTTCCCTAGATATCTCACAAACAATGAACTTACAAGAACAAATTTGAAGATAAGATTCCGAGTTATTTCCAATATAAGCTTTTTTAAGGTCAAGTATTTTAGAAAAGCTATCAACCAAAGTGAAAAAAAAACAACAAATATTCAGTGAAAATTACACTACTTTTCATTCATGTAGTGTAGTACGGTTTACACCGTTATAATTTTCCCAAGCCTTTACAGTAAGTTTATTTTGCCGGCTTTTGAGTTTGATGTCAAGTCACTTTCCTTGTATTATGATATTCCAATTATTTGACACCCAATTTATAGTGTGTGGAACAGCCTACCATAAAAGTCATGTAAAATGATTTTCTGTCCGTCGCACGAAACTACAGGTTCGAGGTATTTCGCTCACTTCTATCCAATGTAACCAATATAAATACTTTATATCTAACCCTAACTATTCTAAAGAAGTAAATCAAAGGAGATAGTTTATAGGAAATAAAGAAAGATTTTTACTCTATAATTAGATTTCTCGAGAACTGCTCGACCAAATAACTTGAACACGACGATGCACTGGTGCACTGACCAGCATACATGGTGAATGACCAACTCCGGACAATGATCAGTTCTTGATTTATCACGTGGCATGCGCATGCAGAGAATTTTTCAATCGTATCTAGATTGTCCAACTTATTTTCAATTTTTGACAAGCATCTCAATCACACTATTGTTGTATGTGGGGTTTTATTGTATCTTGGGTGTGCACTCTACTATGGACACAAAAACGTAAAAACATTTTTGTGTCTGTAAAAAACAAAGGACAGTTGGAGCTTTTTCAGCACAATGTTAGTAAGGTGGTCCCCGTTGTAGAATCAATATAAAACAGAATTTGGATTAAACACTATCATCAGTGTATAATGATGCTCTTCCCAATGTTTTTTTCTTTTTTTAATTCTCTTGTTTCTTTTTTATTTGCCCATCATTTTTAACATCGAATGGACGAGGGTGCGGAACTATACTAATTCCAATCGAGATCACCTTCCCTGTATCGTACCAAAAAGGCCTTTACTGCCCGTTGCTTTTTTTACAGACACCGAAATATTTTGGGAGGTTTTGTGCATCCATAGCAGAGAGCACACCCAAGATACAAAGCAGTATACGCCACTGAATTCCACCATTGTAAACGACAGCTGGCTCAATATTTTCTTCTCGCTATCTGACTCATCCCGAATAGTTAATACACTTTTCTTCGCCTAACTCTTTTTTGGCCCAAGCCAAGATCAGATGTCACAGGCCGAGGTTTACCGGCGACATAGAAGCTCTTAAAAAAGCAATGAATAAGTGAGACATCAATCACAGAATTGGAAAGATCGCACCGGGGAAAAAAAAGAGAGACTGAAAGGGGTTATCTGAACGGTTTTCATTGGTCAAAAGTGAATTATTGCGGAAGAAAAGAATACAAAACAGGGCCAGGTATCCCCTCAATAGAAACCGTCAACGTGAAAAATGTATATTGGCAGCATGTCCTGTGGAAGGATGATCGATTAAAAAAAGTGAAAAAATGAAAAATAGATAAATTACTTCTCCTGCTTTGTGTTGATGGGTTATCACTAAAAAAAATCTAAACTTTCCGAAAAGTAATTTTTCGTAAATAATGCCAGATACAAACTGAGGAACTAATTTAGCATAAACCTACATTCTAAATCAAACCGTCCACTAAAAACCTCATTTGGTGTTTAAAAAAGTACTTTTTAGTCATACACTGAAAATATTGTTGTGTAATGTTTCCTTGGATATAAACTCTAAAAAAATAATTAGTTGAAGAGATTGTTTGCCTAAATCTTTCAGTTTGCCCTGGATTAAATTTCTGATTGAATAAGATTAATATTTCTTCGCGATAAACTAATGGATTTTCGTGTAACTGTTTATATTGATCCGTGCAATGCTTTTTTCGGTGTTATAAGGTGTAAATCTCTAAATTTTCAGCCCTCTAGCTCCATTAGTACAGTCTGTAAGTGTCACATACATAACCAGCCAGCCAAGATCAATAAAAAACTGAAGAAAGCTATGTTGACAATTTTGGCGGAAATTTTTGATGACAGTTTCTAACACAGACCCAAATCCCGGAGAATGTGAAGAAAGGGAGTAATCTCCCCTTTTGGAGAAAATGGAAGAAATTTGATCCGAGTGAAAGAAAAAGGTCACTTTTCCTTCAATAATTGTCTTCACGCAAGACTCGGACAACATCGATCAGCCAGCCAAGTATAGGAATCACGCATCTTGACAAAAGAATCAAGGTTCATCATCAACATGGGCAGCTAGGGTGGTTAAACATCCGGCTTTACGCCGGACTCTCTGGCCTTTGAACACACTATCCCTCGTCCTGTGTTACTTCGTTCCGGACGTTAATTTGTCATCCTTTTCAAATTACCTTGAAAGGTCTGCCATTGAATAAGCTCGTGAACCCTGAGCAATAACTTTGTGGGCCTCTAGGTATCCAAGGGCTCCATGTTGGGAACTGCTGGTTTAGTGTCTTCCCGATTTTGAAAATTTGGAACTGGCTACTTCAGCAGCAGACAAAACAACCCGTCGTTTGACGTGGATTTTCCCCGAAATCCACCAGATCTTTCGATCGTGGGCGTCACAGTGCTAATATCTTCTGATCTTGACTGAATTGTGATACAACCGTAACGCAATCTTATACCTTAACGTTCACAATTTCTCATTCAATTTCTGGAGATCCGAATTTTGAGTTACAACAACCAAGTCACGTTAAACTCAAATCGATATATATATATATATATATATATATATATATATATATATATATATATATATATATATATATATAACATTTTCTACCGTGATTTGTAATCATGATCAAGTGATTACAAGGCAGCTCTCTCCCCTACTGAGAAAAACTGACAAATCTCATTTATCTACAAATTTATTAATCATATATAATTATAATGTACAAAAATCGCCGTAATCATTTTTATTGGGAATAGAGGTGGAGTCGAATCTGATGCTGCAAAAGCCGGGCTTGTCTAAGAATAATCTCAATATTGCAATCGTTTATTTTGTAAAACTTGATATTTGATGGAAGTTTTCTCATGCAATACTTTATCCGTTTGAGAAATATCAATTGATAACAAGATTTTGAGTTTTATTTTATGTTTGTTGTGCAGACCTATGCAAGAGACACTATGAAATATCAAGAGAGTGGCTTAGATAATATCGTGACTGTAAAATCATGCCACACTTTGCAATTTCTTCAATATAGTTAGACATTTATCTGAACAAAACATAAAACAAATGAGTGTGCATACAACATCCCACGCAGTTGTGGTGGAGAACATAGTGGTCAGACCTTTCGATTCATTTATTGCCAGGCTTGACAGAGAAAAGAGGTGGTAAAAAAACGAAGAGAAAAGAAAAATTAAAATCTTAGAAAAATAAGTAAGAGAGAACTGTTTGTCTATCACGTGATTGAAACTACCAAAACATAAAAAGTACAACCTAATTTAGTATGTGTACTTGATGGGAGTTCTGAAGTAAAAATGTTGTGGTATTTTCGGTTGGGGAATGTGGGATCCTGCTTTTGTGCACAACCTGATGATAACAGCCAGATCTCCGTCTATGTAATATTGAAAGTCTGATTGGCCCAACCAAATTTAGCATGCATACTCAGTGGACCTCGGGGAAGTTCCAAAGTAAGAACTTCTCGGATCTTTAGGAAAAAAAAAGTTATTTTCTTTTTTATCATCTAGATATTGATCAATGTCAGACACCGAAGATGGTGGAGGGTTCTGTTATATGTATTAATGCGTTTTGTCTACAGACTTGAAAATTGGCATCAGTACTCCACTAGATATCTTTTAAAAAGTGTTGTTGTTTGGAAAAAAAGTGTTTATGACTTTCTTGCGCGTTTATCATTTTGTTTATGTGTCCCAGCTCTCCAGGTCATGCCATTTTGTCTACAGAAAACTGGAATCAGTTTCCCATTAGTCCCTTTCTGTGGAAAAAAGCTTTTCAACCTTTCGAGGCCTGATTCTGACAGGCTTATTAATAACTAATTCCCCAGAATTTAAATATTTCTAGACGCTTTTTACTCAATTGTGGATGTTTTCCAGGAATATTATGAATCAAATTTATTCTAAGCATACCCATTCTTCAATGGATTCTCTTAACATAACTTCAAATTCTGACGCTACTGCTGTTCGAATATTGACTCTGATAGCGAGTTTGAATTTGATATGATGCGATAGTCCATGTTACGTACCATTTTTTAATATACGGTTTGATTCAACAAATACATAGCTTAACTCCGTGATTTCTTATCTTAGTTAATAAGCACACTGGTATTATTGATAGCATATGGTAAAAAAAAATATGTCTTCCAGAGAAACTAGCGGGAAACTCGGTCGATATATCCATGTACACCTTTTCCCAAGCAAATTGTAAAGTGGAATATGTAATAAATCCTTTACTTCATATTTTAAGCTCAACTCCAACTTAACTTGATGGTTAATGTTGAATGTATTGAGCACTTTATGAAAGAAACCCATCACACATTAGTTATTGTATTATATTAAGTTATATTGCATTCCTGATTTGTATTGCATATATATATATATATATATATATATATATATATATATATGTATATATATATATATATATATATATATATATATATATATATGCAAAAATTGTAAAATCTTCCTGACCCATTAAAATGTAACGCTATTTTACTGTCAATGGAACTATTCAAATGAGTCTATTTGAATAATTAAGAGTGAAACAACGTTACCTTTGCAATATGTGTATAACATTTCAAAATGTTTTGTGCAATTGCTCTACACACCTGTATTGAACATTGTAAAGTCAAACAACTATGAAATATATATATATATATATATATATATATATATATATATATATTTAAGCTGCAGACACTTTTATTCCTCGCAGCTGGCGTTGTGTGTAGTGACATCTCTTAATTGCTAATGTTACAATGTTTCTCAATTCTCATATCCTAATCTGCTTATACCTACCTCATTAAATGGCTTCCGAGCAATTTGCATGAATCGATGGAGGTGTAAAACGCCAATGCAAGTTCATATTCAAAAAGTAAAAGCCTTAAAAAAAATTGATTGCAGTGTTTCGGTATAGAAGTTCTGTCATACGTGTGCAATTGGCTCATCAACTTTTAATGATATTTGTATCCGTCATATATATATGTGTGTGTGCGTAGATTCCACAATAAGGTTTGAATAGATTCAGGAAAAGTGTAAAAAAGAAAAGCCAAACATTTTAGTTATCATTTATAAGTATAGTGATAATATATATTGAATAAGCCTTTACTGGTTGTGTAGATATCTTCAGGCGAAATTGGTTAAGACTTATTAAAAAACACAATACCTTTAAACCATAACCAAAAAGCTCTCCTTTTTTTACACTTTTCTTGAGGAAAAAAATGTGTATATATATATATATATATATATATATATATATATATATATATATATATATATGAGGCTCTTCCAACACGAAATGAAGCACCCTGGATGATGAGGAATATATATGATAAATAGATATATCGCTTAAATTCAGCCTCACTGACCGTCCAGTTCCGTGGAGTAGAGAGGGGATACCAGCCTCCAGGTCTGAAGCTAAAGTTTCGATGCTGCCTCGTGATACTGGATGGGGTGTTTATTCGCTATCCCACCGCAGCAAAATATGACACAAGGTCGAGCTTAACGTGGGAAGAATAATAACCATCCGCCCAAAAATGGCTCAAGCCGATGCGATTTTGGTTGCCAAGCGACCGTAGAATCTAAAAAACAACCTCCTCCACGAAAGCGTCAGGACAATTCCGACTTGCTCCTTTAAGCGCAATGGAGCAGTGCTGCCCCAGGGCAACAGATCCCCCGCTGGGCTGAGTAATAATAGGAAAGCCCAAGGACGAGTCCAAAGGCTCCCCAATGCATATGAATGCAAGAAAAAGTACACGTGTTGATAGAAAAAGATTTCAGTGTTTCGGCACAGAAGTCATGAGACGTATGCACTTGGATCATCAACTCTATATGATATATATATGCAATGCTCTTCCATAGGAGTAGAGCATTCTGGTGAATGAGGAGTTTCTGCGTGAATGAATATATTGCTTAAATTCAACCTTCCTGACCACCCAGTTCCGTAGTCCTCCGGGTCCGATGTGAGGGTTTCAATTCTGCCTCGCGGTACTGGATGGGATAAACACTGAAGAGATGTAATACATCAAAACAGCTGTCTGTGGATGACACAATAACACACATATATATATATATATATATATATATATATATATATGTGTGTGTGTGTGTGTGTGTGTGAAAGAGAGAGAAAGTATGTGAGTGAGTTCATATATGTATATATATATATGCATCTTTGTAAGTGATCATGCGAGAATAATTTGTCAAATTGGACGGGCTTATGGCGTTGTGTACTGTGTCCCTTCTTAATTGTTTATACTGCTTTGGTTGTTACTACTCCATTGATTTTGTAAAATTCCTTTCTTAATCTGCTTACATTAATCCTAATACATATATATATATATATATATATATATATATATATATATATATATATATATATATATATATATATACACACACACACAAAGATGGACGGGAAAAGACTGGGAAAGACAAAAAGAAGCAGACAAAGACAGACAGATGGATAGATAGTTTGAGGTATATTTGTATATATTGACGTTTTTCTAAGCGATCACATCGGGAATAATTTGTTAAAACGGGTGAGATTACGGTGCCATTCGTGGCGCAAGTAATGGCTTCCAAGCGAAGCACAGGTGTCAGTGGTTGTTGGAAATATAAAAAAAAGCCCCTAATAATAGAGGGAAAGATAAGATTGTTGAGAAAACGTGTTTGTTTAGGCAAAGAGGCTCTGTTAGACATACGCAATTGCCTTATCAACTGTAAGATATAAAAGACTAAGAACAAAAACTTACCAGTTCTTTACAGAGAGCGTCTCTCGAAAGAAGCAAATGAGAATTAGAGAAAAAAAAGTCTGGTCAGTCACTCAATAGAATTCTTAAAAACATTATTTCTAGACGTAATAAGACGTGAATGTATAAATTTTCAGCACTGTAGCTCCATTGGTGCAGCTTGTACGCATACATACATACATACATACATACATACATACATAGCTAGCCAACCAGACTAACTTGAATACTGAAGAAACTTATTTGGACGGTTTCGTTGACATTTTGTTGGACGGTTTTCTAACTATTGGTACGAAAATTCGATATCTGATAAGACTACTGAACTTATTGGTTGGATGTTTCCACAATATCAGTTTGACAGAACAGACTTGATGGATGCTCATGGAGCAAGCCAAGTTGTGCCGTAAAGAACTTAGATAAAAAAAAGCCTGCCAGCTGCAGGGTGAGACCTCAATTCCGACTGAAAATGATCACAGCTAATTTTGTATTTTACATTTTCAATCATAGGAATATGTTTCTTTAGTATAATTGTATTTACTTATTAGAATGAAATAAGCTTTTGCATATCTGTAAGATAGATTGTCGTAGGCATGTAAGACTTGTTTGCTTGGCTCAGTCGATAAGAGAGCCAGTTATCAATCACTTGAACGTGATTTCTAATCACGGTAGGAAAACATTTATTTTATAAATTATTTACTAGAATGAAATGAGCCCTTGAGTATCTCTAACATAAATTTCAGCAGATATGTAAGATTTGTCGTTTTAGCTGATTTGATGAGAGACACGATGACCAAGCAGTTGGTGGTTATTTCAAATTTGGCGAGGATTGTTCATGTCATTCTCTTTTTTTTTTAGTTGTGGTTGTAAGTCGATTCCAGGCTCGAAGTGGCGTTTGACTTCATATGTTCAAGAATAACCTCGAAGGTCATGGAATTTCTATGCGTGAAGTATGTTAGGAAAACGGTCTGCACACCACAGAGGATCTGGTAAGTAGGTGTACGAATTTGCTTAAGTCGTGGTTAACGATAACATCAGCCCCGAAAAGGAGGATAACGTGATAAAAGAAAAAGCTCTGTATTGGCTACGTTCTCCTGGGAGAAGCTTATCATTGGGGGATGGACTGGATTTTAACAATCTATGGATAGAATTACCTATAGCGGTAACGTGTGGTTTCAAAAGTGTTTGAAGTCAAGATTCGAACGTTCAGTCAAAGCTTAAAACTCTATTAAATCGTTTTTAGGAAAAATTTTTGTGCTTTCAATCAATGAGAAACAAGGGTATTTGCTTAACGATACATCCACCTTCCAACTGCTATTACTACAAAGCAATAAGTCCACTACTTACTCCACTGTGACAGGCTGAAAAGATTCACATTCTATCGGAGGTCAGATACAAAAAACTAACACGCTAAAGAAAAAATGTCTGATCTGACCGTTTGTTCTTCGGATTTCCACATCGTAAGAAATTTTTATTCTTATTCTCTAATTGATATAATTTCAAGTGGACATAAAGCCAGGGTCAAGTTCTGTATTGTAATTATAAAGTAAACCGAACCCCCTTTTTCTAAAGCATGCCGCTATAGCCTGCCACAGAAGTTGCACAATATAAACTCATAGAATCTTCTGAGTCTGCTTTAGAGACCCCGGAGCGGGTTAGGTTTTAGAAAACTTCCATCAAAATATGTTTTAGTGGAGTTGACTTAAAATGCAAATTTATACCACGATGGATACATTTCATGTGCTTGCTTTTTTTCTTTTCTTTTTCGTTTTTGTTTCTTTTTGACTGAGATCGTAAAAAACACTGAAGTTTCATTCTCCAAGTTATAACACAGTGAAGACGCAAGACTAAAAAGATCATTTCTGACATGCGCCGAAAATATGTTTCGAGCATATTTGGGACCGACCGACCGACCGACATTCAGTGAGTAGGGATTCATCAAAAATGATTTAAGGGAAGTACCCAGCATATTTCAAAGTCGTATTTCTTACGGCAGACAGAAAGTAAAGGTCTAATACAGCATTATGATTTATAATAAAGCGAAGAATCATTCTGGGATAGCAAGACTTCGGCAGAGCAAGCTCAACTTTCAAAAACCAAATGATCTTAATAATCCAAAAAAGAAGAGTATACAACCAATGTATTCTCCCGATAATCACTTATAGAGTTGAAACATGGAACCTAACCAAAAGACAGACCAACAAACTGAGAAGTATGCAGCATGCGCATGAGAGAATCATGCTCAACCTTACATGGAGAGATCACAAGACAGCATCGTATATAAGGAAGAAAACGGGAGTCCATGACATCATAGAAATATTTTTTAAAACTCAAATGGCAATGGGCAGGCCATGTTGCAAGAATGAAAGACAACCGATGGACAACATGACATAACAATTCCCAGTGATTGCATGAGAAACCGATGCCGAGAGTACACAAGATGGAGAGATGAACTAGACAAATTCAGGAAATACTGGCTCTGTAACGCCCATGATAGAGAAGTGAGGCGAATCCTGGGGATGGTCCATGTCCAACAATGGACGTTAAAAGACTGATGATGATGATGATGATGATGATGATGACGACGATGATGATGATGATGATGATAGCATTATAGTTACATCATGAACAGAACCCAATCTTTAAAACCTTTATTTCTCAGAACTGACTCTTTTCTAAGGGTAAGGGAGGTCTTTGAAAGCATAAAAAGATTTTCCTGAAAAGATTCTTGGTGGGAATCTTGACTTTGATAAAACTTACGAATCTTAATCATATCTTGCCAGACGCTAAAGTTCCTTTCATATCTATTGGCCTACTGAGAGACAGCTTAATGATTCTCGACAACTGTTCAGTCTATTCTTGATTTGAACTGTTGTGTGAAGATAATGTGCATACAGCGTTGTTACTGACAAAATTTGCGTTCATTATCCCACCCCAAGACCAAATAACACTGGGCTAATGAATGCTGAGTATCGCTCACTTTTGATTAAACGTATGTTAGATGTTGTAACTATTGGCAAGTCTCTTGAGACATCACAGAATTTCATACGATGTACGTGCCTTTGTTTCGTTGCTGGTGCTTGGAAGAAGTTAAAAGCATCAACACTGAAGAGAGAACGGCATGTGTTTTGGCCTCTATTAATGTTTGAAAATACACTTGATGAAAATCTTTACAAGGACTTCACAGGATTTTGCAAATCAAACGAAAGTTGTTCGTCAGATACTTGAATTTGTAAAAAAAAAAAAAGTTTTACGAGTAATGCTGCCAAATAAATACTAAGTAGTGTCAAGAATATCTGAATGATATGCCTAACGATTTTCCCTTTCATTTCAATCTAATCTCTTTTCCTATCTCTAGTGTTCACACAACGTTGCTAAAGTAGAATTTCCTCTTTACCTGCGTTGCGGTTAACGTTTAGATATCCTGTCAGGGACCGTTTTTTGATTTGTACCAGGAAAACACCAATAAAAGAGACTTTCTTTCCTGAGGGATAGTACGTATTACACCAGAAGAAGACCGTAGAATAAATCAGCCTAAACCTTGTGTGAATATCAAAGATGTGCAAAAGAGATTTTATTATCCAAACCGAAATTTGTATGTTAATGACTCTTCTCAGAGCTTAAGACAAATATATGCCTGTATGGACCAGGGTCGCCAATTTAAGTGTTTTGTTTTTGTTTTTTGTTTTGTTTTGTTTTGGTTTTTTTTTTCGAATTTGTGATTCTAGTAATGTGTCAATATTCAGGTGTTGTGTTTTTTTTTTCATTTTCGTCATGTTTTAGAGTCCAGATGAGATGGTGTTTTTTTAACTTTCCAATTTTGAGATTGACTTCCTGAATCGTAAAACTGAAAGATCACATCTAAATTAACAAACCTAGTATAGACTTTGAAATTATAGCTTCTTGTAAAGTGCCTGTCGCTTACTTGACGGTTTAACTGAGGATGGAATCTGAAGCACTGAAATACCTGAAAAAAAAATCATGGCGATGCCTGAAGGGACCATTTCCAGCACTTGACCAAATCTTCCACTGAAAGACACTCAAGAGCGAATTCCACCTCATTTTATTTTCTCGTCCATTTCTTCTCTTAACGATATAGTTAGGCCGTTATCTTATAGCTAATATCTTATCTTACGTATCTATGTAGCTCTACCTCGGTTCTCTTTCCCTGTCCCCGTGGTTTTTGCATCGCAATTCCGCTCTCAAAAGACATACTGCTGATTAAATTGAAGAGGGTACAGGATCCCCAAAAGAGTACGACAATGGTGGCATTGGAAATGAAGATGTACCAAAACGAGTTGCGAAAGGTGTATTAATGTTAGATTTAAACAAAGGACGAGCAACGGACTCTTCTAACAGCTCAAGAACTGATGATATTTTTCTTTCAAAAACTGTCAAAAACGAGACCAGTTGCCACCGACGGTGTCACTGTAGATATTCTCCCCTGCCTCGTCGGACGGAAAGATTTTTGACTGAAACCAGATTACTTGCATCTTTTCTCTAAGTGGAGAAAGCAATACTTCAAGAGACCGGAAAATCGCTTCCCATTGGTTGAGCACCGAATTTACGTATGATTCATTTATACATGTAGGTGCTGTGAGTTACTATTCATTTGTGCATAATGCTGTTTGTAATCACAAAGACTCTGAGAGGGGGGAAACCGGAGATCGCTGCAACCGGAATAAAAGCCGGAATTTGAACCATCCCGGACTTTGTCAGAGAGTTTTATGTTGGGAGACACCAAGCCCCCAGGACACCAGGTATGATTGTCTATAGCCACACTGAAGAGTTGTAATACAACGAAACAGCTGTCTGTGGACGATACAATTATTAACGCTCCTCTATTCAGGGTTGAGCACTCTTTAAGTGAGGTATCTCGTTCATTGTAAGCATTATGTAATGCTCTTCCATAGGAATAGAGTACTTACGTGGATGGGGATTTAAGCTAAATAAATATATCGCTTAAATTCAGCCTCACTGACCGTCCAGTTCCGTGGCTCAGCAGTAGGATACCGGCCTCCGGGTCTGAAGCTTAGGTTACGATCCTACCCCGTGGTACTGGATAGGATAATGGATGGTCTATAGCTACACCGAAGAGTTGTAATACAACTAAACTGCTGCCCGTGGATGACACAATATATATATATATATATATATATATATATATATATATATATATATATATAACCAATGAGGCATCCCGGTGAATCTAGAAAAGGTACCGAACGGGATTTTGCTGGATGAAAAATCATAATTGGAAAGTCAAAACATATGAAGTTGTTCAGACCTCCTGTTTGACGCAGGCTATATTCCTACAGCAGCCTATTCCTATAATTGTTCCTTCGATTTACGCTGCCAACCGGCTCATTCATTGTGTAAAAACGGGATGTTGGTTCAAAGAAAGTTGGGTTTTTTTAATAACGCGTGTGTGCGCGTGTGTTTGTATTGTTGATGTGAGGTGATCCAACAGAATGTTGATGAAAATGACAACAAAAAAAAAAATATATATATATATATATATATATATATATATATATATATATATATATATATATATATATATATATATATATATATATATATATATATATATATATATATATATATATATATATAAAATGGTGAAATCTGGACAAAGGTTTCTTTGTTCGCCATCAAAAGCAATATATTGCTATAGCTATAAAGAAAAAATATTACCATTATATTTTTTTCAACAACTTGAAGCAAGATCATGCAAATTGAAGACATCTGTTTGACACACAAGAGGTGTCAGATGGTGGCTTAAAGGAAGAACAGTCTAAATGTTGCAGGAAGTAGGGATTAGAACTTCACAGTTCAGTTAAGATGACTGTTTTTGTAGATATTTCAAACCGCTCTTTTGAAGTATTTTGAATTTTCCTGGTTCAATCGGAAAGTTTTAAGTGAAGAAAATAATGCTTTCAATTCAGTCTAAATATTAATTGTATAAACATTGTATCTTTTTCTTTTAACTGCGACGTGCGTCAACAGTTCAACGAACGGCGGAAATTTCGTGTTTAGACCAGATTTGAAAGGTTAATAGCGTCGTTAAGGAATTAGGTGACCCAAATTGAGAGACGTTAGATAGAGATAGACAGCGTTCCTAACAAAGGAAAAATCTGTTATCTCAAGAGAGAGAAAAAGAAAGAAATTATTTTTATTTTACGTCACACTATGTCATATGATCCCTTTTTAAAAAAATAATCCTTGAGAAATACAGGGAAGAAATAATAATTTTAAAAAATTAATTAATTAAAAGTGTTTATAACTAATGCATAAACTTCATATATATGTATATATATATATAATATTATTGTGTCATCCACAAACAGCTGTTCAGTGTGGCTATTGTCTTTATCCCATCCAGTTCTGTGAGGCAGAATTGAAACCCTCATAGTGGACCCGGAGGCCGATAACCTACCTGTGGTCTACAGAACTGGGTGGTCAATAAGGCTGGATTTAAGCGATATATTCATTTACGCAGAAACTCCTCATCCACCAGTGAGATATATATATATATATATATATATATATATATATATATATATATATATATATATATATATATATATATATATATATATATATATATATATATATATATATATATATGATTATAAATGTGTTGTTTTATTTTTTTTTTCTTCTTGAATTGACCTCCCGTTAATATACGGTGAATGTGTCAGCCGACCTATTGAGTGTGAATAAAATGAACAATTAAAGAAAGGGGCTGCCGCAAGAATCTCACCCACGACTGATAGGAAAGCCGTGACAGATTCTTTTGAGTGACTAATCACACCTGTGTTTTGGTCTCTTTTTATCTGAGTCCGTTCCTGTCTATTTTAGGATTTTTTGTTTCGTGTGACTTGAATTGTGCCAGTCTTTAAGGTTTATAACCCAGGATTTATAGATTCTTGCTTTTAGCAGGGCTCGAACCCAACCACTGATACTGGAGAATAATACATAGCTATCATCATCATCATCATCATCATCAGTCTTTTAACATCCGTCGTTGGACATAGACCTTCCCCAGGATTTGCCATACTTCTCTATCATGGGCGTCGTGGAGCCAGTACTTCCTGAATTTGTCTAGCAAGTCTCGCCATCTAATATTCTGCCGGCCTCGGTTGTACTCGTGATCTCAGGGGATCCATGTCGTAAGTCGTGATGTCTATCGGTTGTCTGCCATTCTTGCAACATGGCCAGCCCACCGCCACTTGAGATTTTTAATGGATTCTATGATGTCCCTGACTCTTGTCTTTTCCCGGATGTACTGTGCTGTCTTGTGGTCTCTCCACGTGAGGCCCAGCATAATTCTTTCATGTGCACGTTCCAGGGTTCTCAATTTTCGGGTCTGTCTCTTATGTTAAATGCAGACCGATGGTTTTCTTGTATTCACGAATATGCAAAATCCACAGTGTTCTAATGATTGTCGAGTAACGAATTGATAGACAAATCTCGTTAGTCACTCAATAGAATAACCGTCACGTGACCAAAATGCCGTGTTTGGAGTGAGCAATTAAAAACTGGAAAAATCAGTGATCAATTAATAAGTTACTTCTCTCCCCCACTTTCTGTTGAGTAATGATCACTAAAAAAAAGGTCCGAATTTTCAAAAGAAAAACAAATCTGTGAGCCGCCAGACACAAACCAAGAGATCAATTTAGCATAAACTTACATTACAAATTGACCCCTCCACCACCAATTACCTATGGAGGAGATAAAAAAACGTTTTTCTCTCTAAATATGATGAAAAAATATTAGATATTTCTGTCTCTAACTCCATTGATTCAGTCTGCATGCGTGTCCCCTACACACAGACATTGTAAACCAGTTGGCCAACCAGCTAGCAAGAATTAAAAACTGAAGAAACTAGTGCTGACAGTTTTCTTCGACGGTTCCTAATACCTATTATATTCAACAGACACTCGTAACTTTTGTTGGTAATGAGGAAAAAAAAAAGGAAAACGTCTTGCGAATGAAACTTTTCAATTACTTCTCCGTTTTCGACATTTCAAACTTGTAGAAGCGACTTGACAGAACAATTTACGCTGAATAATCTTTTTAACAACTGATTTCAAGACGCTCGCGAGGAAGTGATCTGCACATCTTCAATTAAAACAAAGCATAAAAAAAGATGTCCATTAATTTCGAATAGTCCAATGACGCCCATGATGTTGCTGTTAGACTGCATTCGAATTTAAGGTGATTTGACTTAGCTCACTAGTGATCTGTTAACTACTGCTTTCCATTAGTTAAGCTACATACAATAATAAGCCAAAACATTACGACCAGCGATATCTGGCAAAAAAAATGACAGCTATCATCTCATAAAACTGAGGAGGGACAAAGGGAGGATGCTGCCAGTAAACTTTCATAAATAAAAAAAACAGATTCTACTCTCAAATAAACCTAGCTTCTCTGTGCTAGGGTCGATTTCCCTTGCACCATTAAAATCTAAAAGCCGAACAAGACATAACTCATCGCTCCATACAATATTAAATCAAAAACTACGAGACCGATTTCAACTCTTGTGTCGACTCTGGTCGTATTCGACCCCAAGATCTACTGGTATCTCACAAAATGCCTTAGAAATCTATCTGTGATCATAAATAACATGTTGGTCTGACGAATAGCAAAAATCACGGACGAATATTTACTGCCTTTTCTAGATTCTTGTTTTCATATTGACTATTTTAATGACATCCTTGGCTGAAAGGTAATTTTCACCGAAAAGGAAAACAAATAAAATATTTATACTTGTTATCATACAAAAAAAAAATAATTAATATCTCTGATAACAGAAATTTAATGTTTACAAAAAAAAATAATTGAAAAAAAAATACTGAGGACTCCCAAACGCGAGTGGACACTGCATGATGTCATGAAATCACTCTTTCTGTTCTCCCCTCTCCCTCTCTTATTCATGGGTTAAATTCAAGTCTTGGATTCCAATGTCCGTAATTCTGTAGTCTGAAATTCCAAAGTCTGACCGATTAACGATGATAAAGTCAACTATTGGTATTTGACAAAACCCAGATTACTTATAATTGAGCCAGGCACCTCCAAGATAAATTATTTATTAACGTTGACAGCTACTACTTAGTGTTACAAATAAATGTGACTGACGTTTGATTTCATTACCACCGTCTCGGGAGTGTTTATCAGCCACTTTAGCATTAAATGTTTGCGACAATATATGGATGTTAAAAGTCCCATGGAACCGATCATTCTATAGATATGATTATGAACATGATGTGTAAACATCTTTTTAAGGTGGTAGTACTGATTCTAATACAGCAGTTTTTATTTCAAAAAGTGGCCGATGTTACTACTTTTTTTTAATGCAGATATGTTATTTCAGTCAGTCGGTGTCATATACAAGCCAACAAAAATTTGAGGAGTTCGAAGACTTGGAACATTTAATAGGATAAATTTAAACAATTTACAGTGATCACTTGCTTAGTGTCACTCAATCTAGTCTCTGCACAGTAACATTTCCCTTCTTAAAAGTTAAGTCTTGCAGTATAACAAAGCGTAACTTAGAGAATTGAATTCATTGACTCAAAGTAGTACCCAAACTTTATTCATGTTGATATTTTTCTAGACAGCTTTCTTTCACATTCGTAAAATCAATTTCAAAGAATATATACGGTGCTAATGTTATCTTAACTGAATTACGAAGATATCAAAGTAATCTTCTATATTTTTTTAAAGTGATTTTATGAATTTAAGTGAAAGCTCCTGAGAAAATAAAATATCAACACAAATATATTATATGGTTAGTATTTTGAGGCAGTGAATTCAATTTTCTCAAGTTACGTTCTGAAATGCTTTGATATTCCTACCTATGAAAAGGGGAATCGTCACTGTTTAACGATTTTTGTAGAATGAATCTAAGAAAGCTTACTGCTAATCCTTGTGAACACAGAGATCCGATTACTTACGTTAAATCAGACCACTTGACTGGTATCTTGAATGAATTAATCCAATTTAAATTTTTCGAATTCTCAAACTCCTAAAACTTGAGGTTTTCGGTATTAGGAGTAGGCCAAACTTGGCTCTCAATACGGTATTCATTAGAATCTTCATACAAGTGAGAAAAGAAACTTCAAGTCCATAACGAATTGAGGGTAAAAACTTTGAAATCCTGTAATATAGGATTACTCCGTCTATTCCCCAGCTCTCAATAAAGAAAGTCAGTCAGACTTACTTAAATGCGTTCATGTTTTTCAAACTGCTTTCAAATTGTTGTACTCAGTGTATTTTAGTTTTAATTCTCACTGTTATATACTTTATTGTGGCTAAAATGCCAGGGCGAAAAGCACTAGCTCCCAATTGTTCACCATTATCCCTTTAACTCTGACCATTAGCTTGATAAACACGCACGATCTTGTATCTTCGCTTCACTCTTACATGGAGACCAATTCGTTATAATTCTTAGCTGTCACGAGTCTTACATAATATCTTGTATGCTGCTCGTTCCATGATATCTCCCATCAATTCTTTTTAGGCTCTTATGTTGCACAAGTATTATTTTCGCTACTGCTTGCCGACGAGTCTGTCAAGTTGGTTATAGAATCTGATAATAATTGATATCTTGGCCGATCAATTCCATTTTTACAAGAAACGAATACAAGTAGTTTTGAATTTCCATGTTTCCAGAAATGCGTTTTGTTTTTCGTTTTCTTGTTTCTTTTTTTGTGTGTGTGTTTGGAATCTTCTCCTCTCATCATCGTGGCCATTTATTTTATTTTCCGGGAGAATTGTTTACAGATGAGTTTCTTTATTTGCAAAAGGTATTGTGTCCATCAGTGCTATCTTTTTTCAGCTAGTTTTCGAATTCAGGTTTCTGGAAGCACTTTTTTAAAAGATTGTACACATCATGTTTTTTTTTCTCATTCCCTTTGGCGACAATTAATTCATTGCCGTTAATGAAAGATAGTTACCACGTGACCAATGGTGGGCACAGCCAAAGAAAATGCTAATCTAATGAACCACTGAAAATTTAACGGAAGCAAAGATAACCGATAACTGTTGACATACTGTATGAATTAAGCTCCAGTTCGGCTCTTTGCTCTAAAACCCCTTGAAAATAGACCTTAGAGAGCAGGAATTGTAATATGGTGTAGCTTATCATCATCATCATCATCATCATCATCATCATCAGTCTTTTAACGTTGTACATAGACCTTCCCTAGGATCCACCACATTTCTCTCTCATGGGTGTTGGGGAGCCAGTATTTTCTGAATTTGTCTAGTTCATCTCTCCATCTTGCCTTGGTTTCGTATCTGGTTTTGGGAGATCTCGCAAAATAACCAGCCCAGAGCCATTTGAGTTTTCTAATGAATTCTATGATGTTTCTAAATCCTGTTCTCTTCCTTACATACTGTGCTGTCTTGTGATCTCTCCAAGTGAGGTTGAGCATGATTCTCTCACGTGCACATTGCATGCTTCTCAGTTTGTAGGTCTGTCTCTTGGTTAGGTTCCATGTTTCAGTTCCATATGTGACTATCGGGAGGATGCATTGGTTATATACTGTTCGTTTTAGGATCATTGGGATTGTCTAGTTTTTGAAGGTTGAGCTTGCTATGTTCCGAAAAAGATATAGCAATGATGATCAGGGTGTACATAGATAATTGAATGAGCAACAAAATTAACCAATAGTTTACATTCAACATTTGCTTTGTTTAAAACTCTAGGACAAAGCAACAACACATTAAAATTCCAGCTTTCTAGGTTTCTTTTTAAGGGTTTCAGCGAAAAAAAAAAAACGAGCCTTGGTTAAATATACGTAATAGAGGTTAGCGGATAATGATTATCTTTGCTTCCGCTAAATCTTTAGCGGTTCATTATTTCAGCGTTTTAGTTAGCTGTATCCATCACTGTATGTGACTAATAACGTAATTGTACTACAGCTCATACCATACAATTTCAACTGGCATGGTTAACGAAGTTGAGGTTTTGTTTGTTGTTTCTTTCTTTCTTTCTTTCTTTTCTTACTATAGTGTTCTGTTCTCTTTCTTCAACCTGTTCGAAACCGCCAACCAAAACTGTCACCAAAAATTTCGGGCATTCACTCCCTTTTCTATGTCTAAACATGGGTTTTCAGTGGAGGGATTCAGTTTGCAACAAAAGTTTATCCTAAATTGATCCCCTAGTTTCTGTCCGGTTGCATTCTCGCTCTCGTTTTTTTATTCTTACTTTTCCCAAGTGATCGCAGTCCAACAAAATCTGAGATGAGTAATTCATTCGTAGAACACCCCTTTTTCCCAATTTTTGATTGATCATCCCTAACATTACATGCTGCCAAAAGACGTTGATTACGTAACGGTTTCTATCGAGTATCAAACCAGATTTGTTTTTTTAATTGTAAATTTATGATTTACGCCGTAAAGTTAATATTTTCATCGAGATAACTTAATTCTACGAACCCTATTACTTAATTTACGAGATAAAAAGCAGCATATATGGATGCTGGTGATTCATAATTTCCTCAGGAATTCTAGCCTTGTTAACTTTTTTTCATCTTTTCTTTTCTTTTTTTTTCTTTTTTGTCACTCTGTTCTGTTCTTCCTCTCTTTCATGTAACCTGTTCAAATATTTTGTTTTTCTCTTGTCTTTCCGATTTTTTCCCGTTTTTCTCTCTTTCGCTTTTTTTTCACTCGATTGCGTTATTCGCTAAAGAAATCTCCGTCTTTCTTTTTTTCACTCTTTCTCTGTTTTCCCTGTCGTTTTACTTTTAACCTTCCTATTCCTCACTTTTTTCCTTTCTCTTTCTCTCATATCTACTATGTTCTATATCTTCCTATACATTTAGGGATAGTTTCCATCTGTTGAACAACCGTAGCATCCAAGGGTATCCCTTTTTTTATACGTGCATGCATTTGCCAGCATGTGTGTTTCAGCGTTTCGTCTACGGCCTTGGAAATTGACATCGACACTCGACTTAACTCTTCGTATATTTTTCAAGCTTCGGTGTGCTTCTTGGGGCTTTTTTGATATCAAACTCCTAGAGAGTTGACTTTATGATTGCAATGAGTAAAACATGAAATTTAAAGTTTCTGAATTAAATACTTGAATAAGAGAGAGAGGGTGGGGAGATAAATAAAATTGCCTTTAAAGTCGCAATTAGTCAGACATGGAATTTAAGATTTTTCAATTCATGACTTGAATAGGAGAGAGAGAAAGAGAGAGAGAGAGAGAGAGCGAGAAGGGCAAAAAGAAAGTGATTCCGTGACGTCATGCAGTGTCAAATCATGTTTCCGAGTTCTCGGTATTTTTTCTATTAACATTGAATTTATTAATTGCAATTTTTTAATAATAACAAGTATGTATATTTTATTTTATTTGATTTTTGGATTCAATTTTGCCACTGGGGATGTCATTAAAACAGTTGATATAATTGTAGAACCATTAAACAATATAAAAGCATGAAAATTAAGAAAAGGTTGTAGATATTCGTCCATGATTTTGAGGTGTTCGTCAGACCATGTTATTTACAATTACAAATAAATTATGATTTTCTGTAGTATTTCCGTGGCTCAGTAATCTAGGCTGCTCTGCTCGACATTAAGATCGAATCTAACCGGTATCCAAACATTTTTTTTACTTTACTTTCGAGACCAGTGGCAGATTAACCATTAGATTGAGTAGACCTTTCCTTTCTGTATTGCTTTCGACGCTAGTAGCAGATTAACCATTTGGCTGAGTAATCTGTTCCTTTCTTTCATTGGTCAGATTTACAGTTGAATTTTGACTTTTACTATCGTATCTTACAATGACGGATAAGAATGGGCTGAAGAAAATGAGTGAAGTCATGCACGAATATCAGTGAGGCAGTAACGTACGCAAAAACTGATGACGAATTCATCCCCACTTTTATAGTTCAACTCAGGTAGGTTTTTTTCCGCTTAGGTTAGCTAATCCCATTTACAGGAATGATTGATAAAGGAATCGAAACTAGACAAGCATGATTAATATTGTATGGCGAAAAAAAATCGGTTTTGTTTGACTTTTAGATTTTGATGAAGAGAGTTTATATCTTAGCACAGTCAAGCTTATTTGTTCATATAAAAAAAGCCATGCTTATAGATGTTTTGTAGTAGAGAATGCCGGGGATGTCATAACAAGAATTTATTCTGACCATTTTTATTTTTCGATGGAAATTTTTCTTACACGTCTTCCAATTCCGACGCTACAGTTGTCCAATTATTGACTGTGTTATAAAAATATCTTACTTTCTTCCATAACTATGTTCTTTATCTATCTATACATTGGGTAATATTTTTCTTCATTTTTCTTCTTGCCTTCTTTTTTCTCACTTTCTACTTCCTTCTTCTATCTTTCTTACCCATTTCTGTTTCTTTCTTTCTTTTACGTTCCACAGCATGTTGTCAATACCTTCTCATTATCCCAACTGACATCAATTCTCATATAGACCAAAGCATAAATAAATGAATAAATAAATGTACTCAGCCATCAGATAATTCGCCACCTGAATTCTGGATAAGGCGGCAAAATAAACCCCCACCGATATGTCCGGCGCATGCGCAGCATGGACAGCCAAGCCTTTGTCGCTATTTTTCATGAACTCCAATTGCAGACGATATAATTCTCTGTGGAGCAATTAGATCGGATCAAATAACCCTTTCATTTGACAGGCGACACGGTATGTTTTTCGTTGGTACAGATCTTGAAACCACGTTTGTCATTGGCCAAAACGCTTCACTTTTCCCCCCAGACAGTATTGCCGTCTTTTTACGTGGATCAATAAATTCTCCATCAGAGCAACAGAATGATAATGCGTTGCAGGGCTCGATCTACTGGCTTACTTTCCTGTAGATCAAGAAATGTGCAATGATTGTACGTATGTAAAAGTCTAGAGCACGCAGATATATCGAATAATTGATGTCCACATGTAGTTGTTCTCTGGAGCAGAGGCACGAAGAGGAGAATGGTCAGTTGGAGGAGGTCAATGAACAGCCATATATAGACTTATGTCCGACCGAATTATGCCTAATCACGGATACGTCCACATGATAATATTTCAGTCTTAATACGCAGATCAATAATTTGAGGTCTATACCAGAGTTGTAATGTTTCAGTAGTATATGTACTGTACAAATAGTGAATGTCCCGATTAAAGGTCAAATAGCACAGCAGATTTGGCCCTCTAGCATTGGGAAGGCAATCAATTCAAGAGAACGATAACTGATTAAAAAGTTGTGCCCTTTTAAGGTTTGACTTCCTATTTGCTATGCATTCTCCCGATAGTCACTTATGGAGCTGAAACATAGAATCTAACCAAGAGACAAATCCGCAAATTTAGAACCATGCAACGTGCACATGTCAGAATTATGCTGAGCCTCACACGGAGAGATCAAAAGACAGCACAGTACATCCAGAAAAATACAAGTGTCAGGGACATCATAGAATCCATTAAAAATCTCAAATGGCAGTGAGCTGGCCATGCTGCAAGAATGGTGGACAACCAATAGACATCACGACTCACAACATGGATCCCCCGAGATCACATGCAAAACTTACGCCAGCAGAATATTAGATGGAGAGACGAGCTAGACAAATTCAGAAAGTATTGGCTCCACGACGCCCATTATAGAGGAGTGTTGATGATGATGATGATGATGATGATGATGATGATGATGATGATGATGATGATGATGATGATGAACGCCTAGGTACGCATCATTAAGGGGACATCCCCAGGGTCGTTCCATTGTCTGTAATGATAAAAAACGACGATGGCCATTCATCCCAGAGCTGCAAAATAATGATACGTCTCAGGGATTGATCGTTTGGTCTATTTTACAGTATGTTCAATCATTCATATCTGATCTCAAATTAAGCGGCCAGGACAGTGAAAGGGCTCAGGGGAAGGAGGCTCTCTCAACCCAATGGTCCTTTGCCTCACGTTATTCAGCCTGGTGAAGAGATTGGACTCCTCCTAGAAGGATTGACAGACATCGTCACCAGAGGGCTCTTCACCTGATTCCGTCTAAGCAGATCAAGTAGACGAGATTCTTGTACGTATAAGCCGCTCTGTAAAAATGTCTGTCCACGTTAGAATATCGAAGATTTAATGTTCATACATCGATGTTTTCTGGGATGGAAGCTCGAGGGAAAGAATCGTAAGGTATATCTGTTTATAGTAAACATCAAAATTTGCAAACGACGAATTCCCAGTTCATTTTTGACGAGTTTTTACTTTTCTGTCTCTCTGTCTGTCTGTATCTTCCAACTTTAGAATAGAGCATCTGGTGGATGGGGATTTATGCATGAATAAATATATCGATTAAATTCAACCTTACTGACCGTCCAGTTCTGCGTAGGGCAGAGGTAAAATCCCAGCCTCTGGGTCTGAAGCAAAGGTTTCGATCCTACCTCTTAGAACTGGATGGGATAATGGATTATCTATAGCCACACTGAAGAGTTGTAATACAATGAAAGAGCTGTCCGTGGATGACATAATTATTTAATCATTATATGCATGTATATGTATATATGTATATCAAGCCTGTTGTTATGTATACTGATCCTTCATTGTTAAATCCGTTTTTGGAAACCTACGTAAGTAAGCTGTTCAAAAAAAAAAAAACTTGTAATATAAAATAACATCCATCGACAGTATATTATGATAATACCCTAGATATAATAAACTATATGTAAGGCGTAATTTATATGCCAAGATCATTGCTGAAAGGGGTGGAGTTTGATCGACACTAATGAGGTGCCACGTTGATATGACTGTTTTGTTTCTAAAATCCCCGAAACAGTTTCATGGTAAACGACTAATGATCCCAACAAGACGAAATTCACACATTGTACCATGATAATAAAGTATATGTTAAAAAACTGAAGAAAATAACACTGATTACATTAACTGATATTGGGATATACGTGACTGAAGTGGCACAAAAAAATCTAAAATGTTCTTCCAATGTGCAAAGCTTTTGCGGCTATGTATTTTTGTATCACTTGAGTCACTTATTTCCCAATATCTGTAAATATAATTTATGTAATTTTTATTTACGTTTTACGTATAATTTGTTTTTATGGTACAATGTATAATTTTTTTTCTGTTGTGATCATCTGTTGTTTATCATGTAACCGTTTCGAGGATTTAGAAAACAAATTGTATTAACAAAGTACCCCATATATATATATATATATATATATATATATATATATATATATATATGCGCGCGCGTGTGTGTGTGTGTGTGTACATACCAAACTGGGCATTATTAGTTATCATTTATGAGTAAACTATTTTTTTTCATGGAGATATACTCATCATTGGACGGTAGTAAATCTATATTTTTGGCAACTGAGTTTCAATAGTGTAGAGTTTGGTCATGAATAATATCCACTGATACTATCCACTTTCATCGAAGAAATTCAGCCATCTTTGGTGCGGAAGAAAGTTAACTTTCTATTAAAAAACGGTAGGTTGTACACATTTGTCGGCAATACCCTTTATGTTAGTGTTCAACTCCAGAAACATGGGTTCAAGCAAAATAAGTCCCAGCGTCTACATATGGGTATCTTTTCCATGAACATTCGAGAGATTTCATAAATCACTGTCAATCGCTTTAGTGGATTAGCTTTTCTATGATGACGCTTCTTTAGAATCATATGGCGTCAACCTTAAGTCTTGAAATGACGTATCAACATGCAGACGAGATACGGTGAATTTGTGTGTTTTGTTGAAACTTGGAAATTATTTTACTGTCAAAATGGCTCCAAAATATTTGAACTCGATAATATGATTGAGTAGGTCTGATTAGTCACTCAATAAAGACTGTCATGTAACCAATACTTTCTTGCAGGCTGCGTTGAAGTGATCTGTAAATATATTGAAAAAGAGGGTAATCAATATGCGCCACTCCACTTAACATAAAATGCCACAAGCTGCAGCATTTGTTGACTTTAAAAAGGCCTTTGATTAAGTGGAAATCCTAAAGTTATTGACGCAATAGTACAACAAGGTTTAGCCTCGTATATGACAAAGTAATGCAACATATCTACCGACACAGCATTTGTTCATTAGACTACATAAAGACTCAGACTTTTCAACTAAAAAAAAAAAGGCGTGAGACAAGGTGATACCAGCTAAACCGAACTCTTCACAGCCTGACGTTAGATGATCTTTCGAAACAAAGAATGGGAACACAAAGTAATCAGAATAGACAGCGAATATCCCCATAACCTCAGTTGGCTGACATAATTTTCTTTGCCGAAAACGATCTCCAAATGATGTTACACGAGCTAAATCAAAGAAGCAAGAAAGACAGCCTTCACATGAACCTCGGCAAAATGAATATCATGCACAACAAACATGTTGAGGACAAAGAAACAACGATTGAAATCGAAAATACAGAACTGGAGAGAGTAGACCACTACAAATACCTAAAATAGCGAGTCTGAATGAAGTCATCAAGAGATGAAATAAAGCAAAGAATTGCACTAGATTGGCAAGATTTTGGTTGAGAAAGCTCGACTTTCAAGAACAAGAAAATCCCACTAGTCTTCAATAGAGGGTAAGTCACCATTGTATCCTACCGATAGTCACTTATGGAGCTGAAACATGCAACGTAACTAAAAGATTCACCTTTAAACTTAGAACCATGCAACCTGAAAATAAGAAAATCATGTTCATATGGAAAGACCATAAGACTGCAAGGTATATCAGAGGGAGGACACGAGTCTGAGATATCATTGAAACTGTTAACAAAACTCAAATAGCAATGGACTGGACATGTTGCAAGAATGTCAGACATTCTCTGGACATACCGATTTGCAATGTTAATCCCCAGATATCATATGCAAAATTGTGACCAACAGAAAGTAAGATGGCGTGACAAGCTAGATAAATTCAGAAAGTACTAACTTTGAGATGCCAATGATAGAGAGGTCTGGTGAATCTTGGGGAAGCTCTGTGTCCAATGCAGGACGCTAAAAGGTTGTTGTTGGTGGTGATGATAATGATGGAGATCTCTGGAAAGTCTGAATTTTCAAACAGAATAAGTATGAATGCTGCCGGACACGAAGTAAAAGACCAATTCAGCATGAATATGTATTGCAAATTGACCCACCCCTTTTTGCTCTAGGAATATATTTAGCTGGGTAATTTTTAAAAACTTCTTTCACTGTTGAAATGGCTACAAAAAATATGTCCGTTGGTTGGATTGAAATGGTCCGATTGGTCACGCAATATAAACAGTCATGTGACCAACGTCTTTTGGCGTGGGTGGTGATCAATAAAAGAAAACGCTTTTCAACTGTGTATTCAGTCCGTAGTTTTTGACAAAAGAACTGAACATTATTTCACTCGCCTAATAGATACAGCGAACTAACATAGATTAAAAATGAATTGACAATTTGAGAACAGATAGATAGATAGATAGATAGATGTGCATAGGCTGAAATAGATGTATAGATATGTTTAGGCTTACATTGATATGCATAAACCAGAAAAAAGAGGAATACAGGTGACAGTCTTGGTGCAGCATGCTTTGTTAGGGTTGATCAATAAAAGAAACTGAAAATATCCGTGATCAATGCATGTTACTTCCCTTGCCTTGGATTTTTCTTGTCGGATTGTGATCACTAAAAATTTAGCATAAACTTACATTGTAAATCGAACGCTTCTCTAAAGACTTATTGGGGGAGAGTAAAAACTAAAAAACGTTTTTATGAAAAAAAATAAGGAGTAAATGTTTAAATTTACATCCCTCTAGCTCAGTGAGTGCATTTTATGTGCGTGATGCATACATACATAATTAGCCATACCATTTGAAACAGGAGAAACCTGTATTGACTGTTTCGATAAGCGGTTATATATATATATATATATATATATATATATATATATATATATATATATATATATATGTGTGTGTGTGTGTGTGTGTGTGTGTGTGTTTACATAATTCCTAATCACCAACCCTTCCTGGTTTTGATCCCCTTATTCTATAACACATTTTTCTCCCCACCTATAATGTCCTCATGGCAACCAGCCTCTGACCTTTGGATGACTCCAAAATCACACACATCATTAACCAATTCTCAAGACAGCCATCATTATCAATTCAGTTCGCTGAACCACAGCATCAATGTGGACTTGAAATGAATCGTCTCATTTTTCTCATTCCACTTAACCATCTACTGCTCTACCAATACTGGAGATGCAAGACCTTTCCGCTAAAAAATGGAGCTGAAGAAAAACTATGGAAAATGAACTTCTCCATGTACACCACACACTCCGTCTCTTTCTCAACTTTTCACAGTACAAACCCTCTCTATTTAAGCACTATCTCTCTCTCTTTCTCTCTCCCTCTACACTCTACACACACACACATATCATATATATATATGTGTGTGTGTGTGTGTATGGAATACAATATTGAACCTTCGCTTGAAGTAACCGAGATAGGGCACAAGCATAAACATGTTTATGAAGCAAATCTTCTATTTCATCATATATATATATATATATATATATATATATATATATATATATATATATATCACATCGGATATTGCATTACATCATACTTTATTTCTGATTTGTGATATACATATATATATCAATTAAATGACGATCGGAAAAATAATTAATTCTGACTAGTTTTGGCTCGTGTCTTCATTTAATCTAGTCAGAATAAACTATTTGATTTTTCCGATATTTATTTGATCTAAATATCATATATATATATATATATATATATATATATATATGTATATATATATATATATAAGTAGATAGGTAGATAGCAACAAATCTTTGTAAAACTCAAAATCTAATTCAACTTTTTTTCTATTCGTTTTAAAAATCCTAATTCATCAATTATTTCGATTTTATTCTTGTTATCCAATATTTTTATTTTCTTTCAAATTCCTTTTGATATCTTTGAAGTTTCAGTTACAGCTTATTTTTCTTAGCAAAGCGCTGTTTTTGCCTTCACTTTTCTTGCAGTTCAATCCCGTACAAAATCCAGATAATTCAATTATTGATTTTTAATTTCAACTGCAAAAATCTTCAAAGGCGTCAATTTTCGATTTTTAAACCAGAACTGAAAAACTGTCGAATTCAATTTCTATATCAAGGTTGGCTTTTTTCTCTCAGATGTATTCATGAAGTTGAAGTGCAGATGGAGTCGAACAATGGAATCAGCTATCCGATTTCAAACTCCAGCTGGGGCAGTTTACATGTTCACTTTGCACGAATACCTTTGAGAAAGGCATAAATCCATTTTCCCTTGGCTATAGATGAAAAAGCATGGCAGATTGCGATCCCTGGCCTAAGAGATGCATTTAGTCTACGAAAAGGGCAATTCTGATTCCAAACCAAGAAATAGACCCCCCGAAAGGCAGTTTGACACCCAACAGATTCTACCACCAAGCTGACGCCAGACATAGTGTTTTTGTTTTGTTTTCCTATGAACTTCAACATCAAGACCGAGAGGAGGATTCTGGTCACGAAGCACCCAATGATCACCATACACTTCGCACAGTCATTTACCTTGTGGAGGACGTTCCATTGTCCGTAGAGACAAAATAGAATCAAGTCATCAAGCCAGATAGAGCAAGACTAAATCTATTGATCTTAGGATTGGTGATCATTCCTTAACTGGAGTAAGCAGTTGACACACCCAAAGAAAGCAAAATTTCTCTCATTTTATGGTGAAGTTCATGGCTTCAGAATGATCGAGAAGAAACTGAAGGAATGAAATTTGGATATTTCATTGACAATCGTTCACAGAATTACAGTGATGTTATTCTTTTCTTCTTCAACTTCATCTTTTAAAAATGTGAGCTACTTATTTCATTTCTTTCTTTAACGAACAACACTGTCTATTCCCACAAGACAGCACAGTACATCCAGGAAAAGACAAGAGTCAGGGACATCATAGAATCCATTAAAAATTTCAAGTGGCAGTGGACTGGCCATGTTGTACGAATGGCAGACAACCGATGGACATCGCGACTCACAACATGGATCCCCCAAGATCACATGCGCAACCGAGGCCAGCAGAATATTAGATGGAGAGACGAGCTAGACATATTCAGAAAGTACTGGCTCTGCAACGCCCATGATAGGGGAGTGTGGTGAATCCTGGCGAAGATCTATGTCCAACGACGGACGTTCAAAGACTGATGACAATGACTGACTGTTCCCGCAATCTATGGAGAGTTTGTTGCTACGGACGAATATCATCGATATATATGTTCCTCAATGCCAATCAAACGCAAACTGCAGCAAACTAATGACTCGGTATGACCATTGCAGTTATTCTTTCGCAAAAAGCAACCTGATTTTGTCTGTCATTAAGCCAAGTATTGTCAGCCGATTGAGGAGTGGAAGATGGCCAAATATTGCTCACGGACCAATAGATACGAGTCTGTTCCAGTTGCCGTAGAAAAGTCTTGCTTGATTGACCCAAAATCATTCTTCATCTACCAAATAGGATCTTTCACAGAATAGAGCATCATAATCAAGAACTAGGGTTAACAGACAGAAAAATTAGTCCGGAAAGAAAAACTCCCTCAAATCAAGTCACACGGCGAAACTGGCCAAACGGCTTCTATATATATATATTTCAGATAGCAACTTCATTATTCAATAATTTTGTATCCAATTAAGGAAAAATTATCCTCTGACATACCATCAGAAGGATGTCATTTCCAGTCGGATTTATTCAAGAAAGTCTCAACATTCCCAGAAGAATTTTAATTACATAAATGTATCGATAAAGACAAAGAGTGAGAGTTCTTCTAGAATATCATCTTCGATGAGCCAAGATTTTCCTCTCTTCTAGATGGGCTGCAAAGATATCCCGAAAGATCAACTTAAAAATTCAGAGACTGTCTCCAATTAACAAGGAAATTTAGAGGTGGTGGTATTACGCTGTGGGCTCTTTTGCCAATCAAATTGTTCAATCACTAATTCTCTGCGATGAAAATATCGCTTCCACTTACAACAAGAAAGTAATTCTTAAGGAGCATCCAATTCCCTCCATTCGATATCTTCTTCCTTCTATAATGGCAAAATGAGAGAAAGTGAGATAAGTCCAGACTTTATTTCCACAAGTTTTTATGACCACTTCCTTGGCAGGATTCAAGCTCACCGAAGGGAAAATTCCACCAAGCTTTGAATGTACTGGGTTATATGCTTAGAGCATTGGGAAGATTCCTCTCAATAAAAATTTTTCCACACTCTTTTATTATACCGAAAATCGAACCAAGGATTTTCTGTGTGTGAGGTAGACGTGCCTTCCACCACACTCTTCTAGCGTATTAGTTGGCAATAAACAAATAATATATAGTTCCTGTTCATTCTGTTAAACTAACCAAAACAATTTCCAAGATCACAAAATGCAGAATCGTTTTCGCTTGGAAACTCTCCAGACTACAAACCTGTCAGCAATCGCTGGGAAAATAATCAAGTCCAGGGTATGATCAAGAGCTTTCAGGAAGAAATATTCATCATTTTACAGCAAGCAATTCATTAAAAAAAAAGAACAAGTTGGAACCAGCAGTGTTGAAGAAGCTTTCTGAAAGTATGGTTACTAGAATAAAAGAAATGATAGATGTTAATAGAAAAACGTTGATCCATCCAATTTTGGTTTTCAGTAAACAGAGCTTTCCCATGGAAGTTTAAACATTATTTTTTGTTCAGTCTTAAAGAAGCGTTTTTTTAACTACTAAAATCATGGAACTCTTTGGAAACTAGAAAATGCGCACCTTTTCCATCAGGGGAAGTAATTGTGTCTAGATTCACCTATAAATCCAATACCTTCTTTCGTAAGCTATTGTACGCCCTTACACAAAGTTTTCTTGAAAATCAATGAGAACCTTTGGAGATATTATATGGAGAGATATGAACTTTTAGCCATATTATGTGATGTAGACAAATAATTACGATTTTAAGGAGATAACTGTGCATTGATCTGCGTGAAAGTTGAATCGCTTCTCCTGTAGCTTATTTTGCACACACCCAATTGCATGGAAATTTATTGAGTACGTTTGAGGATATCTTATTGACAGACAGACGAACGAAAAAACAGAAATACGGAGAGTAAGGCAGACTGACAAAATGACGTGACTGATTACATATACCTGTCGGAAATCGATGGTACAGGTAACATTCATCATTTGAAGCAACTTATCAAGAGCAGAAAAAGTTGAGACCAGCCGTGTTGAAAAATCTTCCTCGAAGTATGATTTACAAAAATTAAAAAAATTAAAATGAGAAAACATTTATGATTGATTTTGGATTGTCAGTAAACATTTTTGTGATTTTGTTTTTGTTTTTGTTTTTGTTTATTTATTTTTCAGTTTAACCGTTACTTTCTGTTCGGTGTTAAGAATGCATTTCTCAGCTTGTTAAATCACGGAACATTTTGTAAATAATAGTCCAAAACCATCTTGAGCGAGTATTTTGAAGGAGATGTAAAACGCATTTTTCATGGAAAAACTTCGTGACATAAAGCGTAAGCGAATCTCTATTATTACAAGATACATACTTTATTCGTGATATGCATATAAAATTGTATATTTTCATATAACTATGTATATATACAAGGAGATATTATATTCCTAATATATATATATATATATATATATATATATATATATATATATATATATATATGCGTAAAGATATATATATGTTTTATTTTTCAATGTATATTCTATATTCGTGATCTCGTGTATATATATATATATATATATATTCATATGTATTTAGACGGCTAAGTATTACAGGTATAGAGCATAAATAATAAATGAAAAAAAATGTGAAGAAATACTTTTTCATTATGGATGATACCACAACAGGTTTGTTTCACGCATAGACGAACAATAAATCTGAGAACAGAATCCACTTGGAAAATCACCATGAAGATGTGAAACAAGCTTGTTCTGGTATCGTGTATATATATATATATATATATATATATATATATATATATATAAGTGTGTGTGTGTGTGTGTGTGTGTGTATTCTAATGTCATTGTACCCCAGGAAATTTATAATATAGTTGCCGATTCAAAGCCAATGTGTTTCATACCCGCTGGTAAATTTCAGTTTTACTTGTCCTTCACTAACTCTCTCTCTATCTCTCTCTCTCTCTCTCTCTCTCTCTCTCTCTCTCTCTCTCTCTCTTCTCATCAGCCACCCACACACCACCCGAGTGCCTGTGCTCAAAGAATTAGAAATCTACGAATACCCAAATCTTTAAGGTCGCTTCTGGATATTCAATCTTTTTACGCTTGTTTTTTTTTTTTTCTAGACTGATTGCTTTTCGTTTGGGTGCAGAGATAAATAAACAGATAGAGACTATGGAAATAAAAAAAAATAATGTAAACACTGGAGAAACAAGCAGGTCTGGTTAGTTAGTGAATAGAAATTGTCAGGTGAATAACGTCTCTCGATAATATGCCTTGTGGAGGTGATCAATTAAAAGAACCGGAAAATTGGCTTTGTTTAGTCTTAATGAGTAACGTTTGCCGACTTCTGTTAGGCAGTGATCTCTAAAAGCCAGAATTTAAAAAAAACAAGCTTAAACGCAACCGGACACAAATTAAGTGACCAATTTAGCATAAACTTGCATTGCAAATTGGACCCCCTTTAAGATCTTATTTTGTTGGGGAATTTAGAAACAGACAAGAAACAAAGTTTTTATAGATATAATAAGGAGTAAATGTTTGAATCGGTTTGGCTACATTGTTATAGCCTGTAAGCATGATACATGGCCAGCCAGCCAGCCAGTCAGACCGACTTAAAAACTGAGGAAACCACTGTTGACAGTTTTTGTGACAGTTTTGGTTGATGGTTTCTAACGAAGCAATAAATAACAATGGAATCAAAGGAATAACTAGAGGAAAAAAAATCTGCAAATAAACAAAGCTAGATAAGACACTCAATCTTAGTACCTTTGTTCTCTTCTCGACAAAAAACCCTGAATGTGTTTCTGTCATGTTTTCCTGGGGGCGGTAAATGCAAAAAGCAGAATCGGACAAAAGAACGAAACGAAACGTGAAATAATAGAAGACTCTCCGAAACACATGATGTATTGAGTCGAGTGATTCTGTAAAGTTAATATAAAAAGGCTTAGCTCGAATACCAACACGCTCAATCTCACTGTATGCAATATATACAATGGATGTCCGGAAAGTATCCAGTCATTTGATATTAACGAAAAATAGCCTACCTAGGGAAATGGAAACTAAGAACCTTCAAAGCAGTCCTCCCTTTTCACCTCAGGCTTTTATAATAGCGTACCTAAAAGTTTTCAAACCAGTTAGTAAAGTCTTCTTTCGAGTTTGCCATTAGTTGCCTCGTAGCGTTCTCCTTGATCTCATCCACGTTTTGAAATCTCCCTCTCAACAAGGAATTCTAGCTTTGGGGAAGACTCGGTGAGACTAGGGCCCGACAGACCTATGAAAGGTGATGTTTCGCCATTGATAGTGATTCACTAGAAACAGTCACATGACAAAAGTCTCATGGCTGTATGCTGTGTTGGGGTGATCAATGAATAACTATTGTTGGACAGTGATCACGAAGAAAAAGAAGAAAAAAATAAGTGTTAACACCGTCGGGCACAAAGGGACCAATTTAGCATAAATTTACATCAGTTCTGAAAAGATGAAAGAAAAACTTTTTTTTGACATAATGGGAAGTAAACATTTAAACTTTTTGACCTCTTACTCCATTGGCACAGACTGTAGCATGATTCATACATGCATACAAAGGTAACCAGCCAGCAAGACCCACTTAAAAACTGAGAGGAACCAATGCTGATAGTTTGGGAGACAATTTTGGTCGACGTTTTCTAATAGATAGGTATGTAGATAGATTATACCATACTTTCACCGTACCCTTCAAAGCAAATTCTACCCTGTTCTTTTTCAACACTGGCTCTAAAGAGTTAACATACATACATATATATATATATATGTATATAAATATATATATATATATATATATATATATGTATATAAATATATATATATATATATATATATATATATAAATACATACATATATATATATATATATATATAAATACATACATATATATATATATATATATATATATATATATATATATATATATATATATAAATCATTTCTCCCCAAAAGTAAAGTTTTCATATGAAATCCCACGTAAACTGAAATTGTGTAAAGCGAAAAAGCAATTTCTATGATAATTTTGTTCCCAGGGCCAAACAATAACCTTCTTAGAGTTAGGGTTTAAAATTCCCCGTAAAGAGGTGAGCATCTTATAGATAGATAGATAGATAGATAGATAGAGGGATAAATTTTCATCGCTATCAGAAAGCAAAATGTTGTAACGCAAAAAAGCAATTACCATTACCATTTTATATGGGAAAATGTTTTGCGCTCCTAGAGCGAAACAATAACCCTCCCGGAGTTAAGGTTTAAAATTTTCCCAACAGAGATTAGCATCTGATAGATAGATAGATAGATAGATAGATTTCCCCTGCTATCAGAAAGTAAGGCTTTCCTTCCGTAAACCGAAATAGCGTAAAGTGAAAAATCAATTACCAAATGCAATTACCAGAATCTTCTCTGTCTGCCTCTTCAACGCAAAGTGTAGCACCTTTAAGAGCTCCTTTAGGATTTATAGTTACCCCAGGACAGATTTTGCTAACAAAAGCACAAAATCAATCGAGGTAAAGCACTGATGCTCACAGACACAGTTTGAAGTTATTCCTATCTGAGGTCTTGTGAGAAAGCGAACTTTCATAAATCGGGGTACACCAGTGCTTGTTTGAGGGCGTGCGTTGTGGGAGGAAGGATTGCACGCGTATGTGTGTACGTTTTCAGATATGTGTGTGTTTGTGCAAGTGAACAAATATGTAGGCTTTTTATATATATATATATATATATATATATATATATATATATATATATATATATATATATGAGTGCGTATCACCGTGAGTGCAAGTGTGTGGGCGTACATACATGTGTAAGTGTGCATGTGCGTGTGTAAGTGTGTTTGGGCATACGTACATGTGTGTGCATGTGTGTGTGTGCATGTATGTGTGCATGTGTGTGCGTTGAAATAATGGTAAAACAATCGGGAAAATCGCGATTCTGTTTACCCTTATCTATCAATCATCGCTAGACGTGTGTTTTCTTCTAGAACAACCTGACCGACGAAATGTATTGTACGGAACAAAACAAGACGCGTTCAGCTCATCAGACAAACACATATTGCTGGTGTGGAATTCGCAAACAAAGTGTCATGTGCCAAGCCTCCGGGTCACTTAAGCTACTTAATATGCAAACCAGGATCTCTGCTGGCGATCTGTAAATACAGAGCGTTTCAAAAACAGGATGCTATTGTCGTTCCATCAACTTGTATTCTGAATCTAAAAAAGATCTGTTCAAAGACACGAGTTACGAAGCAAATACCATACACACCTCGCTTGCTAGTTAAAAACAAGTCTACAAGATTTTCTTTTGTGGTTTCTATTTGTTGACTCGTTGTGTTCTTCTTGGTATTGTCCACTGTTTGAAATCACTCTCTCTACAGCGATTTTAGCTTAGGGAAAGTTGCAAGAAGACAAGTCTAAATTACGAGCTTGACAAAACTTGGAGAGGTGATGCTTTGCCATTGATAGAAAAACGGGTTTGGTTGTCACAGTTTGAAATCTCCTTCTCAACAGCGACTAGTAGTAGCAGGAGCGGAAAGCAATAAGTCTTCCTTTCTGTAAATTGATTCTCACATTTGTGAAACATTGCAATATGGAAATATCATACAAGTAATATTTTCAAGAATATCATTAGAGGCAATCTTTTGCATGTTTTAGTAATTTCCGTTTTATTTGCTTTGTTTTTTGTTGTGTTTTTCATTTTTTTGTTTTTGTTTTTTGTTTTTCAAAATACGAAGGTGCGACATTCTGTGATGACATCAGTAACAGTCAGTAATAGAAAATGAGCAGTATAGATTTCTTTTGGAGACACCACACCTTTTAATGACAGCTCACCCTTCCTTCCTATTTCTGTCGTTAAACGTAACTGCGACCGACCGTACGATCGATCGACCGAAAGCGCCTAATGGAGATGTGTGGACACACCTAAAATCGTAATTATATATACATTTTAACTTTACAAAAGATTTTCAAAGTGATTTCTTCCAGCCTGAGTGCAGGTTCTTACCTGTTTCATTACATAAGTCACAACTGACATAAGTCAGAGGGATTAATGCTCCAATGAGGCTTCTGCATGATACAATCATTTCAAATTATTTATTATCATACGCAGAAAGTCTGCATTTTTATCCTTAGTGTTACTGAAAGGACAATGATATGCACGGATATTGCTTGAAGAAAGGAAGCTGTTCATTATAAACACACAAAATGATATCGAACGATCATTCCTTTCAAGATCGGTCGTGCCCAATCACATCCTTTCAATGATCACAATAAGCCCCTTCCTTTATATATCCTTTGCTTGTTGTTATCAGCCGGTTATTGAAATCCAAAGTGATCACAATAAGCGCCTATATATATATATATATATATATATATATATATATATATATACAAAGGCTCATCACACGAAAAGGTACACGCGTTCGAGCTTAAATGTAAATGATTTTAAGCAAGTATTGTATATCACAAGCTATTCTCGGTAATTCAAGGCAAAATTCACTCAATAATTTCAAGTCCACACATGTATGCATAAACGCACATCAGCACATGCAAGTTGTGTCCTGTTCTTGAGGTCATGTCAGTCAATTTATAATCTAATTCATTTGAAGATTTTATATCCACAGACAAAACTGGATAGATAGATAGATAGATAGATAGATAGATAGATACTGTGATAAATATTGAAATACTGAGATAGATAGATAAATAGATAGATATGAGCAGACTGATGGCTAGATAAATAGATATGGACAAACTGATATATAAATAGATATGGACAAATAGATTAATAGATTGATAGATAGGCAAAGAGATGAACAAACGGGAATAGATAAACATACAATGCAATTACTTTCGCCGCGACCCTGTCCAACCAGCCGTGCATTACATCTCGTAATCAAATGGACCGTTCGATCTCCACATTCTGTCCTCCCAAGGGTCATCAATTGACTCGTGAAAGCATTCAATAATGAACTAAGCGATAATCATTCAACGTGCAATTGTCACTTTTGTTCCGACCATTTTTCACACTTCCAGTGTCTCAATTGTAGGGCAAAGAGCCAAACCTCTTTGCTCGAAAATCCCACCGGTCCTCCATTTTCTTTTGTTTTCTTCACTTCTCATAATGGAATTAGTTCGGGGTGAAGGATTAATTACGATGTAACGCCAAGAAAATTGAGATTTCATGTCGAATAATGAGAGAATCGACTATTTCACTTCTTTATGAACTCAGCCATTTTACGTCATTTTTATCCTGGTTGTTCGTCTCTCTTCCTCCTCAGTTGTCTCCCCTTTTCTAGAGAGGTACATAAAGATTCTCCTCATATATATACATCTATGTATATGCTATCTACTGAGATATATTTATCCATAAATATGTATTTATTTTCGATATATATATTCTATTTATATATATATATATATATTCTATCGATATATATGTATATATATATATTGTATCTTTCTCAATACATATATATATTCTATCCATACATTTTATCTATGTATCTATATATCTATATATCTATCTATATCTATCTATCTATCTATCTATCTATCTATCTATATATATATATATATATATATATATATATATATATATATATATATATATATATATATATATATATATAATATATATATATATATATATATGAATAAATATATATTCTCTTAATATATATAAAGAGTGTCTGTCCGTATATATATATATATATATATATATATATATATATATATATATATATATATATATATATATATATATATATATATGTATGTATGTAGGTATTTGCACACATGTAGATACATATGTGTAAATTGCCCATGAATATATATATATGTTTTCTCTGTATATCTATATTCTCTATATACATATTCTCTCTCTCTCCATATATATATATATATATATATATATATATATATATATATATATATATTGATACCTGTCAACAAAACTGTCCTCAACAAAGAGTTGTTTTTTTTTAAAGCCTGACAGGCTGATTATGTATCGTGAACAAAGGCTGTGCCAATGCAATGGAAAGGTTAAAAATTTAAGTATACATTTCCTATCTTGTCTAGAAATTTTTTTTCTATTGTTTTTGGACCTTTCCAACTGCAAATACATGTTTTAGTTAGGGTCAAATTTTGCTATGTAAGTTTAAGCGAAATCGTTCCTAACAGAACTCATTTTTTTCTAATCATGAATTCATAATTCAAAGCATACCATAGTATTTCATTAAAGATCACTTAATTTCACCACCACAACTTCTTAATCTAAAAAGTAGCGTACAAGCAGGAGAAGCAGGGATTTATAATCTCACTTGGAATACTAGAACATATATATGTATAGGCAGAGAGAGGGGGGAAGAGGGAGGGAGCATGAGCGAGAGAAACAGACGGACAGACAAAGACGAATTAGGGACAGATACAGAAACAGACAGACAGATTTGTTTCTACTCTATCAAACACGACTTGTCTTGTCAATGGTACCAAAAAATCTCAAAATCATCGAAAATTCACCAAAATAAAACAGGAATCGTTATTTTATAACAAAATAATTAATTTACCCGATAGGTGGTGTAGGGTCATATGAGTCTGCTCGATATGTTTTTATATCATAAAGAATATTGTTAAAAGATAAAGATTCTATTTAGGGCATGATGCCGCTCAAGCTACTGATAACCTCAACAAAACATCTCTCCAGAGTTGGGTCAATAGATTCAAGTCTAGGAATATGGATACAAATAACGAACCTCAAGGGAGACCAATCATCCACAAACAACGGTTCGGGCGCTTTCGAGGAGAGTTCAAGACTTTAACAGTGACCATATCACATCATCTCGTTGCAATGAGAAAATGTTTTTAAAAAGTTCGAAAAACCAGACCCCACAATTTTTAGCTGACTTTTTCTGAACTTATAGAATTGGGATATGAGTATTTCTGGATCCTTTATGTTCTCCTAAAGATTATTAGCTGTTGAACGATTTTGAACTTTGTATCATTAATAATAGGGAAGTCATAATACATGCTTTTACTGAATTTTCCAGAACTTGAAATTGAAACACAAGGAATCAGAATCAAATAAGCAAATACCGAAGTAACCTCAGATTTGCTGACAATATCATCCTTCTTGCTAAGAAATTTAACGATCTCCAAATATTGCTAGACGAACTAAATGAAGCAAGAAAGGTAACCTCTACATTAACTTCAGCAAAACAAATGCCACAGTGACCTGAATCAAAAACTCACAGCTGTCTCCAAAAGAAGAAGAAATAAAACAAAGAATCAAACTATATTGGTAAGCTTCCAGTAGAGAAAGTTCGTCTTTCGTGAACAAGAAAATCACTCTAGTCGTAAAAAGAAGGGTATGCAAATAACGCATCCTACTGATAGTCAGTCATAGAGCTGAAGCATGGAATCCATTTAAAAGACTGACTCTCAAACTGAGAACCATAAAACGTGTACATGAGAGAATCGTGCTTGACTTCAACTGGAGAGATTATGACAGCACAGTATATCAAAGAAGAGACAAGAATCCAGGATATAATAGAAACAGATACAAGAAAACTGTTAAAAAGCTCGAATAGCAATGGGCTGGGCATGTTGCAAGAATGGCAGACGACCTCTGGACACCACGACTCACAACGTTGATCCCAAGAGATCATATGTGAAATTGGGGCCGACAGAAAGTAAGATGGCATGACGAGTCAGATAAATTCAGAAAAAAAGATGCCTATGATAGAGAGGTTCTGCAAATCTTGGGAGGGGTCTATGTCCAACGACAGATGCTATGATGATGATGATGATGATGATGATGATGATGAAACACAAATAGTTTCATAGAGATGGGATATTATCATTAAAAGATCTTTGCGAAAATGTTATCGCTTTAAAATTTATATATTTTGATTTAATATTTAACGATGTTTTTGTGTTCTATATAATCGTTCATCTTGCTATTAAAAGAATGTTATTTTATTTGGCGCAACATGAAGAATCGTAAGGAAAATATTACTGACTGTGACTAAATTATTATGCTATAAATATACATGAATGAGAGATGGTGTTCAAAAATTGCCGGAAAGTTTTGCATTATGTCTTTCTATATATATATAGAACGCAAACACACACATACACACACGTGTGTGTGTTTGCGTTTTGAGGGTGTGGGGGAGGCTAAATCGAATGGACATTTATTTGTGTCTGGAGTCTAAGGGGGAGGCACTCGTCATTATCTTTTATTGCTTTCAGTGTCAGCCAAGAGAGTGTGGGGTGAGGAAAGACAGAAACATTACATATAGCTGCCCTTCAAATTCCACTCGGCTGGACAAGGCTGATTCTGAACAGAACGTCTCTTCGGGGACTGTTACGAGCTTTGAAGAACTTAGTGTGTATATATATATATATATATATATATATATATATATATATATATATATATATATATAGTGTTGGGTTATCTATGTATGCATACGAAACTTGAAATAACCCAGGACTCAACGCACCTGGGAAAAGCTAACTGTGCCACAAACATTTCTGGGGCAATATGAACCAATATTACCAACCTAAATTTTTTCCGCGCTAAATCGGCCTTGAAAAAGCGATTGCAACGTCGAAAAGGCACGAGAAAGATACTATTAGCCTTCATTTTATGGTTTATAGTAGAATAAAACGGCTATATTTGCATTCAATGCCAACTAAACAGCTAAGGATTGACAAAAATTGTTGAAAGTTTGCGTTTAATATTAAAAAAAAAAAAGGAACACACCAAATTGGCAACACGGATAGGCTCATAAAAGAAAGAAGAGCTACAAAGCTATCAGACTGTCCACCCTTCTTTACGGAGGCAAATCCTGGGTAGTGTATCACTTGAGCTTCTTCGAACCCTTTCATCTGAGCATAAATCTAAATTTACGTGGTAATGGCTTCGTTACAAACAGCAGAGTCCCCGAGACAACAAGTGACATAAACATGTGCTAGATTGGCCACGTGTTGAGGTTGACAGGTCATTGTCCACCAAAGATTTTCTGTTAAGTGGTTTTTGGTCGGAAGGTCTGAGGCACGTCATAGGAAAGATACAAGGATTCCTTAAAGAAAAATGACACTTCGTATATAACAACCTAATACTTCGACGACTGAATTATGAGACTAAAAATGTATATCAATGAGAAATAATGTTTAAAAAGTTTTGGAAACTTTTTTCATTGACCTGGTATATGTTTATTTACTCATGTTCGTAGTTTGAAGGTGGGACAAGGGGTGAGGTTTATACAAATAAAGATTCCTTTGGGAAGGTGTTGGTTATTATCTTTTATTGCTTGTAGCCATGGCCTGAGGTAGGCAGGTGCGTGTGGGCATCGGGATAGGGCATCCCATCAAAATATGTACAGGAACGTTGCACATAGGTCCCCTTGAGATGCTGGGTTGATTCTAGCCAGAACGTCCCCTTGGAGACCGATACGTGCTTCAAAAGCTTATAAACCCCTCTGAGACCCCTCACTCGCTTCAGCCCCCACCCCTGCGACGTGTTCGATTTTAATGGGCAATCATAATTTGGTCAGTTTATTTACTCGCAAAAATTCCCGTAGAATTCAAAAACAAGTCGACTTCCATATTAACGACTTGCGTTTCAATTAATGTCACATTCCGACTTACACAACCCATTTACTATAATTAATCCCGAGACTCACTCTCCCCAGTACTATTTTACCTATACTTTGGAAATAGATCGATTCATGCCTTTCCCAAGTGCATTATTCGGTCTTTTGTTTCCAAAAAATGAACACTCGGAACTTTTGCATACATCTAAAAGACGCAGCGAATTAAGATTTGAAAAAATAAATCGATGTTTTGATATGACTATATATGGATAGATATATAATGTACAGGGCCCTAACAAGGGAGAATATTTTGGTGAGCCAAGGGGTCACCATGCCAAATGCAGAGGGGCAATTTCAGTATTATAGAATTCTAAGGAGCTGAAATATAATCTTTCAGCTGTCCAATATTTGCATAAATGTATAGAATAATCAGGTTTCCTTGCAAAATCCCAGAGGTTCTGCAATTTTGGCCTAATTCCCCCTCCCGTTCCCCCAGTGGTTTCACCCTGGGGGTTAATCAAGGACTCATATCAAGTGTTGCCAACTTAAGACAATTTTCGCGCTAAATCGACCTCGAAAAAAACAGTTTGCCCTCTTATGGCTATTTTCTTATTTAATAATAGAAAATGGCTGGATTCATCTATGGCTAGAAAGATCTAAAGATTGGTTATAATCACTGAAAAATAGCATTAAAAGTAGCAGTAGATGTTGGATTTTCGCGTTGCTAAAAAATCATGTTACCCCTCTGATGGTCTCACCCGGGGCGGGTCGCTACCCGTGACCCACCCGTGAGTATGTCAGCGATTCACCCGTAAGAATGGCCAATAATTCATATTTAAATGGTTTAATCTGGCTTTTTGTTTTCCTAACTCTCCATCTCCCATAAGTGTGGGGAGCTGCGCCTCTCCCCTGATCGTCACGGCCCTTGTGTGTAAGCTGAGAGATATGAAAATAAATGGGATATATAAACAAGTATCGTTAAAAGTAGACATAGATAGAGAGATAATTATCTTGTTACCAAGTTTGAATTGTCTGTTTCGAAAAAATCACTTGGCAAACTGATTTTGTCAGACTGCTGCTCACAAAAGGTAGCGGCGTAATTCCATTCTTTGTTCAGTTCATGTGTACTGTCAAAATCTATGATTCCCCGAACAGTGTGCATGCGTGCGTGTGTGAATGCGAAAATGGGGTATCGAATTCCCCAAGACATCACTCATGGTTTCTCTATACATCCTCTTCTGGTGGGCGGGGCTGATTCAGGACAGAGCGTCCCTTTAGAGATTAATACGCGCTTCGAAAGCAGATAAGGTCTTCTGAGACTCATTCCTCGTTCCAGCCCATACAGCATGTATGATTCAATGTGCAATCTCAATTTGGCCGGTTTATTAGCTCGCAAGTATATCAGTAGAACCAAAAACGAATCGACTTCCAAATTAGTGTTTCAATTACTTCTGCCAAGGAAGTTGGAGGGGTATATATATATTCAGCTATGTCTGATTTTCCATCTTTTCACCTTCCTGCCAGTCCAAATGATATCTCCAGAAGTACTTAATGAATTTCAATGAGATTTTGTGGAAAGGGTTGACAAGGGTGTAAAGAAGTTTTCAGTACATTAGGGGCGTATCAATGGAGTAGCACTTGATTGAGATTTATATTTCTGTTGTTTGTTTTTTTTTCATACATTTATGTATAGATAAATGACTGTCCACACGTTATCTCCGAAGGTTCTCAATGAATTTCAATTAAATTCCGAGGAAACATTAAAAATAGTATATGAAAAGACTGATTGAATTTTTTGGTGGATCCATGCACAATTGCCTCCTCTATGTTGTAGTTATAATCTGACAACGCGTAATGTCTGTCCACACAATACCTCCGAAAGTTCCCGATGAAATGTTACGAGGGTTGGGGAAATAGACTAGAAAAGAAGTGATGAAATTTTTGAACGGATTCATGCAGCATTGCTTACCCTGACATTGTTATTGGCAGAAGTATGCGATCTCTGAGTGCTCCCGCTTTGAGATTGTGCGTTAACATTTTCCAACGAATTAGATCGATACAGACAGATCCATACAAACTGAGAGAGATAGAAAACATCCTACAAACCAGCATTTAAACTGCTTCTCTGCTCAACGCCATTTCGGCTAACGAATAGGATTTTATGGGAACGCTCTACTTACGGATAGCTAATTGAACCTGTGTAGGCGTTACGTGTGTGTTTCAGTTGGAAAAATTTGTTGGTTCTTTAGGCAACTAAACTATATATTTATAGGTTTCATTCAAAATTGTGTTGATGGACGGAATTCAAGTCCTTCGTACGGGTTTCGACTGAAATGCCGAAAGTCAATCGTGCACTGATGGAATTCGAATAGATTTTCAAGCACAAATTCAAACACACACACACACACTTACTCGTGCAAATATATACACAATCGTGCATATATACACACACACAAACTCATTTTTACATACGTATATGAATATTAGTTGAGATTATCTGAATTTGTCTCGAATATAACGAATTGAGAGGGTATGCGTATGTATGAATCTGTACTCTAAGATGTCGAGAACTGCACATCACAACGCAGGAACAGAGGTACGTCTCGATAAGCAGGTGTCTAATTACCTAAAGAACGCTGCTTTAGGTCGAATTTTGCAAAAACGATTCCCTCGGTTTATATGGGGTCTGCATTCCCGCTCACAGAAAAAAGTCCGCTGAAAAATATTTTTCCGTGTTTTTTTTTTCCCATCTAAGATTTTCTCAAAAACCATCTGAGATAGATGCATAAAATCAAACTGTATGTATATTTCGAATTAGCATCATCTACTTTGTTATTTTTAGCATTTATTTGAACCTTCTCACATGTGAGGGGGCCCAATGCTTTTTAGGGGGGTTTTGTCACTCTTTGAGGAGATATCCATTATACCAAAGTCTTGGTCTTTTGATAGCTGAGTCTCAATAGTCTCAGAAATTCGAAGTCCTTGACCAAGTTCTAACTCCGCTATAGAAAGTTTTTTATATCAATTTTGTATGCTTTCAAATCACACGTAAATTTATGAGTTTCAATAAAAATGTTTTCAAGTTTTAGAGGAGGTTCTATTTACAATGTAGTTACAATGCTAAAATTCAGAGTCACTTTAGGCATATCCGAAATCAGCAGGTCACAATTTTGACACAGCACACATTCTAAGGTTGGATTTTGCAAAAACAAGTTCGTTGATTTCTAAGGGGTTTGCATTCGCGCTTCCAGAAAACAAGTCTGTATTTTTTATTTCTAGGATTTCCTGAAAAACTATTAGAGTTGATTCCATGAAATGTAACTATGAGTAAATTTTGAATCAGTGTCATCTCGGGAAATTTTCCATCGTTCATTTAAACCAAACCACATTAGAAGTGTCAATGCTCTTTCGAAACTTTCTTTTTAGGTGATGAATCGCCGTGCTGGTACCATAGCCAAGTGGTTGAAACCCAAGAAAATATAAGCAGCGGACCAATTTCAAACTCCAGCAAAGTTTTTTCCCTTGTAATTGCATGTGACCAACGTCCTTCAAAAGTTTTAATGAAATATCCCCCTTTCAGATCGGTGCTCTCTTTACAATGCAGCTATAATTGTAAACTTGATCCTCATTTTCTATCTGTTGTCGAAAAACTGCGAATGTGATTTTTCTTTCTCTCGGTGTTGATCCAATTATCACTTTGTCTATATTGAATAAAGTACTGTTTTTTCCTTTTAATTTCATCTGCATTCTTTAGGATCATTTCACACCCACAACACACACACACACACATATATGAAATTATAAGTATATATGTACATATATATGTACATATATATATATATTCACTATCATTGGAAAAAATAAAAAAAACCCTCCCATGGACATAACTAATATTCTAGGAAGACACGAAGATATGTGGATCAACAAACTCAAAACTCTGTCTCCTAATGGACTTAACACAAAACTCAACACCCCGTAATAACGCATATCTCTAAATTATAAACCTCCTACTAATAAGAACTTCGAATCCACATTTACCCCCTCAGATAAATCTAATACTGAGAACTTAAAAGTCACTCAGACCCACAGCAACCTCCACCTTAATCAGTCATCTCACTTGTGCAAATCAGAGCCAACATATTTTTGATGACCTGTAATGTTGAAACCTATGTAGTTCCTTAACCTCATCACCCCTCCATTTACACTATCCCTAACCTACCCAAACAATCTAACACCAAAGCAGTTCCCTCCTACCAGACACCTTATGTCCTCTCCAAGACCCATTGCTGCTGCAAGCACCACAGACTTCATCACTGGCTGAACTTTCTCTCACGCAACAAGATGCCCCTAGCAGATGGGTGACAGTTTTTTTGCTCACAAAGCTAAGCTCCTGATGGTGGACTCTTGTTCCACATCGAACCTATGACCTCTAAAAAATACTCACGCACATAGCATACACTACTGAAGATTGGAATATCTCCCAAAACATGTCTAGACCATTAACGAGAACATTTACAGATAAATAAACCTTTATTCCATACATTTTACTACCAAGTCTGTTTCACTCTCTATAGTTCAAATTGTACACACACACACACATATATATATATATATATATATATATATATATATAATCATGTATGTATATATATGTATATTTAATAGATAGTTCTTAATACGATGCACACTCTCGCAAATCTACATGAATACACGCTTATATATTGGTAATCATATATACACTCCCACATATGACTATATGTATATATGTATGCACGAGCACGCATATATACATAGTTGCTGAACTATTGCAGAGTATAAAAATCGAGTGTATGTGTGTGTTTGTGTGTTTATAGTCTGGAAAGCTTTGCATTTTTAAACACTAAAGATGTAAATGTATGTCATTTCAGTCAGTTATTTCCAAATATTTGTTAATACAATCAACGATAGCTTTTCAAACGGTTTTATATTTTACACAGAATTAGATATTATGATACTATGTGCAAATCATTCTTGTGGGGATCAAAAAGATCTTTCAATACGGCACTGCTGTAGTGTTGATCAAACACCATGTACGTACAGAAATACATAGCGACAGATGAATAGATAGATAGATCTTAGCACTTAAGTTTCTGTATATCATAAATCGATGAACCATAAATAGACACTAAATAAAGCCTACGTCCATCTAATTGATTCAATGGGGAATCAGCATAAATCGAACGTACACGTGTTGCCCTCTCTTGCATTCATTGATATCAAGATACAATTTGTAATTATCAGATCAATGCTCCAATTTGCATCTCCCGGGATCGCCGATCGCATTTTGAATGCTCGCATTTGATTCTATCAAAGAAAGTATAATTCAAGTGTATCATCCATATCGCATCCATCTTACAACGCAGTCAAGCCAGTCGAAGAGGCCAAGGGAAGGTGGCAAGGGCAGTTATTTTACCCCTATGGCCCCATCATTAGCATTATTTGGCGTGGTGTAGAGATTGGTCTCCACCTATAAATCGCCACGGGTAGTATTTGCACGTGATCCACAATTGAATAAATTCGATCGAACATCAGCCTCTTCAGCGATTGGGCTTGAATCCCGAAGCAAGACAGGTCTGAGTTGTCACCTAATAGAAACCATCATGTGACCAGTGTCTTTTGGCATCATGCCGATTATGGGGTGATAAATTCAAAAAAATAGAATAATGGCTGATCAACGAATAAGTTACTTTTCTCGCATTTTTTTGTGGGGGCGAGTCAGTAATCACTAAAGTAGTCTGAATCAAATTTAAAAAAAAAACAGTAGGATACAAACTAAGGAACAGTTTTAGCAAAAACCTACACTGTAAATTAAATCCACCAAAAATGATCTGTTGGGTGCTTCAAAAGAATCTCGAATGTTTAATGTGTGGTTGGAAATGCAAAATTGGGCTTTTGATTTGACCTTCAGTCAGCAATCCTCAATTCATCTCTGCCTGTATAATCTTCTTATTTCGACGGAAGAGAACGTATGTTAGGATTCATAGAATGTAATAATTGGCATCATACCTAGCTCTTTCGGCAAAACAACTAGCCATTTTTAAGGTCTTTAACAGTTCCTCAATTATTTTGACATTATTTTGTATGGAAAAAGATAAAATAAAAATCTATAAAACTTTCAGCCGTATTTATATATATATATATATATATATATATATATATATATATATATATATATATATATACATATATATATATATGTGTGTGTGTGTGTGTGTGTGTATTTGCACTCAATATACATACATACACACGCACATATACATATATACACGTTTATATTTCTGTAACTATATATACACTTCCACTTGTGTCTATATGTATATATATATAAGTGTACACATGTATACATAGTTACAAACATATGAGTGCGTGTATATATATATATATATATATATATATATATATATATATATATGTATATATGTATGTATATATACATACTTATGTGTGTGTGTGTACAGATGGATAGATCTATCTCAGTCTGTTCATGAGATAGATACGCACACACACACACACATATATATATATATATATATATATATATATATATATATATATAGATAGATAGATAGATAGATAGATTGATAGAGAGATAGATAGATAGATACCTTATGTCTCATTTAGAATACATATCGAAACACCAAAAGAAGAAGCTAAACAAAGCCTGCGTCTATCAAACTGATTCCTTCCAATGAAAAAATCAGCATAAATCGAACGTGCACGTGTTGCCCTCTTTTCCATTCATTGATATCAAGATACAATTTCCAATTATCAGATCAATGCTCGCATCTGCATCTCCCGGGATCGCCGATCGCATTTTCAACGGTTCCGTCAAAGAAAATCCAATTCAGATATCACCATTCATATCTTGTTGATCTAATAACGTAGCAGAGCCAGTCAAAGGGGACAGGTGAGAACAGGGGAGGGGGGGTATTTTCTCAGCCTAGGGCCCTACGACTAGCATCACTTACCGTGATCCAGAGATTGATCCCTTCCCCGGAAGATCAACAGTGATCTTTGCAGGGAGGATTGCAACATGATCACCGCCCCCATTCAAGTTGATAACCTCTATTGAATATTAACCTCTTCAATTCCTGTCACGGTTTCGGCCTTGAATTTCAGAACAAAACAAGCCTGTTTTGTCACTCAATACGAACCGTCACGTGATCCATGACTTTTGGCATCAAGGGGTGATCAATAAAAAAAAAATTGAAAAAATCGAATGATCAATGAATCAAGTTACTTCCTTCGCTTTTTACTGAGTGAAAAATGCTTGAATTTTTAAGAAAAATAGCGTTTTAAAATGATGGATTAATCTAACATAAACCCAATTTTTGAATCGAACCCTCCAGCCCTAACTAAAACACCTGGTTGGGGGGGGAGATAATTCAAAAATTCAAAAAGCAAGAGAAAGGCGTTTTTGCAAACCATAATAATGAGTGAATGTTGAAATTATCAACCCTTCCAGCCCAATCGGCGCCGCTTGTACGCTTGATACATTGCCAGTCCGCCAGCCAGACCAGTTTAAAAACTGAAGAAACTTATGCAGACAATTTTGGTTGACGGTTTCTAACTGTCCACTAGACAGGATAATCGCATGTATCAAACGAGTAGCAACGCCTGATAATGGTCGAATTTCGTGCTCCAACTTGATACAACGGTTCAGTATTTACAATAGGGACGTAGAAGGTACTCGGAGAGTGCATAACTCTGGTAATGTCATCAGCAACAAAAACTGAATGAAAATCAGTTTTTATATAGCTACCAGATATGGAAGTTATCTGTGAAAATCTCTTCGATCAACGGAAAGATTTATTCGATTCTTCTTTAGTCTGTGTCCAACCCTTCCACAAATTGTCATTGATATTCACAGAGATCTATTGGGGATATTGTGAGAACAATTATTAGTGATTGCATGCATGTATGAAAAATGGGGAAAAATGAGAAAATATCTCCCGATCAGGAAAAAAAACCCTGGTCAGCCTTCAACATTCTTTAGTTCACGGCATAAGCTTCCAGGAAATTTTATTTGAATTGAAAACGTTTGGAGATACTGTATAGACAAACAGACAGATACGAGCTATCGTAATGCTGTATTACCTTTTGGTGACTATGGATGATCCAGTGATATCAGAATGAATGTGGGTATGTTGGAAAGGACGAAGTGGTTGCAGCCCAAGAAGGCTTCAGTGTTGGACTTTTTGAAGTCCAACCCGGAGGAAAGGACATCTTCTGATGCTTGGTACTGCAAAGTGATTACAATATACCCTTTTTATTTCTATTCATTTTGTTGTGTAAAGGTATGTAGATCAAGATCTAGATGAAATTGTAATTGTAAAAAGTGATGACTTGTTATTTTTTCTTCTTATATATTACTCAATTGTGTCATGGTACTATATGTACTTTCTTGCTCTTTTGCTCTCTTCACTTAGTTTATTCATCATCAGTTGGGGGTCGTGTAGGTTCTCTGCCAAAAAGGGCAATGTCGTCTGCAACCCACAAATGAACTGCAGCGAGACAAAAATCATGTGCAACAACCACACTGGAGATAGAAGATCAAAATCGAGGACACAGAACTGGAGGAAGTAGACCGCTACATCTACCCAGGACAACGAATCTCTATGAGATCCTCAAAAGAGGAGGAAATCAAGCAAAGAATCACACTAGGATGGCAAGCCTTTGACAGAGTAAGCTCGACCTTCAAAAATAAGAAGATTCCATTAATCCTGAAAAGAAAGGTTTATAACGAATGCATCTTCCCAATAGTCACTAATGGAGCGGAAACATGGAACCCAACCAAGAGACAGATCCGCAAATTGAGAACTATGCAACGTGCACATGGAAAAATTATGCTGGGCCTCATATGGAGAGACCAAAAGACAGCAAAGTACATCCGGGAAAAGACCAGAGTCAGAAACATCATAGAATACAATAAAAATCTCAAATGGCAGTGGACTGGCCATGTTGTAAGAATGGCGGACAACCAATGCACATCACAACTCACGACATGGATCCTCCGATCACATGCGCAACCAAGGCCGGCAGAATAGTAGATGGAGAGAAGAGCTAAACAAATTCAGAAAGTACTGGCTCCGCGACGCCCATGATAGAGAAGTGTGGCAAATCCTGGGGAAGGTCTATGTCCGACGAAGAGAGTTGAAAGACTGATGATGATGATGATGATGATGATGATGATGATGATGATGATGATGATGATTATTTGGATTCTCACACAAGTTGCCTGGTGGTAACCGCTGGAGTTTGAGTGACAGCAAGTCTCCTCAAGTCTTCTGCCCTCCTCTCCTAGTACTCATTGGTCGCAGTAATTCTACGATTTACAGTTTCACACCGGTTGCCCTGTGGTTATCGCTGAAGGCTGAGTGACAATAAGTCTCCTCAGGTCTTTAGCTAACGTCTCCTCTCTCTTTCACCTATCATGTCAGGGCTAAAATTTGCAGTACTTATTATTATTATTATTATTATTATATAATAATAATAATAATAATAATAATAATAATAATAATAATAATAATGGACGTGGTTACGAAAGGGAAACCTTAAGAGAGAAACAGAATCGCTCATCATGGCAGCCCAAAACAAAAGCATAAGGACAAACTACATAAAAGCAAAAATCGACAGAACACAGACAAACAGCAAATGCCGCATGTGCGGTGAAAGAGATGAGACGGTAAACCACATAACTAGTGAATGTAGCCAACTCGCCCAGAAGGAGTATAAGCATAGACACGATAGAGTAGCAACGATGATACACTGGGAACTAAGTAAACAAATGGGATTCAACCATGGGGAAAAGTGGTATCAGCACAAGCCAGAGGCAGTTTTGGAGAATGACAACCACAAACTACTGTGGGACTTTGACATCCAAACTGACCACCTCATCCAGGCAAGAAGGCCGGACTTAGTAATAGTAGACAAAAAAAGGAAGGCCTGCCAATACTAGACGTTGCTGTACCTGCAGACCATAGAGTAAAAAAGAAGGAGGGTGAAAAAAGGGAAAAATACCAGGACCTAGCAAGGGAGTTAAAGAAAATGTGGAACATGAAAACCAGTGTAGTACCGGTCATAGTGGGAGCACTAGGAACTGTCCCCAAAACGCTGAGGGAGAGACTGTAGGAGATCGGGATTAGGGGGAGGATAGAGACCGTATAGACCACAGCACTGCTGGGAACTGCACGGATCCTGAGGAAGGTGCTAGAGATATAAGGACTGCAACGAATCGTAGCTCTGTCATGATATGCGAAAGAGAGAGGAGACGTTAGCTGAAGACCTGAGGAGACTTATTGTCACTCAGCCTTCAGCGATAACCACTGGGCAACCGGTGTGAAACTGTAAATCGCAGAATTACTGCGACCTATGAGTACTAGGAGAGGAGGGCTGGAGACTTGAGGAGACTTGCTGTCACTCAAACTCCAGCGGTTACCACCAGGCAACTGGTGTGAGATTCCAAATAATAATAATAATAATAATAATAATAATAATAATAATAATAATAATAATAATAATAATAATAATATGTACATTCTGCTGAGTGGAATACATGATCAGAACAGAACTGGTCATACACTTCGATTTTAAGACCACCTCCTGTATGCAACTAGTTTTGACTGACAGCACTGGCGGTTGTAAATAGTAGGCATTAATGTATATTGTATCATTTACCTCTGCAAAAGAAGTTACAAGAGGTAGATGTTTTCAATCGCGTTTGATGAGGCTTTGGAGAAATAAAAATATCGAGAAAATTGTTGTGTTGCTTGGGTTAACTTTCAGTGTCATCAACTTGGCGCCTTTTGCGCCAAATTTAGCGCAATTCTTATCCGAGCGGCGAGAAAATTAGGGCCGCTTAGCACTATTTCTAAACCTTGATTTTACACTATTCTTTAGCAATTTTAGCTGTTTCTAAGCCATTTTAAGGCAAATCCAGTCTTTTTCAGTTATCAAAATGCAATTATATTGCAAACAGTGTTTCTCTCACACATTTTGGCATATTTTTTCACGCTTTCAGGTCGATTTGACCCTGAAAAATGTTGAGTTGGCTTCATTGGTTACCTTGTTAAAACATGTATTATCCTAGGAATAATATACGACAAGCGGATTCCGCCTGTTACCAATCAAGAGCGAAACTGCTGATCATGTCACTCAAATACACCTGCCCCCCCAACTTAAGACTTGCTCGATCTGTGACCATCCGTACGACCGACTGGAATATGCAGATATCGAAAGTCTGTGTGAATATAAAAGTTACGATTGTAAATTTAACTAATATAGGTAAATATAAGAGAATTTATTTCTATCATTATTCGGACTATCCACATCTTGGTTGTTTTTTATACAACGTTTCGGCCGTTGTACTCTATGGCCTTCATCGGGTATCATCTGGTAGGTGTGGGGAAATAACGAACCGAACCCTTTATTTAACTGATGGGGGTATATTGACTACACTCCCCTCTTAGCATTAGTAGTATAATTATTGGCTCACACTGGGATTGAACCTAGAACCATTAGATTACTTGCAGTAATTCTGTCTGATTCTCTAACCACTACGCAGTATCCAAAATGTTGCATGAAAGACAACCAAGATGAGGATAGTCCCAAATAATAATAATAGAAATAATAATAATACCTCATCTCGAAAATTCAGAGAAACAATAAGAGAATTTCTTTGTAGCACGTGTGTCTCAAAGTGATTTTGGGGCAACAGCGCGTGTCAATTTCACTTGTACATTAAGAAAAAAACAGTTGACTCAATATCATGACGTAACAACTACGTCGTAGAATTTGTTAGAGAAACTCTTAAGACTTGAAGTGTCTGGTTACGTATTAAAACAGCTTGAGTTAGTAGACACTCAAAAAAAATCAAAATTGAGATATTTGAATTATTTAAGAAGAAATTGCCCGATGAAATAGCTTTGGAATCTATACTGCTGATCCATACATAAACCACTCCGTCATTTTGGACGGATATAACCTACAACATAAATAAACTATATAAATATTATGTTCGGCTTTATGTGCGTGTAAGGTTATATAAGATACTATATTAGAGTGTGTTTGTATTATGGATGTGAAGGAATCCGACAGAATGTAGATGGGAATGACTATTGGAAGCTGAAGAAAGTAACTCAAGAGATGGTTGTTACATCTAATTTTTTTCCAAACATTCCGTGGGAGTAGTTTGATGCATTTCGAAGGGACAAGCTATCTTTATGCAGAAGGAAAATATTGGCGCTGGTTTAGAGAGAAGAATTTGCTGTTCACATGTTTGATGCTGAGGTGGGCAATGAGAATATTTCTGTGTTAGGTTGTTTAGTTAAAAAGGTGTTTGTATCTGCAGAAATGAGAGTAAGATTTGATTTGAAATGAGATGGGTCTATGAGAAGCAGGGTCAGGGGATATATGCTCCCTGTCTCTGTGATTGTTTGGCTTGTCTTAGATATGAAAGGGTATATATATATATATATATATATATATATATATATATATGTGTGTGTGTGTGTGTGTGTGTGTGTGTGTGTGTGTGTGTGTATATATACATATATATATATGTATATATATATGTATATATATATGTATATGTATATATGTATATGTATATATAGATATGTATATATATGTTTCTATATATGTATATGTATATATATGTATATATATGTGTGTATATATATGTATATGTACATATTTGTATATATATGTATATGCATATATATGTATATATATATATATGTATATGTATATATATATATGTATATGTATATATATATGTATATATATATATATATATATATATATATATATATACGTATATATATATATATATATATATATATATATATATATATATAATTAATAATTGTGTCATCCACAAACAGCTGGCTCGTGGTATTATACCTTTTCAGTGAGAATATTGACTATCGAACATCCCATCCAGTCTTCCTTCGTTTCAGACCCAGAGGCAGATGCTTTATCCCTGCCCTCTGCAGAACTGGACGGTCAGTAGGACTGGATTGAGTGATATATCTACTAACGCATAATTCCTCATATACACATGTAAAAATTACCTTTTGAAATTGGAAAAAAATACTGTGCAAAATTTGCTAAAAAGTACCAATTATTTACAAAGCAATTTTCCAAATGCACCTCAAAATTTCACCTTGTTTTCCCATTAAAAAATACTTGAGCTTCACCCATTCCAAAGATACACGTTTTGAAGGGGTCATATTTTATAATTCGTGTAGCAGACTCCCATTATTGTCATGTAAAATGATTTTCTATCTGATGTATCTGACGTACGGAACTACAGGATTGAAGTATTTTTGTTACTTCTCATCACTGTTACCAATTTAGATATTTTACATTTTAAAAATAGATGATTCTAAAGAGCGGGAGTCAAAGGAGTTACTTTTTCGGAAAATAAAAAGACATAATGACCTTTCATTTTTTTAATAATTTTCATCAAATTTCTAAAAAACTGCTGATCAAAAAAACTGTTCAAACTCAACACTGAACTGCCTTACTTACTGTTCAATATATCTGGCGAGTGTCAATTTAATACAATGGCTAGTTGTCGAGTAATCGCGATGCATACAGGCTGAGACACAAAGTTTTATCCAGTTGTAGTTGGATTTGCCCAACACACGACCATTTTAAGATACAGAACCCAGTCGTGAGACGGTGAACGGGAGTACGTCATTTGAGATTCACTCATTTAAGGTCTATTTTGATTGGTCATTATGATGTATTGTGGCTACGCCAGACCCAAAAGTGTGCTACCTGTGATCTTGGTACAGGAATGTGTGGTTTACTCATTGGTCCTAGTCAGCGTTACTGCACTGCCAACACAAAGAAGACCACAGTCCCACCATGCTATGGTAAAATTTTAACCAATCAAAGTCAGTTACTATTCTATGTGGTAGCCGCTTTCGAGAAACTAATTACCACACAACGGAAAATATAACCAAAATCTTAAATCTTAATCTTACATATTAAATGTAAGATTAAGATTTCAGATTTTGACGAAAGAAAATAACATACACTCACTTTAAATCGAGAATTCTTGCGAGCAGAAGAAAGGTTCTGGCAATTATTTGGATGAAGTTCATGAAAAGGATGGTAACTGGCATAGACACAGTACGTGATACAAGTGCAAAGTACGCATACAATATGGGATAAATAGATAAATAGATAAATAGGAGACTGTTTGCTTCTTTTAATAGTAGAGTTCGTATGGAAAAATACCATAAGAAATTACCTAAGATATTCATTTTATCGTTTCAAGATAATAATTTATATCATATATTCATTTTTATGTCACAAATATGGAAGTATATCTTTCTCAAATCATTGTAATACTAACACAAATTCTAAACACTAACCCTAAACATTAACCCTAAAGTATACTTTTTGAAGTTAAAATTCGTCGAGAACAAGAAAATCTTATTCGTTCTAAAAAGGAGGGTATACAACCAGTGCACCCTCTCGTTAGTCACCTATGAAGCTGTAACATGGAACCTTACCTAAGAACCATGCAAAGTGCACGTGAGAAAGTCATGCACAACATGCCATGGAGAGATCACAAGATAGCAGAGTATATTGGGGGGGGGGACAGGAGTCCGAGACGTCATAGAATCCATTGAGAAATTCAAACGCTAATAGACTGGTCATGTTCCGAGAATTGCAGACAACCTCTGGACATTGCAACTCACAACATGGGTCCCAAGAGGTCAAATGCAGGATCGAGTCTGGCATAATATGTGATGGCGAGACTAACTTGACAGGTTCGGGAAATATAGGTTCCACGACACCCAAGACCGAAAGAGCTTGCAAATCACAGGGAAGGAGTATGTCCATTGACAGACGATAGAAGACTGGTGATGGGTTAAATTCAATGAAATACAATCAAGTTTCTTGCTTTCATTCGCTCTGTGATTATTCAACAGCAACAGCTTAAATAATTGTGTCTATATCAGTCACCGTTCTTTTTTACGAACTATATCCAAACAATTATCAAGATTTGAGCCTTGTCCTTTTCACTGTTGCAACACTTGAAAGTGATGACCTTTGACCTACACATTTTGTTTTAACTAACCTTCTGATCTTTGTCTGGTCACTACTTGCGACCAGACCTCAAAACAAATGATGTAAACTTTTCCCCTCGTATACAACACCAAAATGTCAGATGTCCATTTGCACGAATGTCAGCCAAGATTTGCTTAGTCATAAATGTAACACTAATACTCCATGGTTTATCTGCAGCGGGCTTATTTTGTGATTAATTGGGTTCAAAAATTAACCCACGTAAGTAAACGTTTCATATGAGAAAAAAGTCAATTCCAAATACGTCGAAAAGGTTATTCAACCGCTCAAATCAATCTAATCATAGCAAAAGCGTTGAAGCGTGTGGGGTTTCAAATTTCAACTGATTCAGACCAGTATAGTGTTTACGAAAGCTTTATCTACTCGACGGATCGGACACATTATCACTGACTGACTACATGTTCAGTGAAACAATTGTTACATGTGTTTATACCTGCAAGTATATAATAGTTGCGTCTGTCACGGGAGAGAATCACGTTCAACATCCTATGGAGAGATCGCAAGACAGCAGTGTATATAAGAGAGAAAACAGAGATATTGACAAATCTATTTGAAAACACAAATGGCAATGGGGCTGGTCATATTGCAAAAATGGCGGAAAACCGCTAAACATAATGATTCACAAAGGGGATCCCAAGAGATCACGTGTGGAATCGTGACCGACAGAATATAAGATGGCATGACAATCTAGACGAGTTCAGGAAAGTACTGGCTCTGCGACGCACATGAAAGACAGGTCTGGCAAACCCTGGAGAAGGGCTATGTCCAAGGACAGACGCTAAAAGGGTGCTGATGATGATGATGATGATGATCATCATCATCATCATCATGATATTTGTGACTATATAAAGATAAGGCTAAGATAGATAGATAAGTGATGATTGAATTCAGCGCTGTAGTAAAGACATGTGAGATCAGTTTGACCACCATTGCACCAGAAGAATGAATTTATGTATGTGTGTGTGTGCACGTACGTGTGCTTGCTGTGTTCTGTATGTTTACGTATGTATCCCTACGTTTATTGTAGTCCAACTTTTGAGCATATTAACAAAAATGAGGCCCTCAGTGATGATCGAACACACTGCAGTAACAATGATATATGACAGCTTTAATGGTTTACGAGATAAGTTGGTTAAGCATGATGAGGCTCAGTCACAGTTTCTCTCTCTCTCTCTCTCTCTCTCTCTCTCTCTCTCTCTCTCTCTCTCTCTCTCTCTCTCTCAGTATATATATATATGTACATAGTGAAATAATGGATTCGTAACACCTACGCGTTTATGTTTCTGCCCTTTTAAGGCTTCTTCAGGGGAATGACTTAATTCATTTGGATCTCCCTTTATATATATATATATATATATATATATAATTATAAATGCGTTATATTATTTGAAAATCTATTCTAAATGACCTTGTTTTATTACACGGTGAATGTACCATTTGGCCTTGACAGCATAAATAGAATAGACAATTGAAAACAAATGAACTGTACGGGGAAACAGACCTGCGACCGAGGGGTAGTTATCTAAACGTGGCGTCACTCTCACCATTGATGACGCATTTATAATTATTTTCGCTTGGTCAAGTACACATTTCTTAATTATACACATATAGAGAGAGAAAGAGAGAAATAGTCAGAGATAGTTAGAAACAGACATAATGCAGGCCATATACGTATATATATATACACACACACACACATATATATATATATATATATATATATATATATATATAATGGCGTGATGCCCAGTCGTCAGGATCTGCCAAATATCTGTGAACCTCTTCCTTAAGCATTTGAATCTTTAGTGATTCCTCCCCTAGCTGCTCTGAAATCCTACTCCTTGTTCAGTCGTCAAATAGTTGATATATTTTATGATAACCGTCGTCAAAAAGCAATAATACATCAAACAAAAGTATTATAACCAGAATGTAAAATTATAAACTTCCATTCCAAATCATAGTAGAGAGGGGCACTAGTAGACAAAAACAAAGGGACTATTCTAACATGAACTTTCATCATTTTCAAGTTTTCTTCTAGACATAATGAGAAAATACTCAAATTTCTAGACCTCTTGCTCGATTGGTACGGCCTGTATGCATGACATATACATATATAGATAGCCAGCTGAACCTACATAAAAACTGAAGAAACCTATGTTAATTTTGGAAATGTCACTGTTTACGGTTTTAGTTGACAGTTTTCAACATACACTGACTTGATTATTATTGAGAGAAAAGAGAGAGATTTAGTGCCTCTTTCCAATGGTGTCCGTTCGGTAGGACAGATATTTGAAAATATCTCCTGATTAAATATGTATGTTGTTTGTAGATGGACACTGCTGAGATAAAGTATTGCAAATAATAAAATATTCAGAATGATTCCTTTGTTTGTTTGGTCTCGAAGTCTTCCCAATAAGACGCGTCTTTATATCGGGTCTCCAATTTCCCTTTGGAATTTGAAGATGAATGTTTTGTTTTTATAATTTGTGAGGAACAAAAGCTTGTCTACACAGAGAATGCGGAGATTCCGAAGGAAATATACGTTGGTGAAGAAAGGAAAGAAGGAAGGTGAGACTGAGGAGGAGAGAGAGGCATTTGTAGTTGACGAAAAGGAAAAAAAGAAAGGAAGAAAGGTATGTTTAGGATGCTTGATGTCTACAAAGAGAATGCAGTGGTTTCTAGAGAAAATACACGTTGGAAAAGGACGACAGAGAGGAAGGAAGGGAGGAAGGTGGAGAGGAAAGAAGGAGGGCAGAGAGGAAGGAAGGAAGGAATTAAAGGAAGAAAAAGAAATAGTGACAAAAAGGAAGGAAGGGAAGAAGGATGAAAAGAGAGAAAATGCAATGATACTAAAGAGAATATATGTTAGGAAAGGAAGGCAAGGAGAAAGGAAGAAAGAATCAAGGAAAGAAAAAGAAATAGCGGCAAAAAGGAAGGAAGGGAGGAAGGAAGGGAAGAAAGAAGATAGAAAGAAAAGTACGCTGAGGAAGGAATATATCTACAAAGACAATGCGATGATTCTTAAGAAAATAAATGTTTGGGTGAAAAGAAAGAAAAGAAGAATGTAAGAAACAAAGAAAGAAATAGAGAAAGAACAGAAACGAAGAGAAACATAAAGAGGATAGGAGGAAAGGAGGAAGAAAAAAGGAGGGAAAAAAGAATGAAGAAGGAAGAAGAAGAAGAAGAAGAAGAACAGGGAAAGAGAAAAAGGGAAGAAAGAAAGAAAAGAAAGGAGTGCGTTTGAATTGAATTACTATGTTGAAGAACCGAGAAGAAATGATTGTGTTTGCTGAGAATGAAGACAGAAAGAAAGAAAAAAGAAAGAAAAGATATAAGAAATAAACAAAGGAATAAAGAAAGAAAGAAAGAAAGAAAGAGAGAAGGAAAGAAAAAAAGAAAAGATGTAAGATTGAAAGAGGGAAAGAAAGAAACAGAGAGACGGACAATCAAAGAAATTGATGTACAAAATAGACCAATGAATCATCAAACGAACTGGCCTGTGAAGAAAGAAAAAATGTAATTGGAAACAAAATCATTTTTTTCCAAAAATTGAAATAAATTGCCCGACTTGACACCTTATGTACAATTGGAAGATGGAAAAAACGAAACGAAATTGTTTACAGCAGAATCGAAAAACGAAAGAATCCTTGCAAAATTATGAAAGCCTATAAGAACAATTTAAAAGAGGAAGACATCTTTTTTTAACTCAATGATAACAAGGATTTCCTACTACAAAGTAAACGAAGACAATCGAAGTAAAACCATAAGAAAAGAGGAGAAAAAATCATAGAATTTTAGGCTTCCTTAGAATGAAAAGAGCTACCGAAATAATTGTCTTTTCCAAGAAAAAGAATTTGAAAAGAAAATCAAGATGAAACCACAGGAACAAAATAAAAAATAATCATCCATTTTAAGCTTCTTTGGAATGAAAAGACCTAGCAGAATATTTGTCTTTTCAAAGAAAAATAAATTAAAAAAGTATTTGGAATGAAAACATTACTGGAATTGTACCACCCTTTGTTTGGGAAATTTGATTAAGTCTTTCAAAGTTGTTTGTTTCCGATCGAAGAAAAAATTCTTCAAAATATTCCCTCAAATCTTTTTTCGGCAAATGATGATAAAGAAGTATTTATAATCTTATTACCTCATTTAGGGGAACAATTTGTCTTAAACTTTTCCCATGTGTCGCCTTGATTTTTACCCCTTGTTATCAGACTAGGGTATGTCCGTTAAAGTAGTGCGTGAAACGCTGTTTTTTTTATCATTATTTAGGATGTTCCTTCTACAGAATAAAACCTGATTCTCTGTTTCTCTTTCTTTCTGTCTCTCTCTCCCCCTCTCTCTCTCTCTCTCTCTCTCTCTCTATATATATATATATATATATATATATATATATAATTAATCATTGTGTCATTCACAGACAGCTGTTTTGTCGTATTACAACTCTTCAGTGTGGCAATAGACTACCCAACATCCAGTACCATGAGGTAAGATCGAAACCTATGCTTCAGACCCAGAAGCAGACATTTTACCCCTGCCATACGTGGAACTGGAAGTTCAGTTGGACCGAACTGAGCAATCTATATTTACTTACGCATAATTCCCCGTCTTGCTTTTGAAGGTTGAGCTTGCTTTGCCGAAGATTTGCCATCCTAGGGTGATTCTCCTCTTGATTTCTTTTGTGGAATCACAACAGCAACTCCTTTATCAGGCTACATAAACACTATGAACCCTTCCAGCTCCGAAAAGGAGTATGACTAGAGTTACATCTCAAAATGCTTTATTATTATCCTGTAGAGAAGTTCGATGCATTCCGATGGGGGCCAGCCATCTTTTTCAGAGAAAAATATTTGTGGCGATTCGCAGAGAAAAATATGCTGTTTACATTTCGATGCTCAAGAATGGAATGCGAATATTTCTCTGTTTGGTTGTTTGGTGGGAATTGGAGGGCATGTTTGCATCTCCATAATTGAGGGTGATATTTGGATTGAAATGAGATGGGTCTAAGAGAGGCGGGGTCAGGAGGTGTATTTCTCCTAAATGAGAACAAAACATCTACTTTCACACTATCCATTAATTGCCAGACACCACCTCTCAATCTTAAAACATATATAACAAAATCCATCTTTCCCTGAGAAATGACTATTCTAGTTCGTCACTGCCTTTCTTATCTAAGACAAGCCGAACAACCCACAGGGACAGGAGATATACACTAGTTGGCCCCGCCTTCTGTAGACCCATCTCGTTTCGAACAAAAGGTCACCCTCAATTACACAGATGCAAACACCTCCCAATCAAGGACGCTCACAAATCTTTATACATTATAGATCACCAACTGCAGTTCTATGGATATTATACAATAACAAAGACATATTGGTATGTACGTGAATTGCATTGATGATAGTTCAGCATTCATGGGTTGTTTTTTTCCCCCTATCAAGAATTAGTGAATGTCTTTTCAGCGTATTTTCCCCTTTCTTGTCGAATCTTATAAAACGTTTGGGAACAATAACGGAACAAGGATTCATTGAAAGGGTCAATAGTCTAAAAAGTCTAGAATTATCTGTATAGTATTTTCTGAATGCTTTTTTTTATGGAATATTCAAGTAACTCACCATCACAGACAATAATTGAACAACCGTAGCGTCAAAATTTGAAGTCATACGAAAAATATCCCATCGGAGAATATATATGGTCAAAATGAATTACATCTAGGATACCACAGGCGTTTTCAACTGGAAAACATCTTAAATATAGTATTAAAGAATTTAGATTCTGGAAAATCTAGGTGTTACAGGGGCAAAAATAAAATGAAAAAAAAAATGTGTACGGGATCTACTGGAATACAATTCAAGACCAAATGGTATGGTCAGGAGAACTTACACACACAAAGACATAGATTCATAAACACTCGTACATATAAAAATATAAGATATAACCTTTCACCATCATGTTTTGCTGTTCTATTATTCGTAATAGTGTCTCTATTTTTAGTTGGTCCGTTGACAGTATTTCTGTCAGTTTGATTGAGACTTTATTCTCACACAATACAAATTCCATTCGGGTTAATATTCTCCATTTGTGGGCTTTACCTGCAATCGTATCGGAAACCACTTCTGCAATATTGTCATGTTCTCAACGTTTGGCACAAACGTCAAACCACTTGAAATATATATTTGAACGAACGTAGCCATTTTAAATGTGTGTGTCCATGTGAGTTCCTGGTCATACCTTTTTATCGACATCGACAGACTTGAATTTTGGCATCATTATTCGACTAGACTCCTGCTAAAAAAAAAAACTTTTAATGTTTGGGGAAAATAGCATTTGTGACTCTTTCGGGGCCTCATTCTGGCAGGTTTATTGATAAGATCTAGATTCTCCGGAATCTAGATATTTCTAAATGTTTTTTTACTCTGTTTCAGACGTTTTTCAGTTGAAATAACATCTAGATTCTCCAGTATCTAGATATTTTCACTCTATTTTGGTTGTTATCCAGCAGAAAACACCAGTGTTGTCATGAATAGAATTTATTCTGACCATATTTATTCTTCTATAGAATTTTTATGACATGACTCCAGATTTTGACGCTATGGTAATTCCGTTATTGACTGTGATAGCAGAGTTTTTACTCATCTTTATTAAGTGAAGTATTGTAAATCTTTTTTTTTTTTTGATCTTATGACCACTTTTTACCTTGATCTTCATGAAAAACAACACATCCATTACGATGGAGGCAAAAATAGTCATAGAATTAGAAACTAATCACCTAAATATATTTATTTCATACGTGCACTGCGATATTTGGAACATGTTCTCGCCAAATGTATTTGTATGAATGAATAAATAATGGTTCTACAAGAGACAGGAGTATCTATGAATTACAGATAGTACATTTACCAATTTTGTCAGGACTTCATTGATACATATTTGTTTTTCACATCTTCTTTTGAGTGTTGTTTTGTTTTTTCTTTTCTTTTTTGTCTTTTTCTTTTTTGTCTTTTTCTTTTTTTTTTCTGGGAGACCTCGTTTGATTTACTTCGCGTCCTTTGAAAATTGCTTTCCCACTGATTGGCTTTCTTTATTGTCGACTGAAAACGCTGTGTCAGACAATAAACTAACTAAGAATACATACATATATATATATATATATATATATATATATATATATATATATATGTATATGTATATATATATATATGTATATATATATATATATATATATATATATATATATATATATATATATATATATATATATATATATATATATATATATATGACAAAAGAATTGATTTAAAACCATAGCGTTTCTGTGCTTAAGGGCTGGGAAAGCTTTCTGTTTCCGCTGAAGAAGTGCTCGTATTTTCTGTTTTCATATTCATTTTAGGTTTTCTCTCCGTGTATTCTGGGAGTGTTAGTCCATTTCGCTAGAACGTTTTATCAGCAAGTATGAAATCCCAGCTGAATTTGTGGCCGTCTTAACTAGAATATATACATTTTCCCTCGTTTCTCCCCCTCCTAACTGTTAACATTTCCCTCCAACCTTTAAATGAAGTGAGCAGACAAAAATATTGTCTGAATACGATTCCCAATCTACCTTGGCTCAATGATTAGAGGATAGGACTGTTTGCAAAGAGTCTTATGATGTCCAACAAGTGGGGAACCTCTATCGAGAAGCCCACTTCAACTTCTTCTAGAGTGACACTCGTAATTCGTGCAGGAATGAAAAGAAAACCGTGAGGTTGGTTGTAGAGTAAAGAAGACAGAAATAAATATTTAAAAAACAATCAAATTGAACCGGAAAGTTACTTTTTTGACAAATCTCAGACACATATGTCGCAAACCAGTGTGGCCAATTAAGTGCTTTTTACGGAAATCCAACCATTTTCGATGTATTTTAGCGTAATTTCTTAAGCAACTTTCTCAAGATATTTTGCATATTTTAGACTAATATACCTATCTTTAGTCGTTTAAATGGTCATACAATGGCTAACAATGTCTTTAGCAAATTCGGGCATCTTTAAAAGATCTTTTTGAGGTTGATTTTGCACGGAAGGAAATATTCATTTGGCCACACTGACTTGACCTTTAACCCCAATTTTCGACCTGGTTCCACCGCTGATTCAATCAACTGTTTCACCATCATCATCGTCGTCATCATCATCATCAACCCTCTAGCGTCCATAGTTGCACCTTCTCAAGGATTCGCAATACATATCTAGCGTGGGCGCTGCGGAGCCAGTATTGTCTGAACTAGTGTATTTCGTCACGCAATCTTATATTTTGCCGGTCACAGTTTTGCATATGATCTCTGGGGATCCACATTATGAGTCGCGATGTCCGTAGGTTGACTGACGTTCTTGCCATGGTGCCATTCCATCGCTGTTTGAGTTTTCTAATGGATTCTACTATATCTCCGACCCGTGTTTCGCTTCTCAACTGTTCAGGGGATATCATTTTGTCTGACAATTGGCAAATGATTAACGGCATGGGAAACAGAGTCGGCGAGAAAGGTTCGAATTCCGGTTTAGGTATTGGCCGTTCACTTTGCACTAATGTCCTTGGAAATGACATGAATCGATCTCTTCTCTCCAAGTTATAGTAAAATGGAAAGAAAACAGGCTACGCTCTATAGCCAGGGCTAGCAACCAGTTCAGCTGACAGACAAACGATTCCAAACGAACCTACAGAGGGATGAGACCTGTCAGGTAATGTTGTCTGACAACATCATCCATAAATGAAAACACACCTACAGCTCAAGTAGTATCACCCTCAGATAAGTACAAACCAACAACTTTTAATAGAAACCTAGTTTTCTTCTAAACCTAACATAACGACATTTTATCACTTCAAGTGGTTACACGATGAAAACAGATATTATCAGGTATTATTCATGTCCAAACCCTTCAGCATCTTAACCTATCTAGCCCTTCCTTCTCTCATTATTTAACTGTAATACGTTGTTCACCACCTTCAGTGAAATGGGTTCCATACGAAGTCATTGTAAGGACCATTGGTCAGCGTTCGATGCTCGGTCACATCTTGTTCTTCAACACAGGGTAATCTTGGACAAGGTAATCAAAACTAGAATACTAAACGAAGAGATTCGTATTTAGACCCAGAATGTCTTCCGTCATTTGAATTCAACAGAGGGAAGGATATCTTTACATTTCTTAAGATTCGAAGAGAATTCTCTATTACAAATGATTATGACTTAAACAAACGGTTTGGAAAGTTTGCTCAATTCTCTATCGCATGTTTAATCAATAAAGCATTAGACAAAGTTCAGAAGTTAAGAAAATGAATTCTACGTGGACTTATAGAAAGGGATATCAGTCAGTCAGCATTTGAACACTTTCTGTCTCTTCTTGAACGGTAGAAAATAAACGATTTTCGTGTGTGTGTTTATGTATACGTTCATGTACTTGCATTGATGTGTGTATATATATTTGTGTTTGTGAGTGTACGTGTATGTGTTTGAGAGTGTGTAAGTGTTAGCACTAGTGTTTGTGAGCTTGTGTATGTGTGTGTGTATTCTTTATGCACGCGTTTTCTTTATTGGTAAAATCAGTATCGGCGTATTCGTAAGTAACAGTCGGAGACTTTCTGAATGAGATGTTAGTTGGGGCAAAACAAACAAAGTCCTAATGCCAACCATCTGTTGTCGAGTCAGATCCCACGATTCCTCTACAAACATTTGGAAATCATTTACGTGTCTTTATAGAGAAGCCACCTTCCATGGCACGCTTACTCATTCACTAACAGAGACCTCATGCAATCCAGGGGAGTCCTCTTTTTTTTAGAATTGATTGTTGGAAGGTTAGGGCATTAAGCTTCCAGCGCCCACTTCCAAGCCATCCTAAGTTAGAAATACAATAAAACATAAAACTTTTCTTTAGCCCCCCCCATTCCAATTATGGGTAGAATAGCGTAGAATGAAGTAAGTGTTGCCACTTCGGAAGTTTGTCGCTTCTAAGTCTATTTCCTATATTGCAAGTAGTAATATGATTCGTGGAGACTGAGCAAGGACGACTGGAGCCGTAGTCAGCTTAAGGGGACAACTTACTTTTGAGTCAAAATAATAAGGAGCGAAGTGCTACGGTTAAAAAAAAACGTCCATTAAGCCTGTACTGGTTCGATCACCGTAGTTGAAACAACGTCGAACCTAGTCATTGTCTAGATTGGTGACAGTCTTGGAATACGATAGTGCCGTAAGCTGCTGGAAGTTTCATTAAAGAACCTCCTGCGACGATCCCATCAATCCTAATGAGGAGGACACCGATCTCTACTCTACACACGATAACACAAATCAAAGATCCCTCCCCTAACTGGCTGTAGGCGACAAAAAAAAATATTAACTAATTAATTAATTCAATTCGGGGAAAGTCTTTACTTTTAAATCTGTTTTCGGGATGGTTGAGACAAAGGGGTTTCTCTTGCAAGCCTAAAATAAAACGTTGTTATACAAGCCTAGCTGCTGAAGGGTCAAACTTCTGTCCGTCATCTTATCCGACTGAAGATGATTAGTGCAACATTTTATTGCATGGATGATAAATAGAAAATCATTTTAAAATATCATTTTAGCATGAATGTATTTATTTATTAAAATGGAATAAGCCCTTGCGTATCTATGAAATGAATTTTTGTAGATATGTAAAAATTGTCAGTTTGACTCAATCGAAGAAAGAACCAGCTTCCATTCACTCGGTTATTATTTCAAATCGTGGTGAAAAAAAGATAATTCTATAAATGCATTTATTTATTCTAATGAAATAAGTCCGTGCGTATTCGTAATGTGAATTTAGGAAGATATGTAAAACTTGTCAATTTATCTCAGTTGGAAAGAAACATGACTACAGAACAGTTAGTTACGATGTCAAGAAAACTCTTGGGAAATGGTAATTTCTACTCGACCAAATTTGATGAGGATTGTTCTTGTGTGAGCGTGTTTTTCTACGAACTAAGTCAACGCCAGGTTTGATGTAGAGTTTAACAAAAAGGTATTGTAATCCCAAATGTCGTGGAGCGAAAAAGTAATTATCACTAATCTATATGGTAAATAGTTTAGTCTTTCAAGATTCAAAGTAAAGTCTTCTTCGTCTACAAGCTTTACACTCAACGTGTTATACTTAAGAGCTCCGTGATTGTTTTTGGATAACTTAGGACTCATCTTGCAAACAGATGCACTAAATACATAGAGATAAACCACAAATGCTCACAGACACAGTTCAAAGCTAAGGCAGCTTTAGGTCTTACGTAAAAGCCAACTGTGATGTTTCCCAGATCGGAAGATTTTAGCTTTTACAACAAAAAAAAAATGCCCCTGTAATTTTACCATCAACTTGTAAGACGAGTTAACCTCGCGATCCGAAATGATATAACGCAAAGAATCAATTAGTATTATTTGTATGAAAAGATTGGAGCGTTCCTAGACCTCAAAATTGTAATAATCATAAGTAAATCTGAGTTTTCAGAGGGGACAGGATACTGAAGCGTAGGAGGAGAGTGTGTCCGCTACCTCTCTAACAGCTCACCGCTATTTTAGCATTTTGTTACTTTTTGTCAGATATCAAAACGAAAAGTCTCTACGCTAGCAAGAGAAAAGAGTGGATGAATGAGTCCAGTATCAAACCACTTACCCATAATTACTTTAACAGCAGAGGTATTTTTAGCGTAAAGGTAAAGAGTTGCATAACGGCTACTGATACGGAAAACGCAATTAACAAAACAGGTTCGAGTTTCGGTCGGGGTTGTTTGCGTTCACTTCGCACTACCATGAAAGGCGTGAATCCACTTGTCCCCTCCACACATGTAAATAACAAGGTGGTTTGGGCCCTATAGTTCTGTTACTCAGTCCATCTAATAGAATATTACTCTGATAGGAAAATACTTTAATGGCGATCGCAAGACCTGGTCCCACGCCTGGATGAGGGAGGAGGGATGAACTTAAGGAAAACAACTTCACCTCGTTAAACCCAGAGATAACTACTTTGTACAGAAACAGTGGCTCTATGTTTTAACAAGAATGCATATAATTCACCTCGTTAAACTCAGAGATAACTAAATATACATATATATAAATGATAATTGTGTCCTCAACAGATGTCATTTCAACTCTTCAGAGTGGCTATAGACTATCCAACATTCAGTACCACGAGGTAAGATCGAAACCTTCGCTTCAGACTCAGAGGCAGACATTTTACCCCTGCCCAACAGGACGGCCAGTAAGACAAAAGGAAGCAATATATATCTACTTACGCATAATTCCCTGTCTACGAAAGTGCTCTATTCCAGAGTTGGAAGAGCAGAGCATATATATGTGTGTGTGTGAGTGTGAGTGAGTGTGTGTATATGTGTGTGAGTGAGTGTGTTTGTGTATATATATGTATATGTATGTATGTATGTATGTATGTATATATGTTTGTGTGTATATGTGTGTGTGTATGTGCGTGTGTGTCCAAGGGACAGGCTAAGTGGGAGGATTAAGATGTGACGCTAGCAACTCCACCCAGGAAAGAAAAAAAAAACTACTTGTTACTCAAACCGCAGCAATGATTTGCGGTCTTGCACTCCACAAGAGGTCCACAGAAATAAACAATTATAAAAAGGAAAAAAAAAATAATCCATCGTTGACCTTGAAAGATGGAAACCACGTGTCGGGCGACTCTTATCTCTTGTTGCTTTTCTTATAAATAAATGAAAAACCGTAGATATTCAAGGGGGGTGGAATAAAGAAAAAAAACAGGTCTGGTTAATCACTCGATAGAAACCGTCGTGTGAGCGACATTTTTAGGGCAACGTTGGGATGATCATCAAAAATTACAAGAAAAGGGTTATCGATTAAAAATTAGAGAGAAAGGTGTGATAAATGAATTTATTTCCAATACAGTTACTTTTCATGGTCTTTTATAGGACAGTGATTACTGGTCAATGAGTTTACAAAAAGAAGTGAGAATGTCGCTGGACACAAACTGAGGGATCAGTTTAGCATAAACTTACTTTGGATATTGAAACCTGACTAAATGCTGTAATTTTCAGCCCTGTAGCTCCATTTGTGCAGCTTTTATGCGCGGCACATACATACATACATACATACATACATACATACATACATACATACATACATAGCCCGCCGGCCAGATCAACATGAAAACTGAAGAAACCTATGTCAACAGTCTCGACGGTCTCTTAACAGACATAAAACATTTGCAAGGGTCAATAAAAAGGGAGAGAAAGAGAGAGAGAGAGAGAGTGCGAGAAACTCGTGAAAAAAGAGAGAAAAGATTGTAGAAAAAAGTTTAGGGGGAGGGATTAGAACGGGGAGAGGAATAAGGATAGAGATAAAGAGAGGGGTAGAGAGAAGAAGGAGAAAGTGGGAGAGGGAGAAAGAGAAGGAGAGAGGGAGGGATAAGAGGAATTTATAAAGTGTATAAGGTAAGAAAGGAAGAGAGGTGGATAGGGAGATGGAGGTTTGTAGAGAGGGCGATGCTGATCAGGTTTCCTCTCTAATCCCTCTGATCCATCAAAGAATCTTAGTAACCGTGGCAAAATGTTAAACTTCTGAGTGACAAAATTTGTTGAATTCCAATGTTGCCAACGTAGCACTTTTCGCACTGAGTCTGATACGGTTTTTTTTGGGGGGGGGGTACAAAAATCGTTGAAGCGCGGGCATTTAGGCCATTTTTGGTCATTTTTACCCTGATTTTCACCCTGACTAGTTTTGGCATCTTTTAGCCATTTTACGGCTATTTCTTTTATTCAGCTTTTTTCGGCAGTCGAACTACCGCGAAAATATTTTCTCGTCGGCAACACTGAACTCAACATGTGCAAAATATTAAAACTGGGCTGTCCAAACAAAATACACAACTCAACGCAGATTCTGTGGTGTTTATTTAATTCGTTTTGAAGAGAAAAATATTTATTCAAGAAAAGAAGGGAGAAATCCATTTCAGATACATTAGACTTCAGATGAAAGAGACTGAATCAGTATTAACGCCCGACCAGAACAAAACCAAAAGAATCAATTGTATAAAAGCCAGGTCTGGTTAGCCACTTAATAGAAATCGTCATGCGACCAACGTCTTTTGGCAGCATTGTGGTGATCAGTTGAAAAGTCGGAAAAAGAGCTGATCACTGTTTGAGTTACAAATTCTTGCCTTTCGTTGGGTGGTGGCCACTGAATAAATCTGAATTTTCAAAAAGACAAGCCTGAACACTTCCAGACTCACACGAAGTGACTAATCTAACATAAACATGCATTGTAAACTGAACCTAGACTAAAAATCTATTAAGGGTCAGTAAACAAAAGAAAAACGTTTCGTTGACGTAAAATGGAGCGAGAGTTCAAATTTTCGGCACCGGCTTTTAGCTCATTGCTTCAACACATGCGCATGACACATACATGGCCAGCCAGTCGGAGTAACTTTGAAACTGAAGAGACCTTCGCTGACAATTTAGGTGACAGCATTTGCAGGCGGTTGTTTAAGAAGATAGACAAAACACAGAAAAATAATCAGGAAAAGACCAGATGTCTCGGTATAACAATTGGAAAATATAGTATCTCTACGTTTTGAATTATGAAAAGTTTTGTTTGCGAGCGTCTTTTGCTTCACACTATTAGAATGAGAGACCTCCTTATCTACTGAAAAGAGTCGTAGAATGGATCGACCGAGAATCGTGGATATAATGCTATAAGTAAGACTGCATTAAGAGTACGGAGCACCAGTTTGGGAAAAAATGATCACTACATCTACCTTGGACAACGAATCTCCATGAGATTCTCAAGAGAAGAAGAAATCAAGCGAAGAATCACACTAGGATGGCAAGCCTTTGGCAGAACAAGTTCATCCTTCAAAAATAAGAAGATCCGATTAATCCTAAAAAGAAGGGTGTATAACCAATGCATCCTCCCAATGGTCACTTATGGAGCTGAAACATGGAACCTAACCAAGAGACAGATCCGCAAATTGAGAACCATGCAACGTGCACAGGAAAGAATCATGCTGGGCCTCACATGGAGAGACCACGAGACAGCACAGTACATCCAGGAAAAGACAAGAGTCAGAGATATCATAGAATCCATTAAAAATCTCAAATGGCAATGGGCTGGCCATGTAGCAATAATGACAGACAACCGATGGACATCACAGCTCATGACATGGATCCCCCGAGATCACATGCGGAACTGAGGCCGGCAGAAAACTAGAAAAATGGTCCCTGGAACAGCGAAGTTGTCTGATCAGAAGAGGTTAGAAGTTTTGATACTACCGACATCATACTACTGTAGATAGAGAGGCAATACAATCCAAACGTATAAAATATCGCACGGTTTTCATGTCGAAGGTACAACGCGAAACTTCCTTTACTTTTGTTCTAGTCACTAGCGAGATCACCGATTTAGAAGTCACAAGTTCAATGAGTAGAAAGAGAGCGGTAAAAAAAGATGTCAGAAGATACTCTTTTAAGTGCTGAGTCAAGCAACACAGAACAATGAACAAAATATATATGGGACCAGTTCGAAGATACCCCAGAAGTTACCCCATGGGAAGTGAAACAAGCTATCAAACAAAAAAAATAGGAAAGGCCCCTGGACCAGATACCAAAACTAATTAACAAAGTTCTCAAGCATTTTTAGTCTTGTAATTATTAGCATAACTATTCTTAAATGTATCAAAATATAATTGAATAATCTATTTCATAATCCTACTAGCCTATTGGTAAAGAAGAATTTTCTGATATCAATTCTCGATTTTAGAAAAAAATTATGGTCATTATCAAGGGAAATAACTCCTGATTAAAATAAATCCCCTTTGAATATCAGGTGAATTTAATATCTTTTTATGCTTTTCACAGAAGAAGTCCATTATTTTTTATTTCATACATTGGAGAGTCCCACAGTCAATACAAAAAAAGCACTTACAACTATTCAATTCTGCAGGATAATAATGGACTTTTAGTTCATTGCACCTCCAAATAAAATATATGTTTGAGTCAACTAATTCCAAACCACACATAATTAAAAAAAATTAAGTCACAGCAATCCGTAGTATTTTCCAATGTTGTTAAACTTAATTCTTTTAATCTTTCCTCATAATTCATACTTCGTAACACAGTGATTGACTTTGTTGCACGTCCCTGAATTTTTTCTAAAAGGTGTTTCCAAGCACGATGGCCAGGCCTGTACACAATACTCAAGATGATGCTTTTATGAGTAAGGAATCTTAGTCGATGGTAATACACCTACTTTGAAGATAAGTTGATCACAGCACCAAAATCTTTTTCATCATTTGCAATATTTAGTATTTATCATCATCATAATCAGCAGTCTTTTAGCATCTGTTGATTGACACATACCTTCACTCAGGATTCGCCTGACCTCTCTAACATTGGCTTTGCAGACCCAGTGCTTTCGGAGTCCATCTTGCTCATTATGTCATCTTACTTTTTGTCGGCTACAATTTCATATATGATCTGTGGGAGGGGGGAGTTAAGCAGTTCTCTGATTTTCCTGCAACATCTCCAGCCCATTGCTTTTTGATTTTTCTAATTTTTTCTATAATATCTAGGACTCCTGTCTTTTCACTAATATTGGAAGATAATAATTTAATTACAACACTGGAATCTTTTTCATCATTCACAATATTTGACATATTTCGATGTGTCATTATCATCAGCAACAGCCTTTTAACGTCCGTTGCTGGTCAAAGACCCTCCCTGGAATTTGCAAGAACTCTCTATCATGGACATTGCAGAGCCAATACTTTCTGAATTTAGTATATTTCCATTTATACCACTGGATATCGGTGGGATAGCAGCGCTGACTAAGCTTGATAGTAACATTGATTTCTATTTTCCAACATGTAACACCTCGCATTAATCTTCATTAAAAGCTAATAACCATTTTTTCACCGTATTTTATCCCAGTCTTCATGTACTTTTACGAAACCGTGGAAGAATTGTTGTTGCCAAAGGCAAAGATTTTTAGAGGAATGCAATAAAAAGAATATAATTATTAAAATCCTGAGACCGTGAAAAATTCTTGATATATGTATATATATATGTAAATTTTATATATATATATATATATATATATATATATATATATATATATATGTATGTATATATAAGTATATAATTGTGTGTGTCTGTTGAATGGACAGCTTATCAGTTTATGTCTGACAGAATTGGATAATTATTAAGTTATTTGGGGAAGAACAATAATTCGTCCGTTACTGGTTTTAACTGAGTAGCAAAGACGCTCATTTCTTTATTCATGCGGCCTAAGGCTATTCATATTGCTATTCGATTAACACCAGTGTTGGAAAAAATATAGTTCCTCCTCAAATGACTTTATAATTATCATACATACACACATATACATGTATATGTGTGTTCGTGTGTGTGTGTGTACCAAGAAATGGATTTATAACCCGAAAGAATGATTATAAATTGCGTTATATTATATAGAAACTCTTATTTGAAATGATCCCCGTCATTACACAGTTAATGTATAACTTGATGTAGTGTGGTCTATATAAATATATGCATATATGACATATTCACCGTGTAATAATGGGAGGTCAGTTCAAATAGAGCTTCTAATTTACACACACACACACACACATATATATATATATATATATATATATATATATATATATATATATATATATATATATATATATATATATATATATATACTACGGCTGCATTCTTTCTCAAATACATCTTTCATTAAAAATGACAGGCGACGACCTTGTTTTTTAGATTTCAGAATCTCGTTTTATTTTTCAAATTTCGGAATTAAGGTGTGGCAATTCTATTTTGACTGATGTTATCTGACATTCAATTAGATTCTGACTGTCATTTTCAATGAAAGAGGTATTAAAGAAAATATTCTGCCAAAGAATAAATTAACTAAACTTCATGACCCTGCAGCCGACTGGGAAAGCAATACCACCAAATTTTATCAGAACCTAATTGAAAGACAGATAACATCAACCAAAATATAATTGCAAAACCTTATTTCTAAAACTGAAAAATATAAAGAGATTCTGGAAAAAAAACGTTCTTGTCTGTCATTTCTAATGATTGATATATACAATAAACCCTCACCATAACAAACACTGATGTGATTAATTTTGGCTTTAACCAACACATCGATTATAACGATTTTCGGTTTTAACGAACACGTCGATCAAAACAAATTTCGGCTTTAACGAACGGGTGGAAATTTCATTGCATTTACTGACATATTTTGCTCACCTTTTCTTGAGAGAAAAGAAGAAAGTTGAAGAAGTAATGAATGTAATCCCAGAAAGTTTTCTTGATATTCAATTTTTTGTTGTTGTTGTTGTTCTTTACAAATAAATTGTTTTTTGAGTGGTTAAAACTGATGGTGGCCCTTCACTCTGTCTCGAACCCAGATGGTCTAAACCAGCGGTGTTCAAAATGCATAACCTTTCCAGGAGGTTCTGAAACAAGGTGGGATTTTCGCAATATACTCAATAATTCTTTTTCCATTTGATGATACAGCAAATACGAGGGGCAGTCTGTCTATGTGCGCTTTTAGACACAGATTAGGTTGTATGTGATTGTGTGTGTGCTTTTTAGTCGCACGTACACTTATCAGCTTGTGTGTGTATACAAGTGTACACATACGTATAAGTGAGTGAAAAGGTTACTTACTTATTTATTGACGCATGTGACTATACGTATGTTATATAAGTAACTGTCATCATATGCATATACATGAAATTCGTTTTACTTGCTGCCGTCTGGTGAAATGCAAGAATTCCGGAAGCCAGTGAATTGTGTGTGTGATGTGAGCCAAGCGACATCGCCCGGGGGCAAGGAGTCGCGAACTGACAGATGAAATCAGCTGTCTATGATTTATATATCTATTTGTCAGGCTCCCAGACGAATCAATTTTGTCTGGTGAAAGTTGGTTTCTGATTGGTCGAATATTCATAATATTTTATTCATTTGAATCATTGAATATCATTTCTACAAAGAAAGCCAAAATGCAATCGACTCATACTCACACACACATATATATACGGTTGAATATAGACATGCACTCAACCACAACTTCAACTTTCACCGAGCCCATCTCATCAAATAAATTCAAGACTCCTCGACACACATATGTATCGAAGCAGCCTTTTCATGCCAATGCAATACAATAATACTATGGTCACTTCCAGATTGTAAACCCTTTGAATGCACTGATTTGAAACAGAATCACATAGATTCATCACATTACCACGTACAAGTAATTGGCTAACAATCAACAGTCCATTCAAGAAATTGTATAAGCACCCATTCTGGCTCTTGAGGGGGAAAAGTTTCACCCTCAATATATATATATATATATATATATATATATATATATATATATATATATATATATATGTGTGTGTGTGTGTATGTGTTGTAAAGAAATGGACATATATGATCCGACAGGGTGATTATAAATTGCGTTATATTATATTGAAAGTCGTATTTCTCCCTTTGTTGAACAATGAATTTATCATTTGGCCTACACAACGTAAATATAATGAACAATTAAAGAAAAATCAGACTGCTGCAGGAATTGAATCAACAACCGATAGGACAGACACTTAAATGTAGCGTCGCACTTACCATTAAGCTAAACAGTAAATGGTAAGAGCAATGCTACATTGAAGCCGGTACCCTATTGGTCGCAGGTTTGATTCCTGCAGCAGCCCCGTTTCCTTCAATTCTTTATGTGGTCATTGGACAATGTGAATAGAAAACGTTAATTCCTACAGCAGCCAAATTTCCTTTCATTGTTTATTCTATTTACATTGTCTGGGCTAAATGATACATTCACCGTGTAATAACGGGAGATTGTTTCAAATAGGAGTTTCAATGTGATATAACACAGTTTATAATGATTTTGTCGGATCATATATTCATTTCTTAAATATGTATAAATCATATTAGTCACACAGTAGAAACCATGATGGGACCAAAGTAAATCAGAAGCAAGTTGTATGCAGGGATGATCAATTAAAGATATTTTGTTGTGAATGTGACCTATGTTGACTGTTTTGATGACAGTTTTTGTTGGCTCCTAATACTTATATATATGTGAGAGGGTTGTAACACCTATTTTCTTAGTTTTTCTCTTCTCCTTCCAACAGTCATTTTCATCAACAGACACACACACACACACACACACACACATATATATATATATTATTATATATATTTATATATATATATATATAATCCCTTCACTGAATACCAGGACATAATAATTCACTCCCTAACAGAAATACACAACAATGAAATCATTGATAAAAGAACACTAAATACAATTAAACCCTCTTCCATGAAACTTTCAAAGTCCAACCTACTTCCGAAAATCCACAAACTGAATAACCCAGATCGACCAGTCATTTCCTCCACGAACTGCCACACCACCAAACTATCGAGCCACCACATCCGAAGCCTAGCAATGCAAGTAGAATCATACATACGAGATACCACTGACCTCTCGAACAAAATCAAACACAGCAAAACAATCCCAGAGAAATCACTTATAGTCATTATGAATGTCAAATCCTTATAGTCTAATGATAAACACAAAGAAGGCATTCTAGCCTTCAAAGAAACACTCAACAATTGAACAACTAAAGAACTCAAAACAGAAACGATAACTACTCTTATGCAACACATTCCAAAACTCAATATTTTCAACCTTAATGATAGACACTTCCCCGAGACGAAAGGCAATGCAATGGGCACACTATCGGTCCTCACCTATGCTAACATCTTCATGAGCAGATTTGATGAAACCTGCATATACCCAGAGATAGACAAAGGCTGCATTTTCTAACGCAGGGATATAGATGATATTCTTTTTATATATACAGGAAGTTGAAGCCGAACTAGAAAAAATCTTCACGCACATAGACTCTACACACGACTCAACTAAATTTGACCACGAGAAATCCACTGACTCCATAGCTTTCCCAGACACTTGCACATACATTGTTAATGATAAGAACCTCTAGACTAACCTCGATACTAAACTACTTTCACTCTGAATCGCATAATCCGGAGCAACTGAAAAAAGAACCATTTTCATATGCACTTAAAATTCGTTTTACAGATAGTGAACTCAACAAACACATGTATAACCGACTACATTTCAATAAGCGAGGATACTCACTAGAAGATACAAATAATCAAATAAAAAAGGCCACTACAATACCCAGAGAAGAAACCCTTATGCTATCTAACAAAAATAAACCCGACTGCATACCACTCATAACCACCTTCCACAACACACACCCACCTCTGTGTCATATAATTGATAAAGGGTGGAATATACTTACACTGAAAACAGAGCTCAAATAAATATCCCTAAAACCATGTTGTATTGCCTACCACAGACACCGATACATCGAAGATATGATTGGCAGTAACACTATAATGAAAAAAAAAGTCTCACACAATATCATCCTTGAATCTGTAAAAATTCCTCCAACCTTGCAACAAAAGAAATAGTCTGTGCAGCAACCAACTTAGGCACACCAGCACCTTCATTAGCTAAACCACTTATAAAACTTTCTACATCTATCATAATTCTAACTGTAGAAGCAAAAATATCATCTACCTCCCAGGATATATTAGATGCAAATTGCAATACATAAGTAAGTCCGAGTAGCAGTTCAACATTTGACTTGATAACTGTAAGCACATGATTAAATCAACCAATCATCCCAATCAACTTCCACAATCCGGTCATTATTCTAGAACAGATGCAAGATTCACAATCATGGAAAAAAGCAGAAAAATACACCCCTGATACGATCAAAATTCTAGCACTACATGAAGATATGTCAATAAACAATCTTGAAACTTTCTCCGTAATGGACTCAACATTATATATAAGTACATTAACCACACCGATCTCCAAATCTTCTTACTCATAATTACTCTATACTCATCAAGTCACTATTCTTTGGACTATACTTCTACCATAGGCCCCCAAATCCCTTATTCTAATACTTACATTCCCCATAACAACCCCACATCCATACCCTATCCCCTTTAATGTACCTAAAACATTCGGAACCTCACACGGTCATGCAGACCCCTATTTATTGAAATTTATGCATTGTATTCCATTTGTATAATTCAAAGCTATCTGACTTTTTAGAACATCCACAATTACTATCAAAGATGCAGAATATACATTTCCAGCGGATATTCGATCATATATAAGGACCCCTTAAACCACTATCTTGATTAAAACTAGAGATAGCCACAGCCCCAATTTAGCAATTATCCAAACAATCAAAGACTAAACTACTATCCAGTTTCCCAGTATCCATGACAACCAATGCTTAAAAATGCACAACCTTTGGACCAGTACAACATATAAAATATCCATAACTGCTGCTACTGTGTCCAAAGGGATATTCAGCCATATCACATATTTCTCCACAGACAGGATAAAATCCAGACTCACCATTTATACCAAAAAGGAGTCCTCTTTCTTGATTTCCATTTTTGCCTCCGAAGCAAAACATCTGATGCTAATAATGGTTTCTACGGAAACTTTTCAACCGCTTAAAGGTACACACATGCTATTGAAGATGAGAAACCTTCCATAAGCATGTATAGCGTGATAATTAATTTATTGATTAATTAATCAACCAATAAAGTCTCCGTATACTTTTACTCATGAGTCTGTCTCATTCCCTATTGTTCACTTATGTTTAAATATACATCGCTCGCGTGAGTCATTTAGTCCAAGCAAATTTTAGTTCCTGAACTGCCATTCCTTATTTATTATTCTCCGATTCTATTATCCATTACTCATCACACTGTCGACATAGGAACTATAATATACGTAGAAATATATAAATACAAGTAGTTCTGGGACTAACAGAACACATTAACACAACAGATACACAAAAACGAGTGATCGGAAAAAAGGAAGGAATGAGCGAAGGGTCCCGGTGGTATAGACCTAGGCTACATGAGTACTTCCGTGGGGAAAGGGTGTGGGTTCGAATCCCACCTGGTGCCCATTCCTTCATCGTTCCGATCATTACGTTTCGCTCACTATCCTTCAATGATTCGGTCCGAGCAAAATCAAGTTCCGAAATTGTCTTTCCTTATTTCACAAATATTTTATATATTTCAGCAGTACTTTTCTTTAATACGTCTCTCATCAATATTCATAGGATGTAAACACCTGTTCACTTGCACTTCAATGAAAACAAGAAAAGATTTCTAAACGATCAAAAAGACACTACTTGTTTTTCATTTTTACGATGTATTTATACGAATATATTTCTTTGTATATACTTTGCGAGACAGGGCGAGCTGAATCTTTGTCATATCTATCTATGTAGAGATAGCTGCGGTTTTAATCTATTCTGGCGGCCATATATAAACTTTTAAACGCGTTCCGACCCGTCAGTCAAAATCATATGAAACACAAATGAATTGTTGTTTTGGTCAAAGGCACGGATTTTTTTTTTAAATATGCGTCAACGACCGGAAAATGATTAAAACACTCGAGGAATTCTCACCACCAGTGCAACGTCTTGAAACAAGAATAAAATTCCAATGCAAATATCGTGTGAGTGTGTATGTGTGTGTGTGTGTTTAATTTTTGATTTTTTTTTAAACACTGGATTCGATTACTCATACACACACGTGCATATGTTCAAACCCCCGTATACACATGCATACGTATACATGCACACGCATACAATATTTGCATTAAAGATTTATACTTTTTCAAGTACTTGTGCAGATGATGTGAATTGCTATATGTACATATATATATATGTGTGTGTGTATGTGTGTGTGTGTGTGTGTGTATAAGTATGTCCACTCCTGAAAAGTTCGCCTCAGGTCAATCTTTTGCTTTTACAAAGAAAAACAAAAATTAAAATTTACATCCATCGAACTCTTTTAGACGTAGCACTTATCTCTCTTTATATATATATATATATATATATATATATATATATATATATATATATATATATATATCCTAAGTTAGTCAATGCAGTCTGAAATGAAAAACCAACAAAACGGATTCAATATTCCCAAGGGTAAACATTCAATAGAAATAACCCAAACAGCCAGTCACATCTATTGTTATAATTACAGATCCCTCATCGGTGAATACGTTTTTCGGGTAACTTACGTGAGTAAGCCCCGTTTAAAAAAAAGATGTGTAGTATGAAATAATATTAATATAAATTACGCATGATACGCTATATAAAATAACAATCTACAAGTATTGCATAAGCTATATATTAAAATTCTAACTGAAAGGGAGGTGGTGTTTGATCCTAACAACAGAAAATTTATATATTGAACTAATAGTGTAAGTATATGAAAAAACGGGAAAACACTGTAGAAAATTACATAAATTGAATTGTCAGATATTGGAGAATAGGTGACTGAAGTGATACAAAAATTATATTTTTCCAATTTTTAAAATTTAATGTTCAAAGCTTCGTAGATTATACACACACACACACACACACACACACATATATATATATATATATATATATATATAGAGAGAGAGAGAGAGAGAGAGAGAGAGAGAGAGATTAACGAGACGGTTATCCTTCATTTAAGTGTACGTAGTTGAAAATAACAGACAAACTATTTAATTTGTTTATTCTTTCTTCTTCCCTCTTAATAATGATCAATGATGACCGAAAGATCTCATACCATTAACTTTAGAATGTTTTCAAAAACTTCGGTCACATTAATGAAAGGTTTGTATGCAAACAAGAAAAATTGACAAAAAATATACACTGAGTCTGTCTTTGATTTTTAACAATGTAAGTTTAAATATATATATATATATATATATATATATATATATATATATATATATATATATATATATATATATATATATATATATATTGAGCGTCCTTTGGTGCTTTGTATTTACGGGTGTGCTCTGAGCTACGATGTACAAAAATGGAAAAATATTTTGGTGCCTCTAAAAATCAATGTACAGTAGAGGGCTCTTTGGTACTATGTATGGAACGTGGTCCCGATTGTAAATTGTAATGTTTCACACATTTTCAAATTGGTCATCGTTTGAAGAAATTCTTAATTATTTATTTGAAAAAAGAAAAGAAAATTAAGACTTTTATGTTCTATCTTTTCATCTGTTTGCCGTTTGTAACATCAAAGGAGCGAGAGTAGGAAACTATATATATATATATATATATATATATATATATATATATATATATATATATATATATACATATATATATATATATATATATAGAGAGAGAGAGAGAGAGAGAGAGAGAAAGAAAGAGAGATATAGAGATATATATCTGTGTGTGTATGTGAGTTATCAAGCAATGGATATATGATCCGACAGAATGATTATAAATTGCATATTTTATTATATTGAAAATCTGTTTGAAATGAACTCTTGTTATTACACGGTAAATAAGTCATTTGACTTAAACAACGTGAATAGTATAAACAATTAAAGAAAATTGGGCTGAGCAAATATAGACCGTGAACAAACAAAATGAGAATTTGGAGTGAAAACTGTTAGTTAGGCCTTAGCATTATCTGCTGCTGTTTGGCTCAATGGTAAGAGCAACGCTACGTTGAAGAGGCTACCCTATAAATCTCAGGTTCGATTCCTGCAGCTGCTTCCTCTAATTGTTAATTCTTTTTATGTTGTCTACGCCAAATGATAGATTCAAATGGTAATAACGGGAGATCATTTAGAGTAGAGTTTCAATATAATAAAAATAAAACGCAATCTCCCATCATACGTATGTGATGAATATCTGTATAGGATATCCGCAAATATTATCAAGTTGACACAGAGCAAATAATTGCATTTTAACCAAACTTATTACACTAACATGTTTCGCCTTTCGGCTTTGTCGAAATAGTAATTTCAAATGAAACAATAGTTCGATTTTTCAAGTAGACAATGTCTCGCAATAAATTGAAAAATCGAACATTTCAGTATTGTCTAATTTGAAATTGCTACTTTGAAAAAGCCGAAATACAAATCATGGTAGTTAATTAAATTTGATTACAATACAACTATTTTCCTCATTGTTAACATGATATATATATATATATATATATATATATATATATATATATATATATATATATATATATATATATATATATATGTATGTATACGCACTTATCTGAGTGTGTTTGGTATGCATGGGTATGTCTTTGGTGTGTGTGCATGCGTTAAAATCACATGTAGTTCAACCAGGAGTGAGAATTGTAAACAAGAACTATAAGTGCAACGGTGCGTCAACCGTCCTTACGTTCATACCTGTTTTTTTCCGATTTCTTAACCGAGTAGTAGTAGCATTATTAATTGAGATAGTAGTAGCAAGAGGAGAAGGAGAAGGAAAGTAGGCATAGTTCGATCAGAAAACCTGATTATCAAGAAATGATATTTGTAAATTTAAGGGCAAGATATCTATCGATGATTCATTCTGGAGTCTTAGTGCACTGTTATTGTGTTTGATAAATGGATTTTAAATAAATATATGTATAACATTCTTGGCCATAAAGTTAGCTTGAAATGGATAAGTTTAGCCGATTATAGCCATTTTTGCAGATAGTTCCATTTATTAATAATAAATGATTCTTGGAAACACTGTAAAAAGCAAGCGTCATCACACATCGTATGCCATATTCATCATCATCATCATAATAATCATTCTTTTAACGTCCGTCGTTGGACATAGACCTTCCCCAGGATTTGCCACCCTTCTCTATCATGGGCGTTGCGGAGCCAGTACTTTCTGGGTTTGTCTAGCTCGTCTCTCCATCTAATATTCCGCCGGCCTCGGTTGCGCATGTGATTTTGGGGGATCCATGTCGTGAGTCGTGATGTCCATCGGTTGTCTGCCATTCTTGTATGCCATATTGGCAGCTGGTAAATAAAATGCAAAACTTTCGCCTTCCTATTTCTGCTCTACAACGTAACTGTGGGACCGACCGACCGACCGATCGATTGTAAAGCGTCTTATAGAGACGTGTGGACACATTTTGAAAAATACAGACAGTGAGCCAATATTCAAGATGGAATGCCGACAAGGCGTTCTATTGTGGTTGAGACTTATTCACAAAACATGCTCTTCGTCATCCTCTTTTTTTCCGGTAGCAAATGTCGCTGATGTGAGACGATGTCAATCTGATCGGGTGTTGTTTTAATGCCTGTAGAGAAGCAATTTACTCTCTGCAGAGACTTTGGAGCCTTTTGTGCCAAACATTTGTCTGTCGGAAACGATGCGTGAAATACCAAATGGAAAAATGCGCAGATTTCAGGCAACTTTCTCTGTCGAGCGTGAAAAGGAAAGAAAATGCCACCAGAAGCGAACAGGTCTGGTTGGTCACACAATAGAAACCGTCACGTGACCAACGATTATTGTCAGCATGTCTTGTTAGAAGTGATCAATTAAACCATTTTGGAAAAAAAAAAACGGGTGATCGATGATTAGGTTATTCCTCTCGCCTCTTGTTGGTTGGTGATCATTAAAGAATGTCATAATTTTCAAAAAACGGGCGTGAACACCACCTGACATAAACTAACGGACCAATTTAGCAAAAACTTATATTGTAAAGTGACCCTGCTCTAAAATTCCACTAGAGGTGGATTTACAAAAACAAAATAAAAAGATTTTTTTCTAGACCTATTAGAAAGTAAAGGTTAGATTTTTCAGCCCTTTAGCTCCGTCAATGCTGCTTATATATGTGATACATACATAGCCATCCAGCCAAAATGCCTTCAATACCTGTGTTGACAGTTTTGGTCGCTGGTTCCTGATTCACATAGACCCACTCAGGGTCTAAAGCGATGTCTTATTAAAAAGTGACAAAATTCATTTGAGTGTAGGAATACATTGTTTGAAACAATCAGTACGAGATATTCTATCAACTACATTGTTACCTTTAAGAAAACGAGTTCGTTGTTACTGATGGAGAATCTCAAAAGGCTGCACAGCTCATCATTAAAGTACAATTTATTCATTAATTTACAATTTATTCAGAGTAATACAAGCTCCAAAGAAAGATGGCACCAGAAAGAAAAATGCATATCGCCTTATTCTGAATGCATAGCCTCGTTTTGGCAAACACCGTTATCACCATCGTCATCATCATCGACATCAACAACAACAATTGCACCAGCCTTTTACTGCCCATCCTAGGACATAGACCTCCCCTGTGATTCACCAGACCTCATTATCACCATCCTTGCATCACCAATACTTTCTGAATTGATCTAGTTTGTCATACCATCTTATTTCTGTCAGCCACGGTTTTGCTCATGATTATTGGGGATCCCCGTTGTTGGTCGTGACGTCCAGCAGTTGTCTGACAATATCACCATCCCATCGCCATTTGAGTTTTCTGATGGATTTTATATATGTGGGTCTCTTTGACTATATTTTCTTCAACATACTATGCTGTCTTGTGATCTCACCATGTGATGTCGAGTATGATTCTCTCCGGTGCAAGTTGCATAGTTCTCAGTTGGAGGGTTAATTTTTTGGTTAGATCCTTTGTTTCAGCTCCGTAGATGACTCACCGTAGATTTTCGGAACTTCGTTCCGAAGCCAATTACAATGGCCGACCGCTCCTTATTGGACTCGGGCCCTCCCAAAGGTCTGTTGCAAATATATGACATGGCGAGTGATGGGCCTTACCATGCTGCGCTGGCCCATAGCGTGTTAGCTGACATGTTTACAAGAATTCAAAGTTGGAAGACTGGTTTAGCCATGAGAGTCACTTAATAATGTTTCAGTTATGTAATTCTGGTGACTTTTGGAGTGAAAGGGGTGGAACAAAAAAGTGAGAGGGGAAAAGTCAAAGTCTTACAATAGGAACCGAGAGAGAGAGAGATAGAGAGAATGGAGACAGTGGGAAAAAAAGTGAGGGAGCAGAAGAGTGAAAAAGGTGAGAAGCTAAAATCTTTATGGGAGAAACTGAGAGGGATAGAGAGAGTCAAGAGGATAAGAGAGAGAGAACGCGAAAGAAAGAGAGTGTGAGAGCAAAAGAGTGAGTAGGGTTGGAAGCTTGAATCCTAATGGGAGAAACTGTTAGAGATAGAGAGAGAGCGGTGAGAGTGAGAGAAAGTGGAAAGAAAGAAAGTGAAAGAGCAAAAGAGTGAAGAGGGTGGGGAGCTAAAATCTTAAAGGGGGGAAAGACAGAAAGTCAAAATCGTAAGGAACTGAGAGAGAGTCTGAAAGAGAGATGAGGAGAGGGACAGTTTTTATTGTTGGGAACTGAGAGAGAGGGGGGATAAAAGATAGAGAGAGGAAGCTAAAGTCTTAATGGGAGAAACTCAGGGAGAGAAAGAGAGAGAAAGACAGAGAGAGAGAAACAGTGTAAAAGAGTGAGAAAAGGATGAACTAAGAGCAGAACAGAGAAAAAAGAGAGAGGAGAAGAAAGAGAGGAAAAGAGTCAGAAAGTGATGAAGATGAGATCCTACTGGGAGTAACTATGAGAGAAAAAACGAGAGAGAGAGACGGAGAGAGAGAGAGAGAGAGAGAGAGAGAGAGAGAGCTAAAATCTTAATGTGAGATATCGAAAGAGGGCAGGGGACAGAAATCTAATTTGGAGGAACCATGAGAGAGGAAATAAGAAAAGGAGAGAGCGAGAGAAATCCCAATCTCAGAGTAACTGAGAGAGATAGAGAGAGATAGAGAAAGAGAGAGAGAGCAGAGAGGCAAGGGGAGGGTAAAAATCTCATTGAGATTGACTGAGAGAGACGTAATAAGAGAGAGAGAGAGAAAGATGAAAATCCTAATGGGAGAAACCTAGAGAGAGAAGTTGAGCAAGAGAGAGAGAGAGAGAGGGAGAGAGAGAGAGTGAATAGTAACGGAACGAAGTAACACAGAGCTAAAATATTGATGGGGAACTGAGAGAGAGAGAGAGCAAAAGTGAGGGAGGAGTGACAAAAGTCTCAATGGGAGGAACTAAAAGAGAGCAAAAGAGAGCTGGAAAAAAGAGAGAAGAAGAAACAGGGAGAGAGGGGGGAGTGAGAACTAAAGTCCCAATAGAAGAAACTTAAGTAAAGAAAGACAGAGAGAGAGAGGGGGAAAGGAAGAGAGAGAGAGTCCTAATAGGCAATATTGACAAAATACTAAAATCCTCATGGGGGAAACTGAGTGAAAGTGAGTGAGAAAGAAAGAGAGGGGGAGAGAGAAAGCTAAAATCCTAATGGGAGAAAGTCTGGGAGAGGAAGAGAGAGAGGGGGATCCTGATAGGTGAATCTGACGACTAAACTCCAAATGGGGGACTGAGAGAAAGTGAGAGAGAAAGAGAAAGGGTGGGAGAAAGAGAAAGAGAGGGAGAAAAAGATAGATAGATAGAGAGAGAGAGAGAGAGAGAGAGAGAGAGAGCTATGATCCTGATGGGAGAAACTAAAGGAGGGAAAGAGAGAAAGAGAGGGATCTTAATAGGTGGAACTGACATAAAACTAAAATCCCAAAAGGGGCAACTGAGACAAAGTGAGAGAGAGAGAGAGAGAGAGAGAGAGAGAGAGGGCGGGAGAGAGAGATAACCCCTTTGAGAGGAACTGAAAGAGAGGACAAGAGAGAAAGATAGAAATTAAACACGTGGTGAGAGGGCAATAGAGACAACAATCTGAAACTAATCAAATCCATAGATTAAGAGTGAAGAAAGAGAGATTTTTCTGTAAAGTAAATTACGTAACTTAATACGTAACCTCTGCCTGGAGAGAACGCCAGTAAAGTGTCTTGTTTCATTACTGCTTACATTTGTCTAAGTACAAACGATTTCCAATCTGACTTTTCCAAAGTCTGCAAAAAATATAAAACCTATTACATCCAAATATGTTTGGAATCCTAAGTGCATTAAAAAGGAATTATGCTTACGTTAGTTCGTCTGATTTTCTTCACATCTTGACATTTTTAGAGAAAACATTCAGCTTTTCCTTTCACTGCCACGGACAATTTATCCTGATAATTGACTGTGCAATTTTCTCTTTTCGTTGGTCGTAACACTGGACTCTTCCACTGGGATGGAACTAAAAGTTGTGCTGAAAAAAATACTACCTGCCCACCGTTTCAAACTATACACTTTTTTTCTGGTGAGCAAATTTAGTATCTTTTTCCTCGAAAAAAATCATTTCACTCCATATAAATCTATGATTAAGGTTGCGCTAAGGTCAAACTCCTTTACTTCATTAAGACCTAAAAGATATACAAAACAGAATTTGTTTTTCCATACAAAATTATTCCGAAAGTACGTCTCATTTAAATTCTTTTATTGGTAGTTCCGGTAATAAAACATGTCGACCTGAGTTGAGAGAGTGATTTTGTCATCACTTTTTTCGTACACAACGCTTATTCGTGCCTTCACGACGTCACTGTTTTTTTGTGTGGTCATCTTCATTTTTGTGACCAACGAAAATGAAGTCCGAACTCAATAACGCGTGCTGAACAGAAACACACCGGCTAATCTTGCAGGCCGTTCTTAGTGGGTCCGTTCCTCATTGATGGCTTGATAATAATGAATACTAAGTTACTATCTGTTCTAATAATGAACAGTTTGATCATCTTAATTTGCTGATCGTTACACTGGACTCGTCCACTTAGGGCAAGATTTTGCTGAATAAATATGTGCACTGATCTCGATAAATAATGTCACTATTTTTCTTCTAAAACAAAACAAATAACAGGCCAATCCATATACATCCATGATTTTCTTCCTCTGAGATTAAAAAGTAGATCATATGAAGAGAAAAAATACATCAGGACGTACTTTATTCAGCGATGATCAGTAAGCTAATCTTGCAAACCGTTATTAGTTGGTTCAATCCTCGTCGGATCTTCCAAGCGAGATGATGTGATACCTATTCATGTTATTTCGGGGCATCAACATATTATGAGCATATATACCAATGTTTCTGTTTGTTTGTTTGTTTGCGCTCAAATGGGATGATCTCATTATTCAATTTACCATCATACTGTAACATAAAATAAAAATCAGGTCATAGAAACTCTTGGGACTTCATGTCAATACAAAATACATTCCTAGACAGCCAGCCAGAATCGCTTAAAAACTGAAGAAACCTATATTGACCTTTGTACCTTTGCCCGGGCTATCCATATCACAAGATTTCTATACGCTAATCAGTTTTGGTTAGACTCTCAATTTTTTCGATATTCTACGATACGTGACATTTAGCAGCGCTACTTCTTATGCCAGCTATATCGATCATTTCTGCAAATCCCACCGGCTAACCTTTGACGAAAGAGAAATTCGGGACGAGAAAAATAGTTCAAAACTTATATAAGAATTATGTTTATTGTGAGAAGCATTTATCCCATTGGGAATTTTCAATCAAGAATTATTTGTTCCCGTTCATAGAACTGAAAATTTTCGTCTTTGAAAAAAAAACACCAATTTTTTTTTTACGAAGAGTGTTATTCTTCAAGAGATTTAAAACATTTTTTTCTTTTCTTCTACCTACAACTGACTCGGAGTCATTTTTTTGTACTTAAATCCGAAATTAAAACTTCAAAGAAGATATTTACATTATTTTTTCCCCGCATATTGCAATCTTAGATATAACTATGTGTTTTTTCATCTTTACTATTATTATTATTATTATTATTATTATTATTATTATTATTATTGAATTCAAAATGTTGAAAAATAAAAATCCCTTTGTCACTCTGAAAGAAAAACAAGTTCCCTACCATTAAAACAGACGTACATCCACATTTGGAGACGTTACAGGATAATTGCAGCCAAAAAACAGGAGAGCTTAGTCACTAAACAAAAAAATGTCACTTGACCAACGTGTTCTGCCAGCATGCAGTGTTGGGGGTGATCAATAAAAACAATGGGGTGGAAAAGGGGGGTGAATGATTAAGTAACTTCTCCCACATGGTGTCAATGGATTAGTTATTTCTCTCACTTTCTTGCGCCACATACATAAATATCCAACAAGCAATATCTTTTTGAAAAACTAAAAAAATCCTATGCCGATCTTGACTATGTTGATATTGACATTTTGTTTGTCAGTTTCTAAAAGGGATTCTAACAGATGCATATATACATATATACATATATATCACAGTACAAATCGGGGCTGCAATATAACATGATATAATGCAATATTTGATGTGCAATGGGTTGATTTCATTGAGTGCTCGATACATTCAACTTCATATATTGAGTTGGTTTAGAGTAGAGCTTGAAATATAATGGAGTGAAGTTCGATGTATACGCACGTTTATGTTCCTGTCCTCTCTGTGCCTCTTCAGGCGAATGATTTGGCTTATTTAAGTTGTACAGAATTTTAATACACTCATCACTAAACATAACAATAGAGTAATTAAAATCAATATTATCGAAGGAAGCATAAATAAACTAGATTACAATTGTACAAAGATAAATAAATGCCCTTTGCTAAGCAAATGTCTCAAATTGGTTATTGTACACCAAGCCGAAGTATCAATCCAAGAGAAACCATTAGAAGTGAAATATTATATAGAAGTATTGAAAACACCCTTTAAACTTGGAGTAGGTAATTATATCCTTCTTTCCTATTGAAAAATATGAAAAAAAATAGTACATCACTGTCGACATATTATTGGAGACTGACAGATAACAATCTCAAACCAACCGTAAATGGAAAATATTAAAACAAACATATATGTGCAAAAATATTGAAACTCCATACCACCTATGCCTAAATAAGAAATTTGAAATCCTTAGTTTTGCAAATAGAGCAAAAAAACATAAAACAGAATTATTAAAACGAAAAAATGAAATGGCTTTAAAACGTTTATACTGCTCAAAATTTTTATCAACAGCATGATTTAATAACTCACATACAGATATACCAAAAATAACTTACATAGATATCTTATCGCATAGTCACTTTAAAGAACAATCTATTCAACATGATTATCTTTGACAAGAGGAAGTAAACTAAATCCAATATAATCAAACAACCCACTAAAGTCTTGTAAAAGGGATTGTAGCACATAGGAAATAAATTAAGTGAGAATAAAACACTCCCAGAGGGGATACATACCAAAAACAAACTGATAGAAACAACCAGTTACTGATAGGGTGAACACTCACACCATACTCCTTGGTTTGTAATTAATTACCACCATCAGACATACACCCTGATTAAGTAAAATAAAATATAGCAAATAGCCAACCACTAAACAGAAACAAAAAAAAAACTATTACCTAGAATACTATACATCCCCTCCCCACGAAAAAATGTTCTATACAGGAATCTAAAATGAATCGAATGAAGAAGCCCAAACAGGACGGAAACATAAATGTGTTTGCGTAACAGATCCTCATTCCATTATATATGTGTTACGTATATTCATTATTCGAATGCAAATATATTTTTTTTTGCCTCTCTCATCACAAAAACAAATCTTATCGCCAGTTCACATTCACTGCGTATATATTTTACTTTTATATTTCATATATTAGTAGTTCTGTATTCTGTCTTAAATATTGATTTTTGTGATTAAATATCATCAACAACCGGTAAAATCTGTTTTTCTATTTTTTCATCTTTGTATTTTTACGAATCAAAAATACATTATGAACTATATATATATATATACACACACACACACACACACACACACACACAGAGGAAGGAGAGTTCATAATGTAACTTAAGAGAGAGAGAGAGAGAGACAAAGTTTTCTTACCATTGCATTATTGGAAGTGTTCACGTGTGCTTACGTACGTAGATATCTTAGTTGCCGGTACGTATGTCCGTCTGCTTGTATATCCTATAGATAGATAGATGTGAACAGACGAATAGAGACATAAAAAGACTTGTCAAAAGTACACAGATATAGATGGATAGATAGATAGAGAGAGAGAGAGAGAGAGAGAGAGAGATTTTAAAAGTCATAAATGTATATTAAAAGTGTATAGATTCGTTTTAAAAGTATATAAATATATATATAGATATTAAAATTACATCGATAGATCGATAGATAGATAGATAGATAGATGGGTAGATAGATAGACGGATAGATATATAGATAGATGGATAGATGGATAGATACATAGATAGATAGGAGTAAAATGTGATAGATGGATAGATGGATAGATACATAGATAGATAGGAGTAAAATGTGATAGATGGATAGATAGATGGATAGATAGATGGATAGATAGATAGATAGATAGATATTCTTTCTGTTTGAACGAGGTGTTGGGACGTGTTATTCAAGAGACGTGTTTCTGCTGCACGTTTTGCTCCATACAACGGTCACTTATTGGTGAATTAAGATTGTTTATAAATATGCATAAGGCACTGAGTGGTTCTGTAAATGGCTGTTATGCTGTACATACTGAGTAGGAATCGTCTCTCCCAATTGCACTCCCCGTACACGGTGTGGAGTGATTTCGAAAACAACGGCCAGGGGACACGATTTATTGCATAATGGACTGATGGCACTGGCTACAGTGGAGAGAGAATGGGAAGGTTCCTGACGCTATTATGCAAATGAATCGATGTCTCTAGATTTTCAATTCCGGAAATCGTTGTGAAATCTTTGACAGTAAAATACTAGTATGAAACAGACGGTGTCTAAGCCTCTTGAAAATGTTGCAGGCCTGTTTCGATAAAATCATTTTTGGTTTACCCGCTCCTGTAATTATCTGGAACAAGCAGAACTACACAATATTTTCCAGGTTTTTTTATTGTTCTAGAAATAAAAAAGCAAAACTTTGTCCCGTGTTTGACACAGACAAGACTGTTTCAAAAAAAGCAAAGCTTGCCCCTTGATCAAATTAGTCGATTTTGAATAAAGAATCCTTGTGTCTTGTCCAATATAAACGATTTGAAATAAGGAGACTGTTATTTGCAGGCGCGGATCCAGAGGATAGCGTTGGACCTGACTATGCTCAAAATACTTTTTTTTAACATCTAAATAAAGAAATATATATATATATATATATATATATATATATATATATATATATATATATAATTCTATGATGATAACTGGACATCAAAAACGGCATTATATTTTGTTTTCATCTACTGTCAACTTGAGTTTTGGCGGTTGAAAAATTTAGATAGGATTATTTTATTCAAGATTCTTATTGAGGGATTATCATGATGTTTATGTTAGTAACGATGTACAGGTATCGTTTGTTTAGTGTCACTCATCTCTGATCGCTACACAGTAACATTTTCCCTCTTTAAAGTTAAGTGTTGTATTAAAGGGCATATCTTCAAGAAATCGAATTGACTCAAACTTATACCCATGTACTGTATTTGTATCGATATTTTTTGTTGAGAGATTTTATCCAAATTCATAAAAACGCTTTTTAAAAATATATAGGGTGACCGTAATATCGATATAATTTAGTAGAGATAATATCGGCGTCCTATCATCATCATCATTCGTCATCATCAGTCTTTTAACGTCCGTCGTTGGACATAGACCTTCCCCAGGATTTGCCACACTTCTCTATCATGGGCGTTGCGGAGCCAGTACTTTCTGAACTTGTCTAGCTCGTCTCTCCATCTAATATTCTACCGGCCTCGGTTGCGCATGTGATCTCGGGTGATCCATGTCGAGAGTCGTGATGTCCATCGGTTGTCTGCCATTCTTGCAACATGGCCAGTCCACTGCCATTTGAGATTTTCAATGGATTCTATGATGTCCCTAACTCTTGTCTTTTCTCGGATGTACTGTGCTGTCTTGTGGTCTCTCCATGTGAGACCCAGCATTATTCTTCCATGTGCACGTTGCATGGTTCTCAGCTTACGGTTCTGTCTCTTGGTTAGGTTCCTTGTGATTCTAGGAATTGAGTTAAAAACAGACAAGAAAATATCAGCATAAATAAAGTATATAGCTTCTAGCTTGAGTCAACGTATTAAATTTTTGAAGTTACGCTTAATAATACTGCAACACTTGCATTCGAGGAGGTGAATCATTATTGTGTTGCAACTAAACGCATAAACATCACAAAAGTCTCGTTAAATAAGCTCCCTCGACTGGCAGCTCGAATAAATCTTTCCTATTAAATGTTTCAAGTTCTCAAACTCCTAAAACATAGACAGTTGATATTATAGAACTGACTGACCGGAATTGAAACCTCCATTAAAAGAGTTGTAATACCGGCCACTTTTTTAAAAAAATAAGGTATCTACTAAACAGGAATCTTTACTACCAACCAAAAAGTGTTCACATAATGATTACATTTAATGCATAAAAATATGGGTTTAAGGAGATTTTTAAATCCAGTTATTGTTAGAAATTGAGTCTGACTCAAAATGGCCGATATACGCTACCTGTACACTGATAGGCATACGATTCCTTTCGTCTTATTTTCATGAGCTGTTTTAATTATTGGTTCTGTGGTAACGTCATTTGATTTATTGTTTTACTTTACTATTCAGTCAATTCTACTGTTGATATGCAATTCAAATGTAACTGAAAAATTCTGGATCAAGTTGTTTTTGGCGTGTGAAATTTGTTCTTTCTTTATTACGTATTTATTTTTTTCTATTTGGAGACCATTCTACTCAAAATGGCCCCGCCTTTGTCTTGTTCGACACAGACAATTTGGAATAAGGAATCCTTGTTCATTATGCATCTATATCTATATCTATATATATATATGTGTGTGTGTGTGTGTGTGTTTCCAGAATTTTAACAACATCGCTGGAATTGTCATTAGGCAAAGGCAATCTGGATTAGTATGTTACATCAAGTCATATTTACATTTGGAGGATACCACGTATGTTTATGTGTGTGTGGTCTTTTATATATATATATATATATATATATATATAGTTACCTTTTTATAGATAGGACAACACAGATTGTATTAATAAGTACTTATTAATGAATGCATCGTGGGTAGTGACCCCTAAACTATCGGTGAGATGAAGAAATTGAAAGAACTGGAGTTTACTGTATTGTGAGTGGATGATGTAGGAGTATGTTTGAGGTTATTTTTGAATTGGATAGACGGACTTTGTGCTAGGGTTATATATATATATATATATATATATATATATATATATATATATATATATTTATATATATATATATATTCAGGGTTGAGCATTCTTTGTGTGAGGTAACTCATCCACTGTAAGCTTATGCAATGCCCTTCTATAGGAATTGAGCACTCTGGTGGATGAGGGATTTCTGTGAAATTTAAATACATCGCTTAAATTCAGCCTTACTGCCTGTCCAGTTCCGTAGTCCAGAGGTAGGATATCGGCCAATTGGATGGGATAATGGAAAGTCTATAGCCACACTGAAGAGATGTTATACATCGAAACAGCTGTCCGTGGATGACACAATAATATATATATATATATATATATATATATATATATATATATATATATATATATATAAGATTGTGAAAGTAGTGATTTTGTAAAATCGGTTTATATTTCATGACATTCTTAGTTTCACAATCAGTGCAGTAATGGTTAACGAGCTTGGGATGCTAGCCATTACTCACTGTGAAGGGTTCGATCTTCATTAGGTATCTTAGTACTGCTGCATTGTGTCAATCGGAAATCTCAAGTATACCCTGCTTCCGTATTAGTTTGAAGCACCAATATTGATGGCATTTAGTAAGGATCGAACTCGTTGCTGTTGTAACGGTCGGCACCACAAACTTGTTAACCATTCCTATACTGATTGTGAAACTAGGGTTTTCATGAGGTTTCTAGTTTTACAATCATACAGTAATACATATAGTCAGTGTAAATCGAGGGTTCAGTTTACAATGTGCGTTTTTGCTGAATTGGTCCCTAGTTCGTGCTTGATAGTATCCCCTAGAATCAGAGTATCAGTGTACTCCGCATGGGATCAAAGTGTTGTTCCCCAGCACTTATTAAAATGTGCTATGCATAAAAATATGTACAAGGATCCTCATTGCATTTTATTTATGTCGATTCTAGGAATACAACCCATGATATCGCAGGTAGGACTTATTAAACAAATACATCTGTACGTCAGAACTTCACCTATTTATTCTAATCATCTCTCTCTCTCTCTCTCTCTCTCTCTCTCTCTCTCTCTCTCTCTCTCTCTCTCTCTCACCGGCTCTGTCTGTCATCGTACCCGTCCTCCTTTAAGCATTAGCTCAGCTCAAATTTGTTCTTAGAAAGGCTAGATCTAATGTATCGAGCGTTAAAACCAAGTTTGAAATTGTAGACTGTAATCCAATGACAATTGATCTCTTTCATAGATACCTGCCTTGTGTGGTAATGCAGTGTTTTGCACATGAAACCCATCGACCCATGCCAAGATCAGGTCGAATACACAAAACAGATGCGGTTTAGGATCAGCTTAAAATAAGGGCATCAAAATCCGAGATTTGGAAGAGCGCTGTCTATCACCGAGCCAAGTTTCGCGATGGTAAAATGCCTTTGGAGACTCTCCAAACGTAGCTGTTGGGCATCAAGGACATATTACCCATGAAGTGCCATTGGTCTCATCGAAGAACTGTAAACATTGGTTGGGGTTTTGCCAACCGACATCTAACGAGGACACAGGAGATTGGATGCATTGTCTTCTTCTCGGACAACAGCCAATAAAACTTGGTTTGATCCAATTGCCAGACTTATATCCTACACATGGAGGAGAAGATTTACGATTCTTGATGCATAGCTCTAAGTATTAAAGAGAAAGGAGGATTAGTGGCATTTGAGTTGGGAAGGATTCGGCTCGGGAATTACCCCGAGTGAGAACTAAAATTACCATAAACGGTGCTGTATGCTGGGGATTTTTTGCAACCTGGTTGGATATCCCAATAAGATCATGCGTCCTGTTATGACACAAAGGTCGTTAAAAAACATTGAAAACTTTCTCCAAGAGTCGAATTTATGCCATGAATTGGTCAACCCAATCCCATCATCATGAAGTAAATGAAAATTTATATGTAACGAAATGTCTGATTTTTTTAAAAACTGGAACACAAGAATATCTGATTTATCCGATTTTCATCTATTCTCTAATTAGATTTTTCTATCTTTTCGGCGAACGAACTATCTAATCTAATGTTTTACAAGTGATAGAGATCATTGATAGCCAACTCGCTTGCAAACTGAGTTAGGAACGTTACAAATTTTTTTGTTAAGCTTTTTTTGTCATTCTCGTGACGAAATTGTTTCATCATTCTTTTTATGAGTGGGAGCAAAGAACGTACTGTTACCTATCCCCCCCCCCATGAGAAGAATGCATAAACAAGTGCACCACAAGAATGACAAAACAATTCTTAACAAGAAATTTTGTATCAGCGCTAACTAACAATGCAAAAAATCACCGATCAAAAAATCAGATAAAGTTGTACGTTAGCCGAAAAGAAAAAAAAAACAGCTATCATTCTCGTGCTACTGAGGATTGAAATAGTTAGGTAAAAGTATTGTAAACCATAATCATCAACACATATTAGTAATGAACAATATGCATTTGTCGTCTGTCATGCTTACATCATTAATGACGTCTGGTGACGTACCTGGGTAGAAATAGATTTTTTATATTACGTCAAACTTGAGAAATTGTATCTTTACTTAATTCTACCTTTCGATTAATTTGATATTCAGGAATTATTGAATATAAACATGAAAATGCAGAGCAACAAAATGTTTTTCATATTTCAGAAGTATAATGCAATCAAAAAATTACTCGAATATGGCCGTCATTTTGATGGCAAAGGGTAACCAGTTAACAACATTTTCATACCAGTATTTTCTTTTTGTTTTTCAGTTGATTTTTATTACAACTTTACTCAGGTCATCGATGTACAGCAGTGAGTGGAGATCCAAAATAGGTCAGGAGAGAATGGAGGGCAGATTTGAAGATAATATCTGATCTGCTAACCAAAGGGTTATCATAAATCTGTCGGCAATACAGCCGTTGCGATTAATCTTGCTCTCCTGTTCCGAAAGGTACGTCTCAAAGAATGACGGCCTAGATAAAGTTGCAATAAAAAGCAAGTAGAAATTAAGACGAAAGATGGGTCTGGTTAGTCACTCGGTTGAAACCGTCACATGACCAATGTCTTTCGGTAACATGCCGTGCTGGGAGTGACCAACGAAAGAGAGGCCATTAATTAGTGAATCAATACTTTTGCTTTTTGCTGTGTGGTGATCACTGGAAAAGTCTGAATTTCGGAAAAACTAACATATTTCGGGATGGGGGGACAGAAAACAAATAAAAACGTCCTTTCTGGACATAGTAGAGAGTAAATGTTCAAATTATCAGTCCTTTAGCTCCATTGGTGAGGTCTGTACACACGATACATATATAGCCAGTCTGCAAGACCAATCTAGAAACTGAAGGAACCTACGTTGACACTTTTAGCGAAAAACTGTCCTCTTCATTTAGATAAGTTTCTCAACCTTTCGTCCCTACAGCCAACTTTTGGTTATTTTTATACAAAAAAGTCTATCGCAAACTCTGAGTTAAACCTTTGCCTTGGGGGAGGGGGCTATTTTGCCCCTTTTGAGAATAATTGATCCGGATACTTCTATCAAGTAGCTTGACTGTACATCTCCCAGAAAGAACCTTGCTCTCCATTTAGTAATGCCTGCCTTGGCTTATGCTGAATTTATCCCTTAGTTTACGTCCAGCAGAATTCACGGTTTGTTTTTTTGTTTTTGTTTTTTGTTTGTTTGGGGTTTTTTTGTTTTGTTGTTGTTTTTTGTTTTTATCGTTTTTTTTTTAATTCAGACTTTCTCAGGTGATCAGTGCCCAACAAAATGCTAGAGAAGTAATTTAATCGTTGATCCCCCTTTTTTCAATTTTTTTTTTAATCACCCCAAAAACGACATGCTCCAAAATACATTGGTGCCGTGATGGTTTCTATTGAGTGACTAACTCGAGTTGCTTTCTCTGAATATTCAACTTGCCTGCCTGTTTTAACTCTGCCAACGAAGTTGGAAAAGTACGTACATTCAATCATGTTCGTTCGTCCACACACTATCTCCGAAAGTTTTCGATGAATTTGAATGACAATTTGTGGAATGGTGGGCCATACACTGAAGAACAACCGATTGAATTTTGGTTCTTTTATTTGGACGGATACTTTCATATACTGAGGCAAAAGTCTGAAAAATGAAAAATCGGAACTAACACAATTAGTACATTAGTTTCATAGAAATATTCAAACTGAAAACCCTCCCAATCGGTGAAATTTCAGTTAGATGTCTACTTTATACGATTGAACGAGAAAAAAGAGTGTTAGTTAAGCTTTACTGACAACCATGAAGTAAGGTTCCTGTTTAACATTTTACTTACATTGTAAATTTAAAGCCCCTCAAAAAATTCTTTTGAAAAATTTTGGAATTCCAAAAAAAACAATATGCTAAGACATGCTCTTATTCACCATTAGTAACCATAGAAAATTTGTTTGCCATGACTATAGCAGTCCTTGAGTTATGCATGGACAGATAGGCGGACGGACAGGCATCTGGTGAATTATATATTGATATATACGTTTGTACATCATTAATTCATTTGAACACTTCACACAATTAAGTCAATAAAGCCAGACTAAAGCGTAACGGAAATAGAGCCCCTCCCCTGTTCTTTCAACATTTTGGATGAGAAACGCTGACCTGGTGAATTGATTTCTCACTCGCTGCATTTAGCATCTGGTACTGTCTAGGCCTATGAAATGGACTCCCATACTCTCAACCACCTGGCCCATCCCCTGTCTTTCCTTCCACCTTCCACCCCAACCCCCGTCGGAATTCCCGGGTAGCTGTGATTTTCACGCCGATCCCCCATCTGTAATCCGCGTTCCAATAGTTGCTTCCGGTCCGCTGCCAATCCAGTCCGGAAGTCAGTTGTGAGTGCTGTTCGGACAATGCAGCACGTGACCGATGTCTGGTGCCAGCAACCAATCAGCGATCGTGTAAAATCGATTGAAGATTGAACGGGTAAGGTGGGAAGCCTCGGCTCGTGTTTCAGGGGAGGAAGAGGTAGAAAGAACGGTAAGAAAAGTAATTTGATTGGGGAGACAAGATTCCAATGTATAAATTCTATATCTATTATTGAATGGTAGTTTGTATATCTGCCATCAGACTAGTGCTACTGATGTCAAGCTTGGTAGAGATCTCTCAATAAACCTGTCACCATCTTTATCTTTATAACAATTGCGATCCATACACATGTACGTATGTCTGCATGTATATATAGCGGACATATAAGAACTACATTATTACTTGCCATCTGTCTGATCATAGTGCTATACGTGATCGTAATTATAATCATACATCGCCATAAACATACGACAAATACTTGCGAATAATAAATATATACTATTTTACATGAATTGCAAAAAAGATTACAAACCTTAGAAACGCCGATCATAATATAAACGAACCATGAACTCACAGACAGAAAATTGAGAGGCCTTCACTCTCTATAAAATCATAATTTTATTGAGTCTGCCATAGAACTGCTATGACAGAAGTTCTTTTACAGTTAATGGGTTAATGAAGAATATAATAATTCAACAATTTCAAATCTTTTCCCCAATTACCATTTTCCGGGCCGTTGACGATTGTACTGTTTTTTTCCTTCCTGTAACAAAAGAGTAATTAACTATGGCGATGGACCAAAAAACAAAGGAAGGACATTCGATAAATGGACAGAAAGGACATTCAATATAAAAGATTCAATCGGAACCGCCATAAATCATTTGGTCACCAGATTTCATTATTGGTAATCAAATAACCTTCTATCTCGATTGTCGATGGTAATTTGAACAATAAGGTTTTGTGCTTGACTATTGAATAAGCTTTGTTTCAACTCGAATGTCGTGTGTTTGTTTCGTTAATAAGGATGATGAATGCTTCATGAACTATAAAAATCTCTCCCTCTGTCTTTCTTCTGTCTAGTCACTCTCTTTTCGTTTCATCTATCTATCCGATTATATACATCTGTTTATAATTATCTATCAATCTCTGTTTGTTCATATCTATCTATCTATCTATCTATCTATCTATCTATCTATCTATCTATCGCTTGAAGACTGTTCATATCTATCTCAGTTCGTCAATATCT
>OY735233.1:17785751-17788251 GCA_963457665.1 Thysanoteuthis rhombus
CTAAAAACCTTTTGGGGGTAGGGGAATTTTCAAAAATTTGAAAAATTGAATTAGATTGCAGAAACCGTCATACAACCAATGTCTTTTAGCAACATTTGTTGAAGGTGACTAATTAAAATTTAGAAAAAGGGGTGATCAATAAATGAACTACGTCTAGCTCATTTTGATCGGCTGCAATCAATGGAAAAGTTCGAATATCCCTACCAACAAATGTGAATGCTGCTGAACAAAACACAAGGGAACAATTTGGCATAAATTATGTTATAGACCGAAACCTCACTCAGAACCCACGGAGTGGATTTCCATTTTTTTTTTTCCTTTCAAGACACTATAAGGGACAAATGTTTTAATTTTTAACCCTCTAGCTTCATTGGTGCGCCCTGTGCTCTGTGATACATCAAAAGTCAGTCAGTCAGACAAACTTAAAAACTGAAAAAACTCAATTTTGGTAGATAGGCTTCTAATAAATCATAATGTGAAAGTAGAATATCTTTTGAATATGCAGATGTCTGAAAACTTCCTAGCTGAGATAGAAATCACAAAAAAATATTTCTTGAATCCTTTGTGACTTTATTTCAAATGGGGATATCTTTGATTAAGGAGATTACGTACAATTTACAAGTAACAAGTTACTTATATTTCCCAAGTTAATCGAGTAATTATGAACGCGTATATTCATTTATTGAGTGTGTGATTAGAGTGAGCACCGTCTTTGAACTTTCAATGCGATACATCGTAGAAACTACTGAAAAAAATAAACGTGGCAATGGACAGGCCATGTGGCAAGAATGAAAGACAACTGATGGACATCACGACTTTCAACATGGATCCCCAGAGATCACATGAGAAACCGAAGCCTACAGAACACAAGATGGAGAGATGAACTAGACAAATTCAGGAAATACTGACTCTGCAACGCCCATGATAGAGAATTGTAGCAAATCCTGGGGAAGGTCCAATCAAACGACGGACGTTAAAAGAATGATGATGATGATGATGATCAATAACATGTGACCAGCGGTATCAGGCTCTCCTGTAGAGACTTACCTTTTCATGGAGAATTGTGAGAGAATGATGACTATGTTGGGTACAAGGCTTATAATGTGGAGTTTTCTCTTGAGCATTGCATAGACATGCTGGAGAAGGAGTGCGTTTTCACAGCGCCAATAGAATGCTTTGGAGCATTTGAACCAGAAGTGTTAAGGAGTTGACCCCTCTGGAGAGATCAAAATTTAGTTGCAGACTTGTAGACTTGCTGGCTGTAATAGGGGGCCATTACGTACATTAGCACAGTTTATCAAATGCATGTCTTAATTAACTATGACAGGTTGATTAGCTTGTGTATTTGTAATATGATGCACGCAATGTGTAAACATATAAGAAGGTTTGTATGCGTTGGTGAGATCGCTCGAGAGAGAAAGGGACAGATTGTAACAGTGAGCAGTTTTTGTAAGTTTAAAGTTGACTGCCTGCCCTTAGGGTGAAGCACACTAGCAAATAAAAATGGTGAATGGCAATTGAATTTCGCTATCATTCGTTTGCAAAGCAAAAATGCAAAAGAAATCAACGTATCGTTCTGTTTCTGGAGATTGGTACCCGTGCATCTTTAAGGAGAGAGTAGCTAAAAACTTAGATTTATATAAATCAACCAAATTTTTCGTCCTTCATACAAAAGCATTTGCTTCTATTCACGGTTTATGCACTTTCTGTGCAGAGTTCCTTTTGCTGTCACAATGCTTCCATCGACCTTTTCGAATCACAACGGGCTTTCTACATCGAAGCTAAATCGATGAATGCGCACAAATACTGTGTAGTGCGAAAGAAATGCACGCATATTGGAAACTCACATATTCGGAATGTAACTCGTAGGTTCCCCTTCAAGAAGGATAGGTGAAGAACATGCAATTATCTCACAGAATTATTCAAAACATTGAGGAAGAAAGTAGTTCTGGCTTTCTCATTGGGAACGCATAGTGACCCCATTATTTATACTGTAATTTAAAAATACTCTCCATGTTAAATGCAGATAATTTTTAGTCACAATATTCAATTGATACATTTTAGGCGGAGATGGTACGGAATTTTAATTTTTCTGCTGCCTCCCTTTTATTGAACGAATAAAAAATGAAATGGAGACTTGCCTTTGTACTGTGACAGCCTTTTAATGTTTTATGCCTGGGAATGAAAGGTTTAATGTCTTCTGAGCACAAAGAAAAAACGGAAATCCGCCGTGTCATTCATGAATGGGTATTGTCCTTAAACGTTCATGCAAGACTAGCTTTTCTTTTTTTTCTATAACCATGAAGAACGAAGGAGAACAAAGGAATATTCTATTGCGAATACAAGTACGCTTTCAATGAGCTTATTCCCAGTATTTTCATAAATATATGGTATTATTCTTTTTTTCTCTCCTTTGGTTTTTATCATTCTCTAGGCATATATATATATATATATATATATATATATATATATATATATATATATATATATATATATATGT
>OY735233.1:17790751-17850751 GCA_963457665.1 Thysanoteuthis rhombus
TCATTGTCGCCGAAGGCCAAAATTGGCCTCAATGCTATAAGAGGTTACGGTGAATCGATACATTGGTAATTACATTGGTCATAAAAGGCCATTGCAAAGCGTGACCTATCTGTGATTAAGGGTCACCGTATGTTTCGCAGAACGAACTTGAGGAAAGAGGCCGTGGGTGTAACGGAATAAATAGCCTGATTAAATGTTCAAGGGTCGCTACCTTGATAGTAAGCAACGTCTGAGTTTTTGACCGATTGTTAGTAAAAAGATCCATTATCGATATTGGAAATTTGATTTGACGCAAGATCAATGAATTGGGGAACCATTCAATTGGAGTATTTATCGATCTATCCTTCGACCAAATATCATGTATTAAAAAAAATTGTACTAGAACGAGTTTCCCTATTTGATTAGTGCGTGGAAGTAGGCTCTATACGCGGTAGTATATGTATATGTATATTTGGTAAATTTGATAGGCAGTACAGAACAAGGAAAATCTGGAAACTGGATCGAAATTATATCCGTTATATGTTTCGAGAGACTAACTTCTCTTCTTGTAAGATTCCAATGGTTGAAAATTAAACTTCCCATGGTGTCATTAATATCTCATATATTTTCCTATTGGCCAATTGACAACTAGAAAAAAAATTCTCTCGAGACATATAACGGTAATAGATGCAATCCAGTTTTCAAACTTTCACATTTCTATATCGTCTTTTAAATCGACCATTATATCCAATAAATCTGATCCATTTCCTCTCTATACATATGTATATAGTGAGGAAGTGGAATATTTCCGATACTATGTGTTTTTGGAAGAAGACCCATTCATTGTCATTTTTTTTTCTGATTACGCCTTTTGCTATGGCTGCGGTTGCGTATAATAGCACAGTAATGAACTCATCGGATATTATAAAATACACTATTATAGCCGATTTCCAAAGAATTATTATTTCAAGTTTTCGTAATGGCGTCGTCGGGGATCTGTAGCTTGAGTATTTAGTTTTTAGTGACAATGACCTTCGCGGAAGTATGTTCTCCGAGTGCTTACTAGTATTATCTGAAGTAAAGCTGGCTATTTCTAAGTTAATACCTTTGCCCTGTAGACAACATAAACAACTCAAAGATGGCACCTCATCTATCTTTAATATCATGGAACCCACCAAAACAAATCATATAACATTGATTAGAACATTAAGGACTCCTAGCCGGTACTAGTTCACGTGGTGAAAGTTATCCAATTTTGTCAGAACATCATTGGTTGGATTTTGGTGTATATCCAGGAATTTTAATAAAATAGCACAATAATGACTCCATCACAGTCACATCATCATAAATGAATATGATTAACTGGTCGGGTTTTTTTTTTTTCGGACTATTTATACGTGTCTGAGGAATAGTTATTATGAGCATTTATCACAGCATAGTCTGTGAACTATAATCTGGTTGTTCAGGTTTTAATGAAAATATTAGTAATTTATTCCCTGTGAATCACTGTGGATTCTGGTCGGCATACAGTTGCATAAACATCTGTGTTTCTCTTTTCCGGGGGGCTGGAAAATCGTTTGATGTTGAAATGAACACAAATTCGTGTTTTTATCCGAGAGAAAAAAAAGATCGATAATTACACATTAGAGTGTTTACGTTGGTGAAGCCGTACGTGTGAATACAAGTCTTTGGTTGGTAACATCTATTTCTCTGGGAGAAGAAACGCTGATCTGGTAATGAGAGAACATTCAATCGAGCGTCTATAGGCAAATATTAGAAAATGTCAACCAAAACTGTCAACATAGGTTTCCCAGTTTTTAACCTGATCTACTATGTATATAGGCCATACCAATGGAGCTCGGGAGCTGCATATCTTATCATTTACTTTTTATTGAAAAACGTTTCTACGGGTGTTTTTTTTTCTCATTAAATACGTTTTTAGCTGGAGGATGGCTCAATTTACAATATAAGTTTACGCTAAATGGGTCCCTTAGTTCGTGCCCACTGTGTCAGTAGGTTCATATGGATTGACTTATTAGTTGATTACTTAGGCTGAATTTCTGCTGACACTTCTTTTGAAGGTATCCTAAAGAAAAGTTGAAGAGAAGTGTGGCAAATCCTTGGGAAGGTCTATGTCCAATGATGGACATTAAGAGACTGAATGATGATGATGATGATGATGAGGATGATCATGATGATGATGATCATGATGATGATGATGGTGATGATGATGTCACAGAAATGTCCCTTACGTGCCATTTCTTTCTTAACAAAGAAGTTTAATTATAAACTCAAAATAGCCAAAGAGACTGTTACAGGTGTATACCATTGAAAACGGGGGTTTTTTTATTGGGGTTAAGAGGAGGCTTTATGGGGTACTCAGAGGAAGGCACATTGTATTAAGTAAGTGGCTCTCCTCAGAGAATGTATACTTGAGATAAGACTGGTACATATATATATATATATATATATATATATATATATATAGAGAGAGAGAGAGAGAGAGAGAGAGAGAAAGAGAGAGAAAGTCACATAAATACATAAATACATACATACTTATGAGCAGACTAAGATATGAACAGATAGTTAAAGAGAGAGTGAGAAGGTCACATACCTACCTACCTACGTACATACATACATATGGGCAGACTAAGATATGAACAGATAGTTGAAGAGAGAGAAAGAGAAAGAAAATTGAATTAACCCAAAAATCAGGAATTGTGATATGACAGATGATTAAGTATGAAAAGGCTGAGATATATACATTGATAGATTTTAAAAGGCTGAGATAGATATGTTGATAAATAGATACAAAAAGCTGATATATATATATATATATATATATATATATATATATATATATACAGAGAGAGAGAGAGAGAGGGGGAGGGAGGGAGAGAGAAGGTCACATACATACATACATACATACATGCATACATATGAGCAGACTAAGATATGAGCAGATAGTTAAAGAGGAAGAAAGAGAGAGAGATATGAACCGAAGACTAAGGGTCGTGACATAAGCTATTTGTAATACCCGACCTCTTTTCCCCCTCTTAATACCTCAGCAGGTCCTTGACAAGGGCCTCACTGAGTCCTACTTCTTGAGTACTTGACACCAACTCTTCATCTTAAGAGAATTCACAATAGCTCTTAACTTGTGCTGAACTGAAGCGGCTGATAAAAAGAGTTTATTTCAAAAGAATCCTCGCTCATCTCAATAATACGCTTTTCGATCGGTCGGTCAGTCTCAGTTACGTTAAACAACTGGAAAAGGAAGACGATGTGTGGCACAATTGAAAAAATATCTATTCTGATCAATAGATGCCGTAGCAAGGATGAAAGACAACTGATGGACATCACGTCTCACAACATGGAGCCCCAGAGATTGTACACTTACTTTGATTTAAACTTTCTAATTGTTTTCCCTCACAGTCAGATTTTTTGATGAATCATCGCTAGGTCCTTCTATTATGTGCGTCACGGAGCCAACAATTTCCCAACTTGCCAAGTTTGTCACACCGTCTTATATTTCGTCGGCCACAATTTTGCGAGTGATCTCTGAGGATCCACGTTGTGCCATGATGCCCAGCGGTCGTCTGCCATCCTTGCAACATAACTAGCCCATTGTCATTTTCTCATTTTTCTAATAGGTTAATATCTGGGGGGGGGGTTCTGTAACATACTGTACTGTCTAGTGATCTCTTCCATGTTCTGTTGAGTATGAGTTTATCAGGTGCATATTGGATGATTCTCGGTATTTTGGTTAGGTTCCACGTTTCAGTTCCATGGACAATCAGGAGGATGCATTGTTCGTATACCTTTCTTTCTTGGACCTGAGGAATCTTCTTGTTCTTGTCGGAAATCACAGATATGGACGTAAGGATGGTGGATGCATCATTGAACTCATGGTTATTTTTCTTTTTCTTTTTAGTTATAACAACTTCGTATATGCATTCACTGGTGCCTGTCCACACGATATCCCTAAAAGTTCCACAAGAACTTCAATGAAACGTTGTGAAAAGATGACCTTTGGCTGTGCAAGAAGTGATTGGATTTAGATGAATCTCAAAGTTTGTTTTAGATTGAGATATATTTTATGATTCTGCAGATAAGGAGCTTAAAACGAAGTGTTAATAAATAAGAGAACAGATGCCGCGTTTTCCCGTTTCTGTATTTGCTTTTTTTTATAATTATAGATATGTTTTTCTGTTTCTTTTCTGGAAATATTTGCACTTTTTGTTTGCATAACAAGTGTATGGAAATAAATCAAAGTCCTTTTGGTCTATTTCTTCCCACTTCTTTCCATGAGTCCGATTAACCACAATTTACAAAAAATTGTTCTTTTTCATCTCTTTTTTTCTTTTTTTCTTCATCTTCCTCTTTTTTCTCCTTTTTTTCTTCGTCTTCTCCTTTCCCTTTCTTCTTCTTCTTCTTCTTTATTCTTCTTATTTCTTTTTCTCTCTTTGCCTTCTTTTATAAGACTTTTTTCTTTTTTCCTTTTCTTTCTTTTTTCTTCTTTTCTTCTTTTTTCTCCCTTTTCCTTCTTCTTCTTCTTCCTCATTTCTCTCTTTCTCCCTTTGGCTTCATCTTCTTTTTCTTTTACATTTTCCTCTTTTTTCCTTTACTATCTCTTTTTTCCTTTTTTTTCTTCATGTTCTTCTTCTCTTTCTTTTGTTTTCTTCTTCTATCTCGTCTTCTTCTTCTTCTTTTCTTGTTTTTTATCTCTATTTTCTTTTTTCTCATCTTCTTTTCCCTCCTTCTTTTCCTCCTTTTTCTTCTCCCTTTGAATACTTTATCTTGTCTTCCGCTTTTTTCTCCTAATTCTTCTTCTCTTTCTTTTTTTCTTTTTTCCCGTCCCTTCTCTTCTTTTGTCTACCACTTATTTTCCTTCTTTTTCATCTTCTTTTTTTGTTTTCTCCATCTTTCTCATCCTCTTCTTTTTTGTTTTTCATCTCTTTTTTTTTCCTTCTTTTTTCTTCTCTCTCTGATTTCTTTGCCTCCCTTTTTCTGGTTTTTTCTCCTATTTCTCCTTTTCCTTTTTTATCCTTTACCCTCTTTTTTCTTTCACTTTTCCTTTTCCTTCCTCTTCATCTTCTCTTTCCTTTGTTTTCTTCTTCTTTTTTGTTCTTTTTATCTTTTCTTGTTCTATCTTTTTTCTTCATCCACTATTTTTTCATTCTGACTCTTTTTCTTCTTCCCCTTCTTTTGTAAGTGTGACATTTTTATTTTCATCATCCTCTGTTTTCTCCTTCATTACTTCTTTTCTTCTTTGTCTTTTTCTCTAATTGCACGCCCTCCTCTTCTTATATCCATCTTAGTTTTCATTTTAGCACTTTTTCCACCACATTCTTCATGTATTTTTCTTCTTTTCCGCACTTTATCGTCTTCTTCTTTTCATTCTAATCGTAGTTAATCCCGGTGAAAAAAAATCTATAGTTCAACCAGTTTCTTCACTATCCAAAAGAAGAGCAATCGTAAAAATTCGTGGATCGAATCGGTGTAAAGCGAAGATGCTATTTGCATTGACTTATGTGGGAACAGATTTGAGCGTCGCCAGACCCCCCAAAATTGGTGAGGATAGTATATCATGTTGAGCCATTGGATGCCGTGATGGTGAGAGGTACAGAAGTCTGGGACGTAAAACAGTGATAAAAAAGATGTTTGCAGCCTCTATAACGGCTCCCATTAGGGCAAAGCAAAAAAGCGGCGTAAAGTGAATTTTTGAAATGAAGAGACAACCTACATTCCAATTCTATGAGATTATTCTTTTGAAAAATGAACTAAAAATATCGTTCCAATGGAATAGTCCATTGTTTCGAATGTTGCAATGGGGAGATTTCTATGGGCTAACTTATTACCTTAGGGTGGAAAAGTCCACGTTTTTGGACAGAAACAAGAAAAATCACAATGTTCATAATATCAGTAGACTACTTAATACCCGTGTCAAAATTCACTGATATATTTGAATTTCTTTGAAACTCTTTTTAAGAATAATGATACAAAATTCGTGTCAATTGAAGGGTCCATAGTTTCAATTGGTGGGAAAGAGTATTTTTTATCCGCAAAATCTTTACCCCTGAGTTGGGGAGTAAAGCGTCACAAACAGCAATACAGAAAAAAACAATTCTTAGCATGAACTGGTATCAGACGATCTATATTGAGAGATCCAATGTAGATCGAACCCACTAACAACGGCCTGCAAGATTAGCTTGCAGATCATTGCTACATCTGATTTGTTGTTTGTTTGTTTGTTGTGTGTTGGAACCAAGGGAGAAAATCACAGAAATATATATACACTGATTTTCTTTTTTAGAGAGTTAACTGAATTCATTAACCGGGCAGAGTGCCAAGTTTGAAACGACGGACAAGGGGCATTTTTTCAGCAAAATTTTACCCGTCTTTGATGGAAGAGTCCAGTGTTACGACCAGCGAACCGAGAAAATCACAGGGTTCATTATTAGAGATTTTTATTCTTTAATCCTTGTCATTCTTTTCTTTCTTTTTTTTTTTCACTTCTCTTGTCTCATAATGATTTTAAATGCTTTCGCTAAAAAAATCGTTCGAACTTCAGTCGTAACCACCCCAGCCACGACCTAAACCGGCAATTACCAAGTACGAGACACGACAAAACATGACATAGTCTCATTTTCCTTTCTATCACGTATTCCTATAGCTCTTTACGATTAAAAATGTCAAGATCATTGTGTATATTACGTGCTTATGAAGGTACCAATGTGCAACGGTGTGTGGGTGTGCGTATGCATGTGCATGTATATGCGTGTGAAAGTGTGTATGTGAGTGTAAGTGGGTGTGTGCCTGTGTCTGTGTGTATGTGTATATCAGTGTCTATGCGTTTGTCACTGTGGGTGTCTGTATGTGTCTGTATTTGTATATGTCTCTCAATGTGTTTGTATTTGTGTCTGAGTCTATGTGTGTATGTGTGTGTGTGTGTGTGTGTGTTCATGTCAGTGAGTGTTTGCGTCTATATCTGTATGTGTTTTTTGTGTCTGTGTGTGTTTTTATATCTATGTCTATCCGTTTGTCTCAGCGGGAGTGTATGATTGTATGTATGTATGTATATGTTTCTCTCCGTGTTTGTGTTAGTGTCTGAGTCTCTGTGCGTATGTGTGTGTGCTCATGTGAGTATGTATTCAATTCTATATCTGTGTGTCTGCCTGTGTCTATGTGTGTTTATATCTGTGCATTTGTCTCTCCGGGAGTGTGTGTGTGTGTTTGTGTCTGAGTCTCTGTGTTTGTGTCTGAGTCTCTGTGTGTTAATGTGTGTGTTCATGTCAGTGTGAGTTTGTGTCTCTATCTGGTTGTCTGTCTGTGAGTCTGTGTGATTGTATGTGTACAAGTGTGTGCAAGTGTGTGTGTGTGTGTGTGTGTGTACCTGTGTCTTACTTATAAGTCTAAACAACAACAACAACAAAAAAGAATTTCTTTCCACAATAATTCAACTCGTTTGATACGACTGCAAAATTCGAATCGATTAAAAACCGCTTCTTCTTCGAGACGTGACGTTAATGTCAAGAAATTGCCGGAGTTTTTTTTTTAAATCGATTACACACACATTCTCTCTCTCTCTCTCTCTCTCTCTCTCTCTCTCTCTCTCTCTCTCTCTCTCTCTCTCTCTCTCTTGACTGCTTTTACTGTCTCTTCCATTTTCAATCCCTTGCTCTCTTTTCCTAGCTCTGCAGTCCTCTCTGCCCCTCTTTTTTTCCTCTTGATTTATTTTTATCTTTCTCTCACTTACTTCTCCCCCCCCTCTCTCTCTCTCTCTCTCTCTCTCTCTCTCTCTCTCTCTTACTTCCTCTTTCAATCTCTCTGTTTGTTTTCTCAACGTCTTCACAGCTTTTCTCTCTAGTGCTTCATCTCCCCATCTCTTTCTCTCTCGCAATCTTTTTCTCTCTTTCTCCCTCAATTGGTCTCTCTTCCTCCCTCTAAGGATTCCATCTCTCTCTCTCTCTCTCTCTCTCTCTCCTTTACTCCCTCTGCATGATCTCAGTCAAAGGGATCAGAATATTGACAATCGTAAAGGCACCATCCCAGCCATAATTGGAAACATCTTCAATTTTTGTTGGCACCACTGGCCTTCCCAAACAAATCAGCCTTCCCTCCCGTCAACATATTTCTTACCACTTCTTTCCATCGGTCCAACTAACGGCAATAGGGGTGACCATATTGGTCAGCTCGATAACTGGTTCGCTGGTCATTCATCTAGCCTTCGCTGGCCATCCTATCACTGGTTGCAACCTCTAAACTAACTGGTCACCTTGCTGCTTATCTAATCAACCACCCCAATGATCAAGATACAGACTGCTTCATTGGCAAAAAAACCCTTGCCAGGGATAGTCTGACCGGACATCACAATACAGAATCTCACAGATTAATGTCAAGGTTAGGTTCTTTAAAACCACGGCTGAATCAACGATTTTTTCAAAGACACAATGATATAAGCAAGCCCAAATACTGCAGAGTGAAACTTTACTCATACATCTATTGCGACTTAGGATGATCAAAGCAACGTTTGTATAGTACATATAAATAATACATTCATAGATATATATGTTTCAACATTTTGGCTTAGTTGGCAAGAGAGCAGTCTACGAATCAATTGTTTGCGATTTCAGATCATGGCAGGGAAATGTTGGTTTTATATATCAGTTTGGTTCAACCTGACTTAATCGACAGATTTACGTTTACTCGAATCACCCCATACTTGTGCTTGTCTTTTTTTTTGTTACGAGAGAAAAAAAAGCCAACTCCATCTTAGATTGGAATTTTAAAAATTGGGTTATTCAATTTTTTGTAGTGTGGGAATTTTACGACTAACTTATGTTTAGTCATAAAAAAATAGTTAATTTGCAATTCCACGCTCAGTTGAATAATCGTAGCCATCAAAGATGGTGTAGGCTTTTATCCTTTTTCAAATGCGTGTGTTTGTTTATCTATGTATTCGTTTGAATGTTTCAGCGCTCCTAGCCATACCATTTCTTCTACTGACTTGACGATTGACGTTAGTACTCCACTAAGCGCGTTCTATGATGTTGGTTTTTGATTTTGAAAGAATAAAACTTTTGGGGACTTTCGGGGCTTTTTTTTTTCTTCGGTGGATTCAATTATAACATCTAGGTTTAGGAGGTTCTAGATGTCATTTTACTTTGTTTTAAATGTTTCCCAGTGAGAAAACTTTTTTATAGGACTTCAAATATTGACGCCACGGTTGCTCAGTCATTGACTGCATTTTATATCATTGTAAATTCATATCTTTTTTCTCAACGACGATATAACAAAACGGCGTTGGGTGGAATGATGTACATTAAAGGGGTCCCTGTACTCACTATGGTAACTATTAGTTTAATACTGTGAATTTGGATTGGCAGAACATTTCAGAAAGCTTTCTCTTTCTCTCCCTCTCTTTAACTTCCTCTGTCTGTCTGTCTCTCCTTCTCTCCCTCTCTCTCTTTGACTGTATTCTCTAACTCTTTCTTGCAATCTCTTACTAACTCTTCCCCCTCTCTCTCTCTCTCTCTGTAATTCTCGCTCTCCCTCCAACTTTCCCTCTCTCTCTCTCTCTACCTCTATCTCTCTAATTCTCTCTTGCAATCTCTTTCTAACTATCTATTCCCCCATATCTCTCTATATCTCTCTCTCTAATTCGTTTTCAATCACTCTTTATCTTTCTCTCACTCTTTTTCTCTCCATCTATCTATATACCTATCTCCTTGTCTAGCTCTTTTATTCACTCTTTCTAACTTTCTCTTTCTCACTCAAACATTTTCTCCAACACATTCTCTCTCTCTCTCTCTCTCTCCCTCTCTCTCTCTCTCTATCTATCTATCTATCCAATGTTTACTGCTATGTGGAAGCAGGATGGTGATTAAACAGTAAAATATGCCCCTAACAATGGATACAAATGGATATCCATATTTAAATGGAGTAAATAGTTGGTGAGTGAAATGAATTTTGGAGACCACTGGCAGAGACAGAAGAATTCAGAACTCTCTCTCTCTCTCTCTCTCTCTCTCTCTATATATATATATATATATATATATATACATATATATATATATATATATATATATGAAATTAGTCAAGTGAATAATCAAACCTATGGGAATTCAGTAAATCATTCTATATAAAAAATATCGAACCTCTAAAACCTTCGAAATAATCTTATAAATAATGTATAATGTATAAACACAATTAAACATATAAACGATATATCCATATAAAAATTATATATGCAAATTACCATGCTTACAATTGGTTGGATTGTATTGGTCCATATGAAATAGAATAACACAGGAATTGAGGGGCTGTAAATATATGAAATCGCCCGTTGTGGCATAACATGAAGATTACGTCAAAGAAACTCTTGTGACTTTATCTCTAACCCCACGTTATGAATTACGAACTAAAATAGCACAATCTCCCTAGAGCCAATCCACACATTAATTACCCGGTCATTTTTGACAGGTATATTACTTGTCTTGTTATGATTCATCAAATCTCGTCTGTCTGAGATACTAGATAGTAGGTATGAATTTAGAATATTATTAGCGAAATCTAGATGATTCTGCATAATTTCACGGTATTTCGAATTTTTTTCTCTCCTCACTAACTTTTGCCAAGAGATTCTTCAGCAATTGAGACCTCTCTCTAAGTGAAATACCGTTAGGAGACTCCTCTATGAGAGGTACCACAGCACCTACATAAGACACCTGCCGTGAATTGATGTTTTGCAAGTGAGTCCTGAAGACCATTTGCTATTGCTCGAACTAGAAATACCATAATGTTGTCAGTTATTTTTCTTCTTCCAGTGATTTATAATGTCAGAATCCACTCATGAAATTGGCATGAGGTAATGGCAGGTGTGCTATTTGCATAAGTACCTCTATTTAATGTTTGATTGATCGAGTTTTCCGTTGGGTTGATGCAATGGTTAGCACGCAGAAAATCGGAGGTGGATGCCAAGCATGAGGAAAGAGTGTGGTAAACTATTTATAGGACGGAATTCCCAGTGTTTAGTACATTCCGAGCTTTGCAATTGGGGTAAAGACATGTATCGACGGTATTACGGATGTGGTCTCCCCGGGAAGCCAACATACCTTTACCCATCATCCAAGATGAGAACTTTCATGGTCTCCAATGGTCGATGGAATGAATGGAAAAAGGCAAGAAAGTTGAGCTTCAGTGAAAACAAATGCCATGAACAAAGACACGACGATCAGAATCGAAATCGCAGAAGTAAAGATAGTTGATCACAGCATTTACTCTAGAAAGTGAATCCTCAAAAAAGGAGAAATTAAGCAAATAATCACCCTAGGATGGCAAGCTTTCAGTTGACCAAGCTTAACGTTCGAAGACAAGGAAAATCCCCCTAGTCCTTAGAAGGGGGTAAACAATCACAGCATCCTTGAGATGGTCATTTATGCAGCCGAAACATAACCAAAAGATTGACCCTAAAAAAGAGGACCATGGAACGTGTACAGGAACTCAACTTCACATGGAGAAGTCATAAAACAGCCCAATATACGAAAGAAAAAAAACAGGAGTTGTAGATATCATAGAATCCATAAGAAAACTCAAATGGCAATGGGCTGGCGATGTAGCAAGAATGTTGAACAACTGCTAAGATCGTATGCGGAACTGCTGCCTGAAGGAAATAAGACAGCATGACGAACTAGAAAATTCAAAACCTTCTAGAACAAGAAATCTCATTAGTTTTGAAAAGAAGGGTCGACATTTAATTCATCCTCCTGATAATCGCTTACGGAGCTAGAACATGGAACTTCAACAAAAGATTGGCCCTCAAACTGATAACGATACAGCTTGAACAAGAGAAAATCATGCTCAACCTAACATAGAGAGATTACTAGACAGCGACAGACATTAGAGAAAAAAACGGGAAACAGATGTATCATAGAAAATAGAAGAAAACTCGAATGGTAATGGGCTTGTCATGTTCCAAAAATGCTGCTCAACCAGTGGACATCATAACTGACGATGCAGATTCCCAGAGATCATAAGCGAAATTGTGACCAGCAAAAACGAGATAGAGTGAAGAACGAGACAAGACCACAAAGTACTGGCTCCGAAATGCACAAGACGAGAGGTCTGGCGGATCCTGCGTAAGGTCTATGTCCAACGACGGGAGTTAGAAAGATGATGATGTCGATGATCATGATTATGATCATGATGGCTATCATGACTAGTCGGACCACTCTACATCGATGGTGATGGTGGGGTTGATGTTAAAGAAATTAGTGCATAATTGACTACTTACTTTTTTACTTCTATTTTCACAGTCATTATATCAGCAAAAAATACTGTCAGGCAAAAGTCTCGTTAAAATTCCTTTAATCAGCGAAGATAGCTTTCAGGAGGAAAAGAATTCTAGATTTCGTGTCAACAAATGACGTATATCAAATTATTCTTTTCTATTTGAGTATCAATTCTAATTTTTGCTGCTATCTCTGTACACAATTGAGTAAGTAAACGCCCGTCTTCTTTCATTTTTTTTTTTTTGAATTAGAAATTCTCAACCAAAACTGCCAACATAGGTTACTTCAGTTTTTAAGTTATTCGGGCTGACTATGTCGATATGCATATCAATTGAGGGCTGAAAATTAGCAACAGTGTTCAATTTACAATGTGAACTTGTGCTAAATTGATCTCTTAGTTTGAGTCCAGCAGCACTCGCGCTTGTTTTTGAAAATTCATACTTTTTTAATGATCACTGCCGAACGAATAGCGGGAGAATTAAATTATTATTTGATCAATTTTTTTTCCAATTTTTTTTAATTGATCACTGCGACATGACGAGCTGCCAAGACATGCTGGTCATATGACGGTTTCTCTTGAATGACTAACCAGACCTGTTGTCATTTATAATTAAAATCGCTTCCTTGCAAGAAACTAATCATAGCAATCACACGATACACTCTGAGCGAGTGATGTAATCACGTGCTTTGCTGTGAAACGTTTCGTGTTATCGTTGAAATGTTTGTTTGTTTTTTCGTTGTGCTTTATAGCTACTACAAGAAGATAACAGCGAAACACACCTGCTCGCGCATTTCTTTTTAGTTTTACGAGGTGAAATTTGTGTAACGTGACATTGTACTTATGCTTGAGGTGTAGGCTAGTGTTACTCAAAGAGTGGTACGCCTACCGGTGCCAGTACGCGAACCTTGAGCTCATTCCGACATCCTTATTAACGTTCAAAGTATAAGTCATTAGGTGACATTCTTGGTATGTTTGTTTTCGCTTTGTTTTTGGTTTTTTTTTGTTGTTTTTTTTTTTTTAGTAGAGAAACTTTAGTAAATGGCTACGTGATTATTTGGAATAGGTCCGAAAACTCAAGTCGCTTAAAACTTGAAAGGGGGATAATCAGTAGAGACCAAAACCATAAAAAATACACACTCAAAAAGTAGAAAAATTTACGCTTAAAGCGTAAATTACGCAAATAATTGCGAACACTTAATACAACGTTCAACACTTATTTACAAGAATTAATCTGGAAAAAAATACCTAATCAGATTCTGTCATTAGTTATAAATGTATATTCATTTTACTTTTATGAATATCGGCAACATATCTAATTTTTCGGGTGAAATTGCTATCCAAACGGTTTGAGAATAATCCTAACCTTGATACAAATCACAACCCAATTTAACTCTAATCCTAGCCGTAATACTGGATGGAATTGGTTCATAAACACTAAACTGTGAATGTCCGAAATAGGTTAGCAGTAGCAACATGATTGAGTGTCTGTACTGGAGTTATCCCCCTTTCAAAATTTGAACGTTTTTAGTATACGATCCGGTATTATTACTTTTTCCGAGTTAAATTTTAAACATTTCTACATTTGATTTGGCTAGACTAATGTTTGTCTGGGGGCATAAAAAATTCATTTTATTTTCATAAATTAGAAATTTTCTTTGTTCACACTAGACTCACATGACCTTAAACCTCAAGTTTAACCCTGAACATTGACCCAAGTTGATTCTAATCCTAAAGCTGTGATTAGAGGAAATTTCAAAATTTGTTGAGGAAAAATACCGTTCTGAGTGTGGTCCCCAGACAAACATAAAACAGCAAGAACTAACACAGAAATATTTTGAATTTAACGCCGGAAAAGTAACAATCATCTTGAACCTATTCCAAATAATTACCAATGTCTACACAGAAGTGCACTTTGAGCCTGAAATTATTACATTTTTCCTGTTATCACAGGTCGTTGTTCAAGCCCAGATGATGATCTTTCAGACATTCGGGTCCTCAGAAGTGAGGGAAAGGTCATGTAGATTTAATAATTGAGAGAGAGAGGGAGAGAAAGAGAGAAATCAGGGGAGAGAGAGAGAAGATGAAAGGGTAGGGAGTGAGAAGGAAAGAATTGGGAAAGAAGGAAAGGAGGTAGGGGGAGAAAAAATGGAGAGACAGAGAGAGGAGAGATAGAAAAATAAAGTGACAGAAGGAAAGACAGTGAGTAAACAAAAAAAGGGGGAGAGAAGAAAAGAAAAAAGACTGAGAAAGGAAGTGAGGAACAAGAGGGAAAATTGAGAAGGGAAAAGAAAAACAAAACTATCCAGAAGCGAAAAACGAAATGAACATCTTCTCCTTTTTTCAAATAGTCAAAAGGGGGTGGGAGTTATTTTCACAGAAACGACACAGAAAAACGGGCAACACGTAAGAATGAAAAGAACAAAAGCTAAGCAAAAAAAACAAAAATCATAAGTAAAATTCGCTAAATAGAGCTATAAAGCCGAAAGCAAGAACTCGTGTTCATTTTTCGTTTATATGGTAGAGGTGGGTGACTGTGAGCCTGATACATCGTAATTGGCCAACAATCGACAAGTAAAAATTATTTTCTTGGCAGCCATGTCTTAACGACGTCTTTTGTTGAGCTAATTAATAGAAAATGCTGGAAAGGCTAGGAATTGTGACGTCAGTAGAAAAAAAAAGAAGTCAACAGTTTCAACTCTATCACGCATGCGCGACAATCACTTAAAAACATCTGGTTGTCGAGATTTTTTCTAATAAATTACCATGAAACATTCGCTTTAAACTCTACATCTATCGACCCGAACCAGTTTGGTCATATCTTTAACAGCCATTATCTAATTAACTGACTAAATGGCTATCTATCTAACTGCTCGATCCGGCCTGCTCATATCTATACTGTATATATCCCTGGATCTAAAACGATGTCCTCCTATTGGGAAATGGCCCCAAATCAGCCGTTCGACTTATACTCAGGGCAGTCAAAAATGATAAATACTTTTGTCCAAATGAATACGTTTGATAGACACACTTGATATTAGCGAGTGATGATTCCTGTTATTTTAACTCAAATCTTTAACATGATTTTGTATAAAATGTTATGTAGGTAGTTTGCAAAACAAAGTCAGTTATGTCCATTTTAAATCATTTTTCCAGACAGATTTATCATGAATGATGAGAATTTCACTTTTACGACCTGATAACAAGGATCGATAAGTTGAAGATGAAAGAAATTCATATATCGGTGACAGGTGACCAAGTGCCATAAACAGTCTCTTCCTGAAGGGCGATGTCTCTCATGTCGACGTTATGGCAAAATAACAGACGGCTTATATTCAATTGAGTTGTTTTTCTGAAATGTTTTCTTCAATTCCGAACTCTAACTATACTCACAGTCGACTTTTATTCGAGAAAATGTAGTATATATACATATAAATATGTGTTTGTGTTTGTGCGTATATATATATATATATATATATATATATATATATATATATATATATATGTATGTATATATATATCATTCTATTCCTATCAAATGATCTGATAGTCATCATTGTCGTCATCAGCCTTTTAGCGTCATTCGTTGAAAATAAACCTTCCCTAAGATTCGCTGGACCAATCTATCATGGGCGTCACAGAGCCAGTACCTTCTGAAATTAGGTAGTTCGTCACGCCATTTTTTATTTTGTCGGCCCCACTTTCGCATGTGATCCCTGGGGATCCACATCGTGAGTTGTGATGTCGATCTGTTGTCTGCTATTCTCACAACATGACCAACATATCGTCATTTAAGATTTTTATAGAATCTATATCTAAGGCCCTTCTTCTTCCTCTAATAAATTGTACTGTCTTGTAATCTCTCCATGATAGGTTAAGCGTGATTCTCTCTTGAGCACGACGCATGGTTCCCAGTTTAAGGAACAGTATTTTGGTTAGTTTCCATTTTTCAACTCCAGAGGTGACTATCGGGAGGATGTATACCCTTCTTAGCAGGTTTTCTCACCTTGCCGGAAGCTTACCATCCTAGAGTGATTATTGCTTGATTTCTTCTTCTGAGCATTCAATAGTGATTCATCGTCCTAGATAGATGTAGTGGTCTCCTTTCTCCAGTTGTTCGTTTCTGCTTCTGATTATTGGTTCTTTGTCGTCAAAATATCGAACAGTACGCTCCAATAAACCTGTGGATTTCTTTAGCGAAAGAGTCGTGCACTATTGGAACAAATAGCCTATTTTTTGAAAATCAAAAATAGTATCAACAGCTTTAGAAATAGTATGGACAAATTTTGAGGAAAATGGCATAAAAGATGGATTAATTGGTCCGTATTGGGAAATCCCCGGGGAAATCTTTAAAAGAATTTATGTTATCTGGTGCACAATAGAGCAAACAGGTGAATGACGAGGCCATGTTGAACACGAATAAGATTTTCGAATGGTGATAAGACAATATAATAAGACGCCTATAGAAAAATAATTTATAAATAAATCTATCGATCTATCTCAGTTGGTACTTTTCCTTTCTCTAGAGAATTCACCTCAATCTATCCTTATCTCTCTTTCTTAATACCACGGCGCTTTCTATTGGTCTATCCACATTAGTCCATATCTATCGATCTATCTTAATGAATAACGTCTCTATCTTTGATATATATATATATATATATATATATATATATATATATATATATATATATATATATATTTGTGTGTGTGTAAGTGTGTATATATATATATATATTAAAGAGGGAGAAACGAAGGGAGACTCAAAAAGATAAAGACTATTGTTGTAGAGTAGAGTACGCATGCCTGCTCCTCTCCCACACCAGGAACCGTCAATCGAATCTGTCATCCATGATAACATGGGTCTCTCCAGTTTTTAAGGGATTCTACTCGGCTAGCCAATGATTGGCCTTTACAACAACTGGAACCGTCAATCAAAACTGTCAACCTATTTAAGGTAGGTTTCTTCAGTTTTCAAATGATCCTGCCTGGCTAGTGAAATAATCTGACGGATCGTTGGCGGTAATTTGTGGGAAGTGAAGAGAATTTTCGAGAGAAAAACAAGTGTATGTGAGAATCATGTATCACACGCACAGGACGCTTCAATGGAGCTAGAGATCTGAAAATTCAAAGATTCACTCTTTCTAAAGGAAAAAATCCCGATACGATTTTCGGATGAGATTCAATTCACAAAGTAAGTTCAAGCTAAATTAGTCCCTTACTTTGTGTCCGATAGCACTCACGCTTGTTTTGTTTTTTTGTTGTTTTATTTTTTATTTTTTGATAATTCAGGCTTTCTAGTAATCACTGATCAACAAAAGACAAGAGAAGTCACTTCATTGTTTGATATACCCTCTTTCTAATCCTTGAATAGATCACCCCCAACAAGGCATGCTGCCAAAAGACATTGGTTGCATGGCAGTTTCTATTGAACGACTAACCAGAACTGTTTTTCTCACTTTATCAATCATCTCATTGTCGGGTTTTACTCAAGTTAGTAATTCGCCATCTTTTCGTAATATGTCTATGCAGACGACATTCAATATCCCCCAATTAAACCCAGGTTCGTGAACAAAAGATGATTAATCTGTTTGTAACGTTGCGTCTTTCGTTAAACGGATAAAATTATATTAGTTATTTGAATGGTTTTCGATAATCCCCATTTTGCCGTGGTATGAGGAGAAAAATTTACTTTATAAAAAAAAATCAATAATTACGTCTCTGTTTGCTGCCAAGCATATTTTTCCATATTGTAACTCTTCCCCTGTTTTTCTACAAAAGGAATCGATGAAATTAGTCTTCAGTGCGTGTGTAAAACAGCTTTATTTTCATAGAAATCAATTGATATTCACAAAAGAATATCCAATAATTGTGATGTACAAAAGAATATCTAATAAATGTGAGGTATGCATAAATGAATGAAAGAAAAGGACTTCTGTAAGACCAGTCATTTCGTCTGAAGCATTACATTTACTGAATCTCCCCGTTCGTAACAGAGAACAGTTTAAACCCTGGCTTATGGAAGAAAAATGATAAATCTATTTGTAAAATCATCGTATTCGTTAAAAGTAAAACAAAATAATACTAAAAGGTTTTTGAAACATTTCGCATTTGATTTCGAAGAGAAAAATTAACATTCTTAAAAGTGAATAATCACAAATTTGAGCAAAGAAGTATGATTTTTGTTTTCGTTTTATTTCAGAAAATCTGAAAAAGGCGAATGTTTGTCGACAGCAAATCTGTGGAGTCGTTTGTTTGAGTTCATTTCGCGCCAAAAAAATCGGCCATTTTATTTTAAGCCATCAATCGTTGTCATCGAAGGAAGTCGTTGACAGATGCCAGGAAACAGGACCGACGTGGGTTCCCTGACATGTTTGAATTCGGTGTAAATGATGAGAATTTGAAGTGGTTAACTACACGTCGAGCCAAGTACGAATCCCAGATGTGGGTTCGAGTTCACTCAGCACTAGTCCCCCAGGGGAAAGACATGTACCCTTCTCTCACTCATTTCTAACATGCCATCGGCCAGTATGGTGGGTTAAGGCCCGTAGCCTCTTCCCCATGGCCGACAAAAAAGATTTAAGATAAACGCAAGAGAATGAAAAGGCTGAAAATTTAACATTTACAGGAGATCATTTTGGGGCCAGGTCTTTTAGATAACAATAACTGGCTGATAACAATAAGCAAAGAGTGCTAAATTGGAACAACTTACATTCATGGTTATAAATTTGCATTCATTGTTATGAATTAATTATCATTTTATTATGTCCATTATTATGAACAACCTTAAATTAGAAAATGTTTATGATGATTTTAATGAATGTTGAAAAAATATCCTCACTTCACATAAATGAATCACCGTAGCCCGCGCACATACCCGAGGTAATTATTTTAAAATGTCCAAATTATCTTTGAAAAAAATAAATATTCTGCTTAAAATTATATTTAAAAAAAGAGCGCAAGATTTGGACAATGTTGGTCCAAAATGACAAGCGAGCAAAAGGAACACTTTTTGAAAAAAGAAAAAAACCTTCAGATGGTGTCACAGAAATTTTTGAAGCTCTAGCCTGGACACAATCACTCAAGCGAACAAAGAGAGAAGAATCTATGGCCCGTTTGGTTGGTTGGTCGGTTGGTTGGTTAGACCATTTGTTGGGCAACGGTGATTCGATATGATACAAAAAATTCATCATTGTTATAAACAACTTCCCATTATGAAGAAATCTATATAAAATTCGATATCATGATCTGTGATTATGATGGACGACCATCTCTGTAAGCTAATCTACTGCACATTGCTCAGAGACTTTTCTCTCAACAAACAAATACTTCCTCTGGACTCAGCTGAGATCTAGAAAATCACCAGTAAACTTGTTTCGGTACATTTGTAAACCATGTGGTTTAGTCAAAAAGTGGTTTACACCTTACTTAATCCCGGACATCACAAAAACAACTGGTCATCAGGTCTATAAAAAGACGCAATTTTGTATTCTAACACATCTTCTGAAGATCTTGGCTTTGACTGACGAAACATATTGAATAAAGAAATCTCATTCGTAACATCTACTCTGGCTTAAAAATTCGAGCTCTTTTCCAAGTAGCATATGAAAGCCGAGTTTCGATTTTTTAAGATAAGTGGCGTCTTCAATTAAATTTTTGCTCTTGACAATAATTCATACTATGCTTTTTGATCAAGGAAATGACTGCTCGATTGTTTATTTCTTTTACACAAGTGGCATCTGATATTTTTTGTTTGGAAAAAATAGCTGGTTAATTAGCCAATTATGGAGAGGTTTTTTTCCATTATCCAATTAATTTATCTTCTATGGGAGAAAAAATCAAGAACGTTGATTCCCATCTAAACATTTTCATCCCAATCTCACCTTATATTAGAATGATTTTAAGTGACAGAACTTTTGGAACTGAATACAAATGAGATGTTTGAAGCGTGCTCGTGATTACAATGTTATATAGCAATAACCTTGATTTATCATATATATATATATATATATAGGTAAATCAAGGTTACTGCTATATAACATAAAGTTACTGCTATATAATATCATATATATATATATATATATATATATATATATATATATATATATATATATATATATATATATATATTGCATCACGCTACGTTGGCTAGTTTCAAGGCTTAACGTGCCAGAGTGAACGTTCGTGCAGAGAGTTAGGAGTTTGTTTTTTTTCTTCAATGAAAAATTTCAAAGAGCAACTAGTTCGTGCAGCATCTGCTAAAGATGAACAATAATTTTTGCGAAGTACTATACAAATCTCATCTGCTAGCTGCCCTAGTCTACGGATTTGGCCTCTGTCGACTACAAAACTACAAGTATGGGCACACAGTGAGGATCTATGTCACTTCTAGAGGAGTAATGATCTGAGATATCAGCTTCTTAACCATCACCTCATATCTATCCCCGGTCTATTTGTGTAATGACGAGAAAAATCATCTCAAATAAGTTTCTATATAACATAACACAATTTATAATCATTCGGATCATATATATCCATGTCTTGGAGCATAACTGTCGTGTTGAAAGAGATGAATAGATCGAGAATAAACGACATGATAATTTGGTTTTAAGACAGGTATTTGAGCTTTTGCATTAGCTGAATGGTAAGATCGTCTTTGCGTTGAAGCAGATACCCTATCAGTCGCAGGTTCGATTGTTGAAGCAGCCCCATTTTCTCTAATTGTTTATTCTTTCTACATTGTCTAATGCAAGTGATACATTAACCGTAATGACAGGAGATCATCTCAAATAGGTTTCTACCTAAATGTATAATCATGCAGTTGGATTATATATCAATTTCTAAATGATACATACACACACACACACACACACATATATATATATATATATATATATATATATATATATGTGTGTGTGTGTGTGTGTGTTTGTGTGTATATATAGACCATAGCGTAATGGGTAACGAAGTGCTCACGCAGATCGTTTTTCTGATCCTTGCTGTGTCTTTATAACGTGCCGAGCTGAGTCAGTTAAACTTTGTAGAATAATTTTCAAAAACAAACTATCAGAATGAGCATCGTCTTCTTTGTTGTTTTTACCACAAAGTTTCAGCCTATACATTCTTCGACCTTCTGGCTGCTAAATTTGATAGACTTCTCGCATTCCTCAGTGTATACTTCAATTCCTCAACGGCAACTCTTCTGGATCCGAGCGTGTGAGTCACGTGTGTACGCTAGAACATATTGGCTGACACAGAAGAAACGACAAAGCAGTCAAAGAGTACATTCCTCTGTTAACGCCGTCGCGAACTGAAATATAAGCATTAATTGTCCTGGTATTATGAAAGTGTTATTGCTAGAGTAAACATGGCAAAACAGACATTTCGTAATTTTTGAAAAGAGCCATTATCATTCCAAGAATTGTTTTGTGTAAAGAAAATATAGTTCATTGCCTTCACCACTGTGCAAAGAGCGTTAGCAGTTATTTACGAGATTAGCTCGCGACCCTGTCTTCTAGGAAGAGCTCTCGTGTTAGAGGCATTTGTTATGTGTAGTATGGCTTCGCTCATGACCACAATATTATGATACCAAGTGAATTTCAATCTCACCCAAAATAATGGCCCGATAGAATTATTTGATAACTCTATATATTGTCAATTCCTACGACTTGAGTTCTTGCTAAATTTTACTTTTGAGTTTTGATTTTATTTTCGTATGTAATCTCACCAAAAACAAGTGATGTCTTCAACGCAGAAACTAATGACGAATTCAGTCTCTCGACTGAGGTCAACTTGTTTTGCTCAAGTTTGCAGACCCCATTTACAGGAACTACGAGAGGCTTTGAAAGGGGACACGTAGCTTTGGAATGAAATTTTATGGAGGAATGAATTCTGTTTTGAGTACATGTTATATTTTAATTAGGAAAATTTGACACCAGTGCAGCAAAAGTATGCTTTACTTCCGTACGCAAGGCTTCCTGAGTTTTAAAAAAACTTATCTGGTGAGGGGGGTGAGGAAAGTGTATATGTAGATCAAAGACAAAACTGGACTGTAACCTTTCATTAGGTAATTTATTTTTTGGTTCAGTATTTTTTTTATTATTCTATTTCGGACTGCATATATATATATATATATATATATATATATATATATATATATATATATATATATATATACTGAGCTGAAAGACCGTCGGTAATGCAATTAAATGGCATACAGTACTCTGTATCTTGGGAGCGTAGCTGCATAATTTGAAGTCACGATAAAAATTTCATCGAAGAATAGATATGGTAAGAATAAATTCCACTTATGACATCATAGGTGTTTTCTATTGAGAAGCATCTAAAGATGTTGTTTCTAGAAAACGTTTGGAAACAACTAGATTCTTCAGAAGAATCTAGATGGAGAATCTAGATTTTATTGATAAACCAGTTAAAATAAGACCCCAAAAGGTGAAAAAAAGGCGCTTTTTTTTTCAAAAATAGAAATCAAAAAAATTTCAGACTGGGTCCAGTAGAGTACTAATGCCAATTTCTGAAGACAAAACGGTATGGCCAGGAACGTTGGAACTTACAAAAAAACACATAAACAAGCAAACAAACAAACACAAAAACAAACACATGGACACACGTGCATACAAGGCTTTGCCATCCTAGGTGGCTACGGTCGTTCAACAAGAAAGGACTCAGAGATTGCATACCTCTGTCAATGCTGTTGTATTGGGAAGTAATGGAATTCAGATCTATCTCAAAATTGCATCATTTTTCCATGGTTCGTTGTCGATCCTTCCATAGAACTTGATTTTCATTCATTGAGAACTTTTGGAAATATCGTGTGGAGAGATGAGAAACTCTAGCGTGTACATATAAGTACGATTCAAGGTGCTAATGGTGCTTAGATTCGCCCTAAAATTTGATCCCTTTCTCAACAAAATCTCATTGAAAACTTCCGGAGATATTGTATGGACAGACATGAGCCTATAGATAAGCGTATGATACGGGAAAATATAATTCGATCAAAACATTGTTGGATTTACCAGCTTCTTCCTTGCTAAACTAAACAGGCTTCAACAAAATTTCATTGAGATCCATTGAGTTCTTCCGGAAATATTTTGTGGACCGACAAACAGTTTTGGTTGATCCATTCTACGGCCTTCTTCTAGTGTAATATCCAGAAATCGAGAGAGAAGATCTTCCTTCCTTTAGTTTTAAGTAACAGTAACAGAGTTTTGAATGGAAGTGTAAGTTTCATCGAGAGAAAAACCAAGGTGTGAGACAGTCAAAGAAGAAAAAGAAAATGTTTTAATGTAAATATTTTCTTATCGAAATCATGACTAGCTTTGATGGTTGGAAACAAACAGCAGACAATGGCATATGTTATTTTTTTCATTTTTTTCTAAACTGTCAACCAACACTGTCACTGTTACAATAAGTTTCTTCAGTTTTTAAGTTGATCTGGCTGATAATCAATTTATCACAAGTGCAGGTCGCACAAATAGAGGCTGAAAATTTAAGCATTTACTCTTTATTCTGTTGTTTTTTTTCTTTGATTTCCCCTGTAAAAAGGATTTTTGGAGAGTTGTTGTTCAATTTACAAGTCAGGTTTATGCTAAACTGATCCCTCAGTATGTGCCCGTTGGCATTATCGATCGTTTTTTGGAAATTCTGATTTTTTTCTTGTGATCACCGCCGAAATAAAAGGCGAAAAAAGTAACTAATTCATTGATCACCCATTTTTGTGAATATTTATTTGATCATCGCCAAAAGACGTTGACAAGTTATGGTTTCTATTGAATGACAAACCAGACCTAATTTGAATCCTATTGTGAACCATTTCCACTGCCAGGCGGAAGCAGATCCTTTTTCTTTTTCTTTTTTCTTTTTTTTTTTGTTTTGGCAACTCTCAAAGGAAAGGAATAAAATAGCACATGACCCCAACATTTACTCTGGTAAAAAGAAATATTTTAAAAGCATACATATATATATTCATACCAACACACTGAGATATATAGATGGATAGATATTCTGAACACACAATTTGGAGTATTTAAAGCGAAAAACACGTTTGAATAGGATTTATTATGTTATTAAGAAGTAGATAGAAGAACCGATAGAATGGTTATGAATTGCGTTATATTATATAAAAAGTCTTATTTGAAATGATATCCCGTTTTTATACCGCGAATTCAAATAGAATAAACAATCAAATAAAGTCTTGCAGTAGCCTCATCTTTCATTTTTTATTCTGTTTTCATTGTCTTGGCCAAGTGATACATTCACCATGTAATAACGGGAGATCATTTCAAATAAGAATTTCAATATACTATAACGCATATATATATATATATATATATATATATATATATATATATATACACTTGCACATATATGCATATATAAATACATATATATATATATAAATTCATACATATATATATATGCATACATACATATATTACATATATATGTAATATATACCTGCATACATACATACACAAATGTATATATATATGTATATATATATATATATATATATATATATATATATATATATATATATAGAGATAGAGAGAGAGAGAGAGAGAGAGAGAGAGAGAGAAATATAGACAGTGTAAACTAGATGAAAAGATTTCAGAATTCAATGTATTTGCCGCGAAAAACATGTTTGAATAAGATTTTTTTTTAAAGTAACTCATGGTGTTACACATGCGACAACCAGAAATACTAATCACTAGCTATTGTTAGTCAATACTAACACACACACTTAGTCGACACCCATCCTCACTTGGTTTCCTTACCAACAAATTACATATCAACGCATTCAGTGTTGGTAAATACAATTTCTTTTATTGTACCGAGAATACAATGCTCAAAAAATATCCAGTAGAATACAGGTCTTATTAGTCACTCAATCGAAACTGTTAATGACCAGCGTGTTGTGTTTGGGGTGATCAACGAAAAAAAATGAAAAAAGGGGTGATCAATGAAGGTGTTACTCTGTTTTACCTTTTGTAGGGCAGTGATCAAAAAAAGTCTGAATTTTCAAATGATGATGATCATCATCAGTCTTTTAACGTCCGTCGTTGGACATAAATCTTCCCCAGGATTTGCCACACTTCTCTATCATGGGCGTCACAGAGCCAGTACTTTCTGAATTTGCCTAGTTTGTCCCTCCATCTAATATTCTGCTGGCCTCAGTTGCGCATGTGATCTCGGGGTATCCACGTCGTGAGTCGTGATGTCCATCGGTTGTCTGCTATTCTTGCAACATGGCCAGCCCACTGCCATTTGAGTTTTTTAATAGATTTTATGATGTCTTTGATTCTCTTCTTTTCCCAGATGTACTGTGCTGTCTTGTGGTCTCTCCATGTAAGGCCCAGCATAATTCTTTCATGTGCACGTTGCATATTTAACATAGTATTACATTGAAAATTGAACCCCTACTAAAAACCCTGTATACGGAAGAATTTTCAATAAATCAAATAAACTCTTCTCTAGACATAATGAAGAGAAAATGTTCAAGTTTTCAGTCCTCTTGCTCCTGCATCAGACCAACCCTAAAACTGATGAAACAAGTGTCGGCACTTTTTGATGACGGTCTCTCGAGATAATCTGCGTTGGTAATTTCTCTTTTTGTACCGAGTACACAATAGTCAAAGAATATACAGCATTATATAATTTTCATGAACGATATCTCAATTTTTTCATTTTATCTCCTTTTAATTGTTAATATGACGTTTCTGCCGACCAGTTCTACAGCCTTCTTCGTGGGAAGTTGATGATATAATAAATTTTAAAGCTATGTAAGATTCTTCATTTTTTTTTCTTTATGAGAAAAACTGTAAGTTGGTCAGTGTGTTGGTTGGTCAATGTGTTGGTTGGTACGTCCCCTGTGTGTTCGAAATCGATTATCGGCACATGGTAGAAAGACTCTTCTTAACCCTGCATCTTCATTGTGCTCTAACGCAGAGAATAAAACTAAATTGGGTATTTTTGTGCATGTTACTTCATGTATAAGTAGGGGATGTCAATTTACTGTGCAATTATAATGCAGAATTGGATCCTGACTTTCGGGCCACTTGAAATTACATCCTTATTCCAAGAATTTGAAAAATTCTCAAATGATTTCGTAAAATTTCGAAGGAAAGAACGAAACGATCGGATCAGACATTTTTTAAGAGGATGTTTTTTTTTCACCTGACCCCATATTGGATGTGAATCTTCTCAGCCTGTCACAGAAAAGTGATTTATTGCATAGTAGTAATGGCAGGTGGAATGTGAACGCATTGTTGGACTAATGTCTTCGTTTTGTGAAAAGAAGGACAATTAGAGAAACAATTGCGAAGAGAAAGAAAGAAAGTAAAAAGGGAGAAAGAAAGAGAGAATGGAAGGAAGGAAGAAAAGAGGGGAGAAATGAAGAAAGAAAGAAAGAAAGAAAGAAAAAAAGAAAGAAAGAAAGAAAGAAAGAAAAAGAGGAAAAATGAAGAAAGGAAGGAAAAAGAAAGAAAGAAATGAAGAAAGGAAAGAAAAAAGAAAGAATGAAAGAAAAAAATTAAAAAGAATGAAAGAAAGGAAGGAAGAAAGATATAAGGGAAAAAAAGAAAAGGACGGAAAATGGAAGGAGAGAGAAAGGATGAAAGAAAGAAAAAAGGAAGAAAAAAGAAAGTAAGAGAGAAGTAAAGGAAGGAAGGAAGAGAGGAAGGAAGAAACAAATAAGAGAGAAACAAAAAGAAAGAAAGAAAAGAACACAAAATACGTGAGATGAGATAAATAAGAGAGGAGAGTAAGTAATTTCTTTTAAATAATTCTTATGTTCTAAGAATCAGATGTGAATTGAAAATAACCACTCAGTAGAAACCCACACGTGACAAATCTCTCCTAGGGGCATACTGTGTTAGCGATGATCAATTAAAGAATTGGGAAAAAGGGTGCTGAATGAGTGAATTACTCCACCCACCTTTTGTTGGACTATGATCATTAAAAGAGGTCTGATTTAAAAGACAAAAAAAAAACAAGCGAGAATGCTGCTGGGTACAAACTAAGAGATAAATGAACTACAAACGTATATAGCAATGCCCCCCTCTGAAAACCTATTTAGGGAGTATTAAAAAAAACAAAAACATTGATTTATTGTAAACGTAATAAAGAGTAAATTTTTAAATCCAAGCTCATTTAGTGCCGGCTGTACGTATAGCCCATACATACGTATAGCCAGCCAGCCAGCCAGCCAGAAATACCAGCTTTAAAACTGAAAAAACCTATGTTGACAATTCTGGTGACAGTTTTGGTTGATGGTCCCCAATAACTGTCTTTTTTAATTGATTTTATTTAATTAATTGATCAACTTATTTGTTTTGATTGATTAATTAATTTATCTTTTGTTCCGTACAACGTATAAAGACCACAATTATTCTAAAGAACGCACAGGCTTGTTGCAACTCCGGGCAGAGTTGTTTTTCAAACAAATACGTGTATTACTGCTCCTTGCGTTTGCTTGCCATGGAGTATGGGCGGTGAAGAGATGGTACTTAATGGTGAACCCACCGCTAGCACATCATGCTGTCGTTTCAAAGAAATTCTCTTTTTAAAGCCAATCAAAATTCCTGAGAATGTCAAGATGGCCAATTTCAAAAAGATTTAAGAGAAAAAAATTAATTTTTTTTAATTAGACTCGAAGCGATATATAAAAAAAAAATCCTAGGAATGTTAGCACGTCTCTTCTCTTGCGTTTCTTTGTCTAATTACAAATGTAATTGCATTATTTTGAATTCTCTTTCAAATTGGCCACTTTTCTTTGAGACGAGCACGACGAAAACGACTGAAAGAAATTTCAAGTTTGGGATTGGTTTGTTCTTTAAGCCTCTCCAAAACTGAATAATCGTGTGTGCGTGCATTGCTGTACATTTGTTCATGATAGGAGGTTGGATCAAGGATAATTACGGGTTTGACAGCAGATTCTGTTACACACTTGGTTTCCTTCAAAAAAGATATTACAGCGAATCTCTTACGTTTTCTTTCCCTTTTTTATTCGAGAGCTAAATTCAAGGGAGATCATCGAATCAGCTCATGGTGAACATTTATTGGAAATTATGTTAGGAAATTGATTTTTGATAATGAATAAAAGCCGTAAAACATTTATGTTTTATAGATAACAAAAAAAAGAACCGCAAACGTACTTTACTCAGTATTCTACATGACCTTAGTAATGCTGTTTTCTGGAACCTTTTAATTCTTTCTCAGATTTCCAGTTTTTTATGACAAAAATGATGAGTACAATCTTTACCTTCATATTGTTAAACTCTCATTCATGTTGGCATTGACTTTGTTTTCCCCCTTAACAAAAACAATAATCCTCACCAGATCTAGGTAAGTCAACTTTTTACAGTTTGTCACGTTAAACAAAACCTATATATAAGATCAACATCTCCCTACTGTGATTTGAAATCATAACCATATGCGTCTCTCCTACCAACTGAGCCAAACTGACAAGTCTAATACATCTACAAACTTATTCAGTATATATACATTTGTTCACGTGGGTAAACATTCAATTGAAATTACACGAACAGTAAGTGACATCTATTGCTATACTTATTACTCCCTCATTGTTAAATACGTTTTTGGGGGTGACCTATGTGAGTAAGCCCTGTTTCAAAAAATAAATAATATTTAGTACAAAACAATATAGATATACAATACAAATAATACCTGATATGAAATGATCAAGTATATGTATGAGATAAGCTATATAATAAGACAGGGAGTTGGTGTTTCATCAACATTGCTAGGGTGTCATGTTAATATAATTGTTTTGTTTTGAAAATCCCTATGGTAAACAATGGAAGATACCAATAAGAGATAATTTATACATTGAACCATGGTAACATAGTATATGCAGAACAAGAGAAAAACACAGAAGAAAATTATATTAATAGCATAGACAGATATTGGGAAATAAGTGGCTGAAGTGGCACCAAAAAATGTTTAATGCTTAGTGTTTAAAGCTGTGAAGCTTTCTAGATTATATATATATATATATATATATATATATATATATATATATATATATATATATATATATATATGTGTGTATATATATATATGATGTATATATATATATATATATATAGATATAGATATAGATATAGATATATATAGTACAATATGGATTCGCTACACAAACTAGCTCATGCTGTATGCATCGAGCACTCTATGAAATGAATTCATTACATATCAGGAATGGCATTATATTATTGATATATCATCATTATTATATAAGTGGCACAAAAATGTTTGATGCTTAGAGTTTAGAGAGGTAAAACATTCTAGATTACATATATACATGTATATATATGTATATGTATATATATATATGTATGTATATATATATACATATATATATATATATATATATATATATATATACATATATATATATATATGTATATATATATATATATTTATATATATATATATATAGTAGAATGTGGATTCGCTGCACAAACTAGCTCATGTTGCACGTATCGAGCACTGTATGGAAAAAAATCCATCACATGTCAGAAGTGGCTTTATATTATTAACATATTATCATTATATTATGTTATACTGCTAGCCTGATTTGTACCACATGTACTATATATATATATATATATATATATATATATATATATATATATATATATATATATATATATATATATAAGTGCAGTAATCAACTTCAGTCAGAAATGAAGTAAGAGTTGAGTTTGACCCTGCTGCTTGTAACACATTTTTTTCAACTCTCTGGCAAGGCTGTCTTATACGTATATATATATATATATATATATATATATATATATATATATCTTTCATTTCTCTAGCAAGGCTAAAATAAATACAATTATTCTGAAGAATGCAGAGTTATGTTGCAATTGAAGCAGTGTTGTTGCTGAAACAAACACTTGCATCCTGACCCCCCCCCCTTTGCTTTCGCTCGCCAGGGAATGTGAGCGGCAAAAACATGGTACTCAATGGAAACTTGAGTGTTAGTACTGCTTGTTGTTTAAAAAAATGTTTTTCTGAACAACTAAAAACCATACAAACGTCAAAGTAATTTTTTCCCTCGTTCTTTCGTCTAATTACAAATTTAATTGTTTCCTTTAAATTCCTCTTTTCTTTTTTTTTTTCTTTCAATCGGCCATTTTTCTTTGAGACGAACACGACAAAAACGGCTAAAAGAAACATTTGCGGTAATTAAGACACGTAGCGACTCAAATCGGGGAAATTAGATTCAAAGGGTTGGATTGAGGAACGTTTATATTGTTTTTGTCAGAATTTGTTCACGAACATTCTATTCTTTTATTTAGTGTATCTTATTTTACTCTTTACGAGCATTTCTTTCTTTCTCAAACATTTTTTTTTTTTTACAAACATTTTTTTTTTCTGGATTATATTTCCTTTACGATTGAGCTCCGGAGAGGGGCTATTTAATGTCACTTATACTTGTCAAGTTTTCGCACCAGTAGTGATTATTTAACTACCTAGCCACGAGTGTGGAATGTGCATCAAGTATGATTTTAACGTGGGAGTCCACATCTGTACAAAGGAGCAACACACGCTTTCAGTACCTGATATTTTTTTTATTTCTAATTTTTCTAAAAGAGATTTCTCACCAGTAGTATCATATCTTTCGCTAGAGATTAAGTGACCGCATGGTTCCTCAAATCACCAGGACCTTCCTTGGTAATAATGCCTGATGTCAGTAAGGCTGTGATCTACAAGATTTTGATTCTTTTAAAGATATCAAGTTCTTCCAACCTCTTTATAAGGATCTCCGAGACTGATCCAAGCATGCCAGTTATGACGAGCACTACAGTTACGTCCTTATCACACAAACTTTCAGTAACCTAGCGAGGTCAAGGTATTATTTCCCTGTTTTTCACTTCCATTCAATTTCACTCTGTGATCTGAAGGTCATCATCATCTTTATCATCAGCTTTTTAATGTCCGTCGTTAGACACAGATCTTCTTTCGATCTTTCATTTTTCTATCGTGGGCGTCGCAGCGCTAATATGTGCTGAAGATGTCTAAATTGTCATGCGATCGTTTTTTTGTTTGTTTTTTGTTTTTTGCCTGCCAAAATTTAGTATTTGATTTCTAGGGATCTGCCTCAATGTCCAGCACGTGTTTGACTACCTCGCAACATAGCCCGCCCAGTATCATTTTAGTTTAGATAGATTTTATGATATCTGTAACTTCTGTTGATGTTTTTTTTTATTTCTGATATACTGTGCTGCCTTGTGATCTCTCCAAGTGATTCTAAACATGATTCGTGTTGCATGGATCTTAATTTGAGAGCCAGTCTTTAAGTTAGACACCATGTTTCAATTCTATAGGTGACTAATGGGGAGACCCTTCTTTTCAAAACTAATGGGATCTTTTTGTTCTTGAATATTGAGCTTGCTCTGTCAAAACTTGCCAACCTAGGGTGATTCTTAAAGTACTGCAGAATTATCATTATTATTATTAGTAGTAGTAGTAGTAGTAGTAGTAGTAGTAGTAGTAGTAGTAGTAGTAGTAGTATTTGGATTTCCACATCAGTTGCCTGGTGATTACCGCCAGGGTTTGAGTGACAGCAAGTCTCCTTAAGTCTCCTTAAGTCTCCAGTCCTCCCCTCTGCACTCTCATAGTTCACAGCAATACTGTGGTTTACAGTTTCACTCCAGTTGTCCGATGGGTTATCGCTGAAGGCTGAGTGACAGCAAGTCTCCTCAGGCCTCCATCGCTCCTCTCATATCTTCCTCACTAATCACTATAGGGCTGTGGTTTGTACCTCCTCTGTGTTGTTTTTTTTGTTTTTTTTGCTGATAGGTCATTACTAACAGCTGGGGTTCGTAGATCACATGTTTCTTGTACTCTCCTCAGTATTTGTGCAGTCCTCGCCAGTGCCGGGGTCTGTATAGTCTCAATCCTTCCTCTTATCCTCAATTCCTCAAATCTCACTTTCAGTGTCTTTGGTGCACATACTATCACTGGTACTACCCTGACTTACACTTTCCCCACCTTTTTCAGCTCCCTTGCCAGATCCTGGTATTTTCCCAGTTTTCCAATCTCTTTCCTATTTACTCTGTGGTGTGCAGGCACAGCCACATCTATCATTTCGCAGGTTTTCCTCTTCATGTCCACGATTGCTACGTGCAGTTTTCTTGCTTGGATGGGGTAGTCAGTTTGCATGTCGAAGTCCAAGAGTAACTTATGACTTCTATTCTCCATAAATGTCTCTTTTTAGTGCTGGTACCATTTTTCTGCGTGGTTGAATTCCATTCATTTGCGCAGTTCCCTGTGTTTTACCGTTGCTACCCTATCATGTCTGTTTATATTCTCCCTCTTTCCTCTTCATGTACAGTCTATCTGTTCCATCCCTGGGATGTAAGGCCTTGTGCATTGTCATAAGCTTTCTTGTTAGCCGGTTCATTGATTGGAGATCCTCCATCTGTCCATCCAAGGAATGGTCCTGTGCATCATACTACCGATACTGCCCGAGTGTTCATTCTTTTTATCAGATTGCTACTATTTAATTTGGTCTCTGATATTTTCCTCCAAAGGTTTTTTTTTATTTTTATTTTTCTCTCATTTCTCCCAGTATTGTATCGTCGCATTAGAGAACTCCTAGGTACTTAAAACGGTACCGGGTGGTCAATGCTCAGATTTTTTCGTTGTCCGGTAATTCGATCCCTTCTGCTGCTATGAAACTTCCTTTAAGCATTACCATTAGTGCCCATTTTTTTCGTTTCCAAACTCCATCCTATTATTATTCCATGTGATCGCATGTTCACTCTCGACGACCGGTGATAATTGCTTTAAAAGAACAACTTCTTTGAGGTGACGACGGTCGGTGCCAATGCTTTCTCCCCTGGGTACCTTTCCCCCGCCCATCAAACTCAAGGTGAAGGAATGTTAGTAATTGTTTCGACAGCGACACTGCACGAAGTAGCAACTGACGTGAACATCCGTTAGAATAACTGTCGTAGCTCTTTTCTTTTACAAAACAAAAAAATGGTGGTTCTTTTTTTATTCACATTCAACTTTTACAACACTACAATTATAGCTGTCATTATGCGAAAGACGAACTGAATGAAGGAAGCAAGAAAATTGATCTTCACATGAACTTCGGTCAAACAAACGTTTTGTGTAAAAAAAAAATATAGTGTACAAAGAAACAACATTCGGAATCGAAAGAGCTGGAGAAGTAATCTACTATATCCACCTAGGACAATGAATCACCTTGAAACCCTCAGAAGAAAAAGAAGAAATCAGGTAAAAAATCACTCCAGGTTGGCAAAGCTTTCGTTACACCTCGTCCAACCACCAAGACCAAAAAACTGAAATGTCCTAAAAAGAACGGTATACAACCAATGCATCCTCCCTATAGTCAACTATGGTGCTGAACCATGGAACCCAACCAAAAGATTGACCCTCAAACTGAGAATCGCCAGAGAGAATCATGCTCAATATCACACGGAGAGATCACAAAACAGCACATTATATTGAAGAAAAACAGGAATAAAAGATATCATGGAAACTATTAGAGACCTTAAATGGCAATGTTATCTGTAACAAAAATGTCTGATAACCGGTGGTTATCACGACTCACGACATGAATCACCAGAGATCATGTACGAAACTTTCACTAGCAAAATATAAAATAGCGTAAAAAACTAGACAAGTTTATGAAGTACTGGCTCCACGACGCCCATAATAGGGTGGTCAAGAAAATCTTGGGAAATAAGTATGTTCAACGATAGACACCAATCGTCTACTGCTGCTGCTGCTGATATATTCTGCAGCTTAGGTAGACCGAAAGGGACAGTAGCTGGTCGGGTCATCATCTCTCATAAGTGGTAAGATAGCATGATAGAAGAACACAACACGTCACATGATTGTGTGACCAATTAAGGATATGACTCAAGGTGTTACTTCTTATTCCCGATATATATATATTTATATATATATATATATATATATATATATATATATATACATATATATATATATATATATATATATATATATATATATATATATATATATATATATATATATTCAACTGGAATTCAACTCGATTCATACTTCTTATTCCCGATATATATATATATATATATATATATATATATATATATATATATATATATATATATATATATATATATATATATATATATATATATATCTTCAACCCAAATTCTCATCTCGTTTATTCTCGGTCTATTCGTCTCTTTCAACGTGACAGCTATGTTTTTAAAAATAGATATATATGATCCGGCATAATGATTATTTATTGCGTCATGATATATAAAAACTTGTTTAAAATAATCTCCCGTCATTACACGCTTAATGCATCACGCAATTTAGAGAGCGTAAACAGAATAAACATTTTTAAAAAATGGTGGTGCTGCAGGGATCAAACCTGCCACCGATAGGGTAGCTGTTTCAAACTACTGATGCTCTTACCACTGAGCTGAACAGCTAGGATATATCAATTTCTTAATACATAACAGTCGCATTGAAAGAGACGAATAGACCGAGAATAAACAAGATGAGAATTTAGGCTGAAAGCAGTTGGGGGGGGGCTTTGCATTACCGATGGCTGCTTAGCTCAATGGTAAGAGCATTGCTACATTGAAGCAGCTACAATATATATATATATATATATATAGAGAGAGAGAGAGAGAGAGAGAGAGAGAGAGAGAGAAAGAGAGAGAGAGTATAACGAGGCAGCAATCCTTCATTTAAACATTCATTGTTAAAAATAACAGACAACCCTTTTGATGATGTCACTGGACTTGTTTTTAAAAGGTTCGAGATCTTTCTACCATCATCGGCCATTATCAAGAATGAGCAACAGTGGTTATTAAAGAGTGATCAGTATTACAATTTGATATTTATATTCTAAGTGGTGTCTTTTTTCAACTTGTGTAATCATAAACAAACCCGTTTGGATGTGTAACTGGAACTAACACAGCGCGCTAGCGATGTTATATATAAGCATAAACTTATCTAATAGAATGAAATGAGCTCTTGCATATTTCTTACTAATTTTTGTATGCATTCAAGACTTGTTAGTTTCTCTCATTCGGTGAGAGAATCGCTTACTGATTACATCGTTGTGAGTTCAAATCATAGGACGTGTTCATGTATTGTTTTTATTAGACATGATTGAACAAACGAAAAATGGAGAACTTACACCCATAAATTAGGTGAGGATTGTTCTTTTTCTTACTATTGCTATGATAGTCTGTGACCTGGACTGGAGTTTTGCAAAAGTGACTAGTAGGCTATTAGAGTGCCCGTGTCCGACCACTCATTCCCTCTTCATTCTCCGGAAACCTGCATTGTCAGTGGTCATTACGGCCACTACCTGTCCGTGAGGGCCTCGACCATTTCTTATACAAAATGATGGCAATTACTTTTTCGCTTTACACCATTTCGGCTTGCAAAAAAAAAAAATCATAAGAATGCTCTACTTTCGGACATCGAAGGAGACCTGTATCGTAAGTGGTCATTATGGTCGGGCGTGATCGCGAGGGCCTCGACTGCATGGATGGCGAAAATGATGGAAAGTTAATTCTTGAAACAAGAGGAAAGACCTTTTCCGAAATATCTTGATGCAATCTCCACGTTTCGATCAAGCAGAAACGAGTGTGTCAGTCTGAATCACTACGTATCAGATTCATTCAATTTATCCAAGTCGATTCCCGAATATTAGTCGAACAACCCTCGTCCTGCTTCCTTAATATGATTGATCCTATTCATATCGGGCGGAAAAAAATCATCCTATTATGGAGAGTCATGAACTCACAGTTGGCGTATCTAATTAGGTTTTTCGTTTCTCCTCTCCCACCTCTAATAGCCTCGCTTTCAATCGAAGCCTCAATTTCGCGGCCAACGTACTAGTAATATGGCTTCCTCAAGCTGTGTGTTTGAACCAAAATGGTTGTATTTATCAAACGATTTCGTCCAATAGACAACGTGGCAAGGCATCAGAATGTCGTACTTTTTGTTGTCTTATCGATCCTCATCATATATATATATATATATATATATATATATATAGTGATGAAGATGAATATATAAATATGAACCGATAGGCAGATGAATAGTTACATATGAACAGACAGATAGATATGAATAGATATGAACGGGCTGATATTGATAAATAGATAGATGATAATTATAGAAGAATATCTCGATAGATAAACAGTTAGGTAGATATAAACAGGCTGACAGACAGATAGATACATTGATAGATATGAAAATATTTGGGTATGTAGATAGAAACAGACAGACTGAGATAGATAGATAGAAAGATAGATAGATAGATAGATAGATAGATAGATAGATAGATAGATAGATATGTGTGTATATATATATATATATATATATATATATATATATATATATATATATATATATAGATAGATAGATAGATAGATAGATAGATATGAGCAGAGTGAGATAGATATAGATAGATAATCGATAGGAACAAGGATAGATAGATAGGAAAAGACAGACATAGATAGATATATCGATAGGAACAGAGATAGATAGATAGATATATATAGATAGATAGATAGATAAGAAAAGATAGATAGATAGACAGGAACAGATAAACATAGATAAATAGATAGATAGATAGATAGATACATACATACATACATACATACATACATACATACATACATACATACATACATACATACATACATACATAAACAGGTATATACGAATTCCCTCTCCAAGGAAATCCATTAAAATGGATTGATCGGAAATTTAGGATCTTATTTCCTTGCAAATCCCCCTGGATTCTCATTCTAATCAAAAATTTGTCAGAAAGTGGAAACAATACCTGCACTCATTAACCTTTCTAGGAATGAATGCCCTTTCAGTTTTGTATTTCAGCAGGGATTCACCATCCGTTGAACTGCCAACTGCATTTTTCCTTATCCGCGGTTTGCCTGAATCAAATGTTTTCCATCTAAATATCAATGTTTTTGTTACATCAAGATTTCACAATTTCTTATTTAGTTGATTTTTTTTCTATAAAATAAGTAACATTTTCATTCAATTCATAGTAATGCAATAAGTCATATTGTGGATAAAATCAGTAATACTTCGATTGAGTACAAGTTGATGATTGAAGCCAAATTATATATTTATATACACTGGCGGAAAATAAAATTACAACCTCCTGAATTTGTGTTTCAATTAACTCCGGATATAGCTGAATTATAGTAAACGATCACATATACAGACGAATATGTTCACATGTTTCAAAATTAAAATCAAGACATCAACAGTACTCAGATCCTATATGAATACACTGTTTATCCTCATTGGGTATCAATGCAAGAGTTCACTCGTTTCAGCGATCGTACAGATAGTGAATACCATCTTGCAACATTCTACACCTTTTGCACCTTATCACTCAATTCAGCAAGAGTTGTTGGTAGGTTAAGTGAACGAGCCAGGCATCGCTTCATTCTATCCCAGATAGGTTCCATGGGTGACGGGTCTGGCGGCTAGGGAAGTTGTCGAATATCTTGTTAAGCCTGCTATGTGGCGTGGGCATCATGTTGGCAAACAATATCCTGCTGGAATGGCACGTAGTCTTCCTTCCACGTACCATCCTCTGGTCAACGTTCATTCCTCAAACACCAAAGTTTGTATCATGTCACTGCACACCATGAGGTAAGGGTTTAGGGTATTGTGTACCGTGGGTGAATAAACTGGATCTCTCTCAGCAGACCTACTTTACGTACGTAAACGAGCACCATTTGTATGAAGGTAGAACCTTCTCTCATCCCTGAACACGTCGTGGCGTGAAAGAAAGTCTGTCTAAAGTTGCCTGTGCCTACATTCCTGCTGAACGATTCCCAAGGTCCGTTGGGAAGTGTTGACTCTCCTCTATCCAAATTTTCTCTGATCTGAACTGTAAACGCCGCTGCCCTTACACTGCCACGATTTTGGCGAGTGTCTGGACAAGATGGCCGTCTTAAACCTGGTCAACGGCCGTAGGAATGTTCAGTTGACTGCTGTTGCCATCATCAAAGCACCACTGGTGCACCACGTCTAACGAGGGCAGCATTTCTCCGAAATGACCACCAAGCTTCGCGAAGGCCAATAATCTGACCCTTCCCTAGCTGGATAAAAGAAGCACGCAGGCGTTCCTGTGCTATGCCACCTAATTGCACTTGACCCTCTCTCCACACTGAACCATATTGCAGCATGTGTCACTATCTAATGCCTTCGCTTTCAGCTTTCGAAAAGTCTCTCTCTCCTTCTCTCTCCTGATTGACTGACTAATATGCAATCAAGGTCATTCCACCATAAAACTCCATTGTGCAGGACTGTGGGCTATTAACGCACAGGCCCCAACGACTTAGGACCTGAGAAGATGTGGAAAAAAAACATCCTGATCTCATTCATGTAATGAACAAAAGACACAGACGTTGCACTAGCATAATTACTACTACAAGAGGGTAGGAAACTTCGAAATTCTTATCCGAATATTCACTACAACTGTGCATGCGCATACTGAACTCAAAATGGTGGAATTTTATTTTCAGCCAGTGTGCATCTCGAGAATTTACAGATGTTTCTAGATATTTTTTGACTCAATTCCAGATGTAAACCTGGAAATAAATCTGCGAACACTGCTAGTATATATGGTTTGCTATTATCCACTATTTTCAGTATCATCCGCGGATTCCACAATCCGTTGGTGGTCATGAAACCCGCAGATCACCAGGCCCTGCAGTATAACTTCTGGTGACGTAATGTCCATTTGCGACGCGTGACCGAAAAGTGATTACTTCGAAATCGAATCCAATAATGAAGTGATCACTTGACCCTGCGCAAGTGATGTCCATTTAGTTTTGGGAGGTTTTACTCGGCATCAAATTCACTCAACAATTTTACGTCTCCATTCCTACGTGCTAACACACAGATGGTTTCCATTAAGTAGATTCTCGCATAGCTTTAATGCAAAAATCACAGAAACAGCTCTGGTTAGTCGCTCAATATAAACCGTCACGTCACCAACGTCTTCTGACAGCAGGCCGTGTTGGGGTGATCAATTTAAAAACAATTAATTAGTCGCTTTTCTTGCCTTTTATTGCACGGTGATCATTAATAAATCACAATAAGTCACTTTTCTCGCCTTTTGTTGCACAGTGATCATCAAAAAGTCACAATAAGTTACTTTTCTCGCTTTTTGTTGAACACTAGAAAGTTAGAATTTCAAAGAAAAAAGATGAACTACAATGCTGCTGGACACTAACTAAGGGATCGATTCAGTATTAACTATCATTGAAAATTGCCCCCCTTCCCTAAAAACCTATTTTGAACGAACAAAAAAGCCTACTTTTCTAGACGTAACGAGGAGTAAATGTTTGAATTTCATCCCTCTAGCTCCTTTTGTGCTCCCTGTACACACTACACATACAGAGGGTTATAACTAGACTGCCAAACCCACTTGAAAACTGAAGAAACCTATGATCACAGTTTTTGTCACAGTTTTGGGAGACAAACTCTTGCATATTCAGATTTATATTGTTATGGAATCTTCTAGAACGTGAAGAAGCTGGTCATGAAACACTGGTCGATGTTTTTACCGAATGCATTACGGTCGTAGAGTGACGGCCTGAATAGTTGGCGAAAAAAGCAACTAAAAAAGTGATAGAATGAATACCAATCAAAATACAACACTGTACGAACTCTCTTTTTTTTCAAGTATTTTTTTCCTTTCAGAAGTTGTTTCTGCGACGATAACTGTTAAAATTTAAAATCTATTCATTTTCAATTAGACAACAGGAAAGATTTGCACATTTTTAATCATTTGAAACGAGAGAAAAACAATTGCATATTGAATATCACTATTGTGGTTACGAAAGGCTAAGTTTGAAGGGAATAAAAGCCATTTTCTATACTTTTCATAAATAAGCAATCACGAAATAACACTGACTACCCAGGAACAAAAATTACTCAACATTTTTTTGTCAAATAGAAAAGACAAGTGCAGATGCACTAGAATAAGAAAAAGGTAAACATACTTAATTTCTACATACATTATCATTCCAAAACTATATGTCCCCTTTATTAGTAAATGGGATTTCCAAACTTACCAAAACAAGTTGACCTGAGTTGAGAGAGAGCGTATGTCACTCTTATTTGTACAAAACTTCACTGGCTTTTGGTGTGGTCATCGTCATTGTCATATCATGATAAATGAAAATAAAGTCATAAGTTAGCAACACTAGGAGTTTAACAATAATATTGCTGATATTCATACTAGCAGTGTAAAAACAATAACAAATATGGTGCCAAGAGAGATCGGATGGGTTCAAAGGTTGATTTGATCTTTGGTGAACCTTGGTGATGTGCGTTCAAGTCTCACTGGGAGTTTGTCCTTTATTTCTGACCTACGCTATTCACTCGCAGTCATAGTCAAAAGCAACAAACAAAAAATAAGACGTAAGAAAATTTTAGTCAAAAATTATCAATAATAGTTGACGATACTTCCTCTTAGAGAATAAATAAAGATGATATTTCTACAACCTAAGCTGTTTACTAATTCAGCTATAATCCTTAGTTAATGCAAAAAAAGTGACATCGACAAACAACCAAGAAACGGTTCCTTCTTCAATTTTATTTTAGAAATCGTCAACCAAAGATGTCACCGAAACTGTTAACGTAAGTTTCTTCAGTTTTTAAGTTGGTCTGGCTGACTAGCTCCCTGGCTGATAGACTGATTATGTAACCATGTATCAGGACGCACCAATGGACTTACAGGGCTGATAGTTTAAACATTTACTCCTTATATCCATAAACACGATTTTTTATTTTGTCTTAAAATCCCTAATCTAAATAAATTTTTAGTCGGTGGTTGAATTATTAATGTATGTCAATGCTAAACTGGTCCTTTGGTTTGTGTCCAGTAGCATTCACGCTTGTTTGTTTGTTGTTTGTTTTTGTTTTTCTAAATAGAACTCATTTAGTAATCACTGCTAAACGAAATGCAATAGAAGTTAATCTTCCATTGATCACCTCTTTTTTCTAATTTCTTTCTGCTGGTCACATGAGGGTTTCCATTGACCGACTAACCAGACTGTTTTTATTTCTTGTTATTTTGTCTTTATTTTTATCAGGTCGAAATTCCTTGAGGCGGTAGCAGCTGACAAAATATTTTCTCGCATTTTTTCCTTTCGTTTGTATTTAAAAACGTATTAGGTACCGGCTCGTTTCGAAATTAACTTATGGATTTTAAAATACAAAATTTAGAAAAAAAAGTCCTTTCAGGATTCTTTAAATATTGATGAATTGGAGCAATATTTCTGCAAAATCTGCCTGAGAATATTTTATTTTGCGTTATTTTTTATTTGCATTAAAACCTTTTGTTTTCACTTAATTCCCAACGAGAACTGTAATTATAGATCATAACCGCTACCCTCTAATAAAATGATGTCGCATTTCTAAGGTACTTTAATAAGAGAGGGGGTGAAAGAAATATTTCCCTGTAGAATATACTGTAGGTTTGGTATGTTACTTTAAAGAAAGAGAAATAAAGCTGCGTAGTTAGCAAAGAGAAATTGAAGGGAGAGGAATGTGTGGGATCAAAATAGTCAAATTAGATATTTCTGGTTATATTTGGCCAATTTTCTCTTCTATCCAGCCAATAAAACCTACAATAATATCTGATTGGTGTAATAAAAATTAATGTACAACGTTTTTAATTAATTCGTTCTGAACTCTGATCATATGGTTATTTTTTTCGAAAATGAGGAAATCTAGCTGATTTTAACCATACAAACAGTTTTTGCTATAAATATCAGTAGACTCAATAAACCTTTTAGATATTTTCATACGCATCTCTATCAGATAATCTGTCGGTCCCAAGTTAATTAAAATCATCAAATAACATTCATTATTTCTATCAATCCATTCGTGTGATAGATATAAAATTACGTCATCAGAATTCATAGGCATTGGATTGTAGATTAGCATAATTTTTTTTTTTTAATAATTTATATAATCTATATAATTCATATTTTCCATTTTAGCGGTACCCATATCTGCGATTACTCTCTCAAAGGTTCTCCCTCATCCTAATTTTACCCTTTCAGTGGTTCCCCCTATTTACGGTTCCCCATTCAATGATAAATAGACACAACATTAGAATTCTGTTCTATTTTACAAATCGCAGAATTTTCAGGGATTATGGTCGGAAATATTATGTGCAAGGATAAAGACAAATAATATGGAGAAGAGGAAAAAGATGATGATGATGATGATGATGATGATGATGATGATGATGATGATGATGATGATGATGATGATGGCAAAAGCAGGTCTGGGAATTTGGAAAACATCACAAATTTTAAACTACATACGCAGACAAGAAAACAATACCTCTTTCATCACTATCAAGTGCGACCCAATAACGCAGGTATACACAAGAACAATGATATTGAAATGGTGTTTCCTCGTAGACGAGGATGTTTCAATTGACTCCCAGCCAAAACGATCAACCTCTACAGGCGTAAAGATGGAAATAATATTATTGAATGGAGATGATGATGATGTTGATGATTGCAGAAGCAGGTCTAGAAATTTAAAAATACATATGTAGAAGAGAAAACCATGCATTTTTCATCACCACTTTTTAAAAAAATGTACAGACCCCTACTCCACAAAAAATAAAACATAAAGTTGAAATAAATGAGGAAAATGCTTGGTTTTTCAATTCTTTTCCTCATCGTCTTCTCTTGATTCTTAACAGGTCGAAATTTCCCGAGGAAACAACAGCTGACAGACTTGCTAAGGTACTGGGGAAAAATGAAGGCAGCAGGCGACCAGTAATTCTTTTTCAACTCATTTTTTTCCGTGGTATTTATGAAGAATGGAATCCAACGTAGCACCTACGGTGATATAACATTATCGCTATGATGTAAATCGCAAAGCATTTGAAAATTTATTTTCAACAAAGATGTTCCTCCTAAATGTAGCATTTTGAGATAAAATACGACGCCTATTCAGCTCCCCCACTGGATGTGGAAGAAAAAAACACGTTTTCTAACACTAGGTATATCATTAGCAAAGCAATGGGTATTTTACTGGTAAATAATAATTTATATTACCTTGGCATTTCTTCTAAGACGAAGATGTTTCATTTGATTCCCTGCCAGAACTAGTGGCTAATACAGATGTGAATCAAAAAGAGAAGACGACAACGAACAAGAAAATGGTGGTAATCGCAAAAACTAGTTTGGAAATTAACATTCATCGCTGGAGAGAAAACGGTACATTTTTCAACTCTAATTCAAATTAAAAGATATGAATTAGAACAACCTTTCCCCAGAGAAAAATTTAACATTTAGCTAAATAAGGAGACTGTTTGGTTTCATCATTCATTTTCTTGTTAAAAAATCAAGAGAAAATGACCAGTCGAAATTTCCTTAAGAGACAACTGGCGACGGAATGGCTAGAGTGTTGAATTGCTAAGAAAAAAGAAAGAAGCAGACAACCATTCATTTTTTTTATTATTTGAAAAAATAGAATCCAACATGGCGCCTGTGGATATTCAACATTATCGCTATTATGTAAATAGCAATGCAGTTGCCAAATTTCTTTCCGACAATGTTGTTTCATGTAAATGTATCATTTAAATATAAAATATAGCATTAATTCAGCACTACCCTCCTTATACACTGGTTGCTTGCTTGTGTCTTGGGGACAGCTAAAAGAAAACGTTCCACAGCACAAAAAGAATTTCGATGAAGAAGAGACACGTTTCATAGCACTAAACGAAATGCCCTGCAGAATAAAAAAGGGGAAAAAGACCTGGGAACAAATTGACAAGTAATTATGAATTTTTATTCGTGAACATTTTAGCACTTCTTCATAGGCGTTATTCAAAGCGTATACTTGCGTGATCATATCTATGCACGTCTATTCAAACACATATATATATGTATGTGTGTAAATTCGTGAATGTATGCATTCATTGATGTATCTGTGCATGTATTTGGGGGGTGTAAACACGAATTCGGATTAGTGCGTAAACACGAATGTGGATTTGGGAGTAAACACGAATGTGGATTTGTGTGTAAACACGTGTGTGTTATTTGTGTGATGGACATCTCAACTCAAGATATGGATCCCCAGAGATGACATGCAAAACTGGGGCCGGTGGAATACAAGATGAAGAGCTGAACTACATAAGTTCAGAAAGTATTGACTAAGCAGAGCCCATGACAGAGAGATCAGGTGAGTCCTGAGGAAGGTCAATGTCATACGACGGACGATAAAAGACTGATGATGATGACGATAATGATGATGATGATGATGGTGGTGGTGGTGGTGGTGGTGATGATGATGGTGGTGGTGGTGGTGGTGGTGGTGGTGATAATGATGGTGGTGGTAGGGGTGGGGGGTGATAATGATGGTGGTGGTGGTGGTGGTGATGATGATTTGTATGTATGCATGTGCATGTTTTGGTCTTACTACGTCTTCGGTATTGGTCAGTGTCTATTTCTGCCTGCATGTGTGTATGCATTCGTATATTATGCGAGTATTTGTGTGTCTATATGCATGTTCGTATTGGTGTATACACGAGTGTGTAGTGAAGAACAGGGGTTCCCAAAGGACACACGAATTTCGGCACTCGCTTGCAGAGGGGCTGAACATCACGACCCACAACGTGGATCCTCAGAGATCAAATGCTGAACTGTGGCCCACAAAAAAAACAAAAAAACAGGAAGGCATGTCGTGCATGACAAGTTCAGACAGCAATGGCTCTGTGACGCCAATCATAGAGAGGTCAGCCGGATCTTGGAAAAGATTTTGACCAACAACGGGAGTGATAAGGCTGCTGCTGCTGCTGATGATGATGATGATGATGAACCGGTGATTCTTTCCCTGAGCTGTACCTCCCCGTTATAGAATTGGAAACTATGACATTCCTCGACGCGTATAGATTTAAGCATGTCATCAAAAGTAGTTTTGAGAATCAAATAATGTAAGTCTCGATCTTCAAAGAGAAAATATTTGAACTCATCTCCAGAAGCGTTCCGATTTTTCACGACAAATTCAATTATAGTCAAACGCCAAAACTTCATTTTCTTACTGTAACAATAACAAGAAAAATCCTCAACAAAATGAGGGGTGTAAACCGATATGTAAACTCTACATTCCCCTACTGTGAGTTGATGTCAATGACCAACTGATTGCCCAAAGGCTGTCTAACTGACTGAGCTGAATTGACAAGTCTTAGGTGTTAACGAAAATTCATCACACCGATACGCACGGTATAGTTTCATTTTTAAAGAATACGTTTATGCAAAAAAATACATTTTCATATTTTCTTTTATTTATCATATATAGAATAGAAAAGTTGTTGTAATCATCTTCACTTGAAATAGAAGTTGTAAAGTGGAGTTAGACCCTGCAGCAGGTAGGCTTGTTTTATCACCCTTCCGTTTGTATCATCTTGGATGTCGCAAGATTATTTTATTTTTGCATCTATCATAATCCTCTTCGACTTTTCTACACCCGTCGAATCTTCATCAGAGCCCCATTAACCGTACCTTTCGGAAATACGTCCCGTACTCTGTCCGTCTACCAATCTCTCTGCGACACTCGATGAGGTGTTGGACTTTCTCTTTTTGAATTCAGAGTTGTTCATCCCCTGAACGGACTACCAACCAAGACTGAACAGCTCTGCGCGTAGCTGCATTAAAGAGATGGATTTATTCCTTTTGAGAATGAGTATCGTTGTTAATGGCTTTGTTGGGCCTCAAAAGATTAATTTTCCGATAATATTTCTTTGAAGAAATTGGGTTGTTTTGGGTCACCTTTGAAATGAAACTTTTTGTATTTTTAGTACTGCTCTGATATAACCTTAAACAAATGTAACATTAGAATACTTGCAAAAGAGATACAAGCAAGACAAATATTTTCTATTTTTCATGGAGGAGAATTTGAGCAAAGAATCACTCTAAGGTGACAAGCCTTCGGTAGAGCAAGCTCAACCTTCAAAAACGAGTCGATCCTAATAATCGTAAAAAGAAGGGTATTCAACCAATGTATCCACCTTATAGTCACTTATGAAGCTGAAATATGGAACCTAACCAGAAGAAAGACTAGCAAACTGAGAAGCATGCAACGTGCATATGGTAGAATCATGCTCAACCTTACATAGAAAGATTACAAGACAGCACAGTATATCAGGAAGAAAAGGGGAGTCAGAGACATCATAGAATCTATTAGAAAACTTAAATGGCAATGGGCAGGCCATGTTGAAAGAATGTCAGACAACCGATGGACATCATGACTCACATCATTGATCCAAAGAGATCAGATGCAAAACTGAGGCCGACAGAATGCAAGATGGATGGATGAATAGGACAATACTGGCTCCGCAGCGCGTATGATAGAGAAGTGTGGCGAATCTTGGGGAAGGTCCAAGTCCATTGATGGACGCTAAAAGACTGATGATGATGATTTGATTACGAATGAAAGAATATAATTAAGAAATTAGATAAACATACATATTACAGAACATCAATAATACGAACTTATAGATAATAAACATAATAAAAAACACTTGTAATTGATGTAGTCTGATAGATAAAGATTGATTGATTGTGCACGTAGAGAAAATTGCGTTAGAGCATATTTTGCGTCCGTGGAAAACAGACGGGCTAACCTCATGCAAGAAAATATAGAGTGGGCAAGATAGCTTCTTGTGCAATTTTTTTTATAGTAAACATTCGGGGTTTGTTGTAAGCAACAAAAAGGCGTTACAAGGCTCTTAGCTAAAATGACCAGCTAACTCAGAAATAACTGAGAAATAAATCAGTGTTTCATATTCGGACCTCTTCGTGTAAGCTTATTTTAAGAGCTATCTTTTTTTAATTTTGTGAAGAGATATATCAATAGTTATACTAACTTAACCATAAACTTTATACGTTTAAACTGAAAATTATATAAAATCTCATTTTTGTTCAATTTAAACACAGTAAAAACTTGATTTTAACAGCCACATGCTCTCCCCAATGGAATCAGTACGAAGTAAACGCAGATCGTCTCTGCAATTCGAACTCGATTCGCTTATTCCACTTTCAGTGCTGTTGAGTGCTTGGCCGTTCTACTGCCAGTTGATGTGCCTACTGAAGCTCGCCTGACTCTACAAATATGAAGGAACTTTTATTTTTCAGCGTTGCTTGATGTTAAAGGTAAATAAAATCGAATCAATTAGCGAATCAATCTAGCAAACGAAGCCAATCTGATCCCTTTTATTTTTCGGATCAATCAAAGACACATGATCCGGGGATTTGATCTTTCCATCTCCCGTTGGCCCTACTCCTATCTGGCTGCCCAAGCCCCATGGTACGGCATCCTCGACAGACATTCTCCTCTTTGAATGCCTTTGTGAACGTGATACCGACTGAAAGGCAAAGATAAATTAGAATCGAATTCACTTATCGTGTGGTTTGATCTTGAAAACATCATTAGGCTGACTTCGATGTTGGCTGACTTCGATGTTGGCTGACTCGAGTCAATTCCAGAAGCGCGGGAAATGACTCGCCAAAGAGCTGTGGTTAACAATCTCGTCTCGCAAGCCATTACTATTGCAGCGAATTTGATCCTCTGTAAGTACCCTACTACTGTGGTTTTGAGTCAGGTCAAGTATCATTAGACACCAACTTGAATTTTGACTGATTTGAGCCGATCCCAAGTTTGTAGAAAGCGATTGACCAAAGAGCAGTTCACCCCAATGGACACAACGACGACATCTGTCTATAAGATATCAAATTTTAAATATTCTGAGAACCAGTCGCGTGGCCCTGATTCGACTTGTACACCAATTAAAGAGGACACCATTATGCATCAACAATGATAATGACTGACATGTCAATGACAATATTGCGAAAGGCGTTCACCAAGCTCGCTTTGGAATCCATTATGGCGAGGTAAGCCCGGAAAAGTAAGTAGCCATGTTGAATATCCTATGAACTAAAAGTGCAACATTAGTCTGACTTGGCAAACGATCAGAGTGAACCTTACTGAGCATGCTCGAACAGATACTCTCCTGTGAGGTTATTGTCGATGGTAAAACGTCATCGAGTTAAGTAGAGGTGCAACATTGGTGTGACTTGGCAAACAATCAGAGTGAACCTTACCGAGCATGCTTGAACGGACACTCTCCTGTGAGGTCACTGTCGACGATGAAACGTCATCGAGTTAGCTTCTGAATTGTAAGACCGTTGCATTTACAATCACAATCATGAAAAAGTGCCTGTCCTCCTCGTTTCGTGAAGGATTTTTTGGGTTGGGGGAACAAAGCATCACATCAGCCATATCTTGCATCCTCAGCATTGGACCTCCTCTTATTTGTGGTTTTTAAAAAAGGGGTTTTAAAAAAGTAGATTTTAGACAAAATTGAAAAGAACTTGACCTAGCAACTGACAGCTATCTCGAAAGAGGACTTAATAGGTTTGAAAAGTGCAAACGATGCAGGTATAGGCGTGTGGTATCTCAGGAGAGTTAAGTTTTCTCTGATTGATTGCCAAGTTACATTAAGGCCATGCAACAGCTTCTTGAGATATTCAAAATGACTGGACAAAGCTGGCCCAAGCTTTTGTGAGGGACCCTAAGCAGGATTTGATTTCGGGGTCCTATCCATCACTTTTGGCGGCCACAGGGCCCTAAGCTACCGCTTGGTTTGCCCATGCCTCGAGCCAACTCTATGTCTTGATACCCCCGGGAAAGACTTCGTGTGTGTCATTTATCACAGTTGGGGAGAGGAGTACAGAGGAGATGGTGAGTGAGTCGTGGCACCCTTCTAAATTTCATTCATCGATCATTAAAGTAAATTATTAGCTCGAACGAAATGCGTGCCACCCTTAATCACTTTCCGAATCGTGCGAGGTCCGCAATCCTCGGGTCAGAGTGTCCAAAATACGGTTGGCTATAAAATGGTTAGCTTTGGTTATAAAAATTGTTATTTTCTGTTTCATCATTAAGCTCGATCTGAAAACAACAACTGTAATAGTGGATCATGGGGGGCTATGAGGGTTAGGGTTGGGGGCTAAGATCATTTCTTAAAATTGAATTCTTTGTGACAAACCCCGACTGACCCAACTAACTCTAACCAATATGTCGCCATGCAGTCATAACCCTAACCTTAATGTCTAAAAAAAACGTGACGTCTGCCGTGTTTAGATCGAGTTTAATTTAAAAACAGCCAAACTTAGCTGGAAATAGCCATTTTGTTGCTAACCGAAATTTGGACCATATTTTGAACTATTCAAAACAAAAATTGCCTGTAATGTCTTATCTATTATCGATTTGATCCTTTGGATTGCATGAATTCAGAAAGTGTTTAATTCTTGCACAAGCATGTGTAAAAGTCAAGAGTTGAGTTCTTTGCAAAGGAGAAAAGTACGTACGTATGCTTCTAAAATCTACAGTCACCCCAAGGCATACAGTAATTGAATATGTTCGGATTTTCATTCCTTAGTATCATTCCCCGAGCTATGGTTAGTTTTGGACTGATTTCCTCGTTTTGTTTGGGTTTTTTTACAACGCTCCGACCGTTTACTCTCTGGCCTTCCACAGTTGCTTGCAGTGGTTCATCAGGCAACACCCATACAAACACATTGAGGTCAGTATAGGGATCGGAAGGAGACAATCCGTAGAACAGAGAGACACCAAAGCCAGGCGTGACGTAGGGATAGATTTTATCAGGGGTTAGAGCGTTTTGTTGTTTTTTAGGGGTGTTTGGGTTTTTTTTGGGGGGTAGGGGTCTCTCTTCTCTATTTCTTATCAAGTTTTTGCCCACTAAGGTCTGATTAAATGAGCTTCAAGGCCACAAAAGGGATGGAAGATGAGAGAGTAATGGAATAGATCCAAGAAAAATTCTGAGCCCCTTTTGATTCCAGGGACATTTTTGGAGACCTATGTCCAGATATCAATTGCACCCTACTTCTCATACGCCCTGGACGAGCTTATATAGATGTGTTTAGCAGAGGCTTATCTGAGAAAGGGTACTTTTTGAAAACGTCCCCAGGCCCCTGATAAAGAGGGCTACAAAATAATAAGAAAAAGCAGATTTTATTGCCATTATACTATAACAAAGACATATTAGTGCATACATGAATTGCATAAATGATATTTCAGCCATTGAGGTTATCTTTCACCAAGTAAGGGATAATAAACGTCTATTTTTTGCTTATTCTCTTATCATAGTTTTCATCATCATCACCAGCTGTTTTGTATCTGTGGTTGGACATAGACCTTCCCTAACATTCGCCAGACTTCTCTATCATGGTCGTCGCGGAGCCAGTACGTTCTGAATTCATCTATCTCGTCATACCATCTTACTTTTTATCGGCCACAATTTCACTATTGTGCTTTCAAATGGTTTCTGTGATATCTCAGACTCCTGCCCCTCCTATGATATACTGTGATTGAGTGTAATTCTGCGTTCTCGGTTTAAGAGTCAATCTTTTGGTTAGGTTCCATGTTTCAGTCCCACACGTGACTATCGGGAGGATGTATTGGTTTTACTCCCTTCTTTTTAGGATTAGTATGATCTCCTTGTTCATGAAAGTCAAGTTTGAAATCTCGCTAAATTTTGGAGGGCGCCCCCTTGGGAGTTATTTGGGAAAGTTGGCTTCTTGTAGGGGCACTCCAACACCAAAATCTGTACGTACGCTACTGTTGTTCAAAGTTTGTAATTGTTTAGTTAATGGGAAGGCAATTGCATTAAGCGAATTTGTGTTAGTAATCGTTTTTTTGTCAACTCAAGGAAAAAATGTCAAATTGTGTGTTTTAAACTTTTAATAGAAAAATTCAATTATGGGCTTGGAAGTTTGATCTAACGTTAGTAATTAAAAAAAGTTAAGTTGAAAAGATTTTTTTCTATAGAAAACTTTTCATGGTTAAGATCATCTTCTTCTGTAACATTTTCTTCTCCTTTTTCTTCTTCTTCTTTTCCATCTTCTCTACGTCCTCTGTCTCCTTTTCTTCCTTCGCTGCTTTTAACCATTGGGCTGAACAATCCGACAAAATGATAAAGGCCCAAATAAGAGTGGAGATGAAGCGGTTTTCGTTGGCTTTTTTTAGCTCTATGGGAAAAGCGATACTGCATTGAAGTGACCACCTTATCGGTCGCAGACCAGATTCCTGCAGGAGCTCGATTTCTTCAATTGTTTATCCTATTTATAATGTCTAGGCAGGATGACCGATTCTCAGTGTAACAACGGGAGGTCATTTCAAATAGAGTTTCAAATAATTCAATGTATCCACACCCACGCACATACTCTCTCTCTCTCTCTCTCTCTCTCTCTCTCACACACACACACACACACGCACGCGCATAGATAGATAGATAGATAGTGTAGGAAGCTTTACAGCTTTAAACGCTAAACATTAAAAACTTTTTCAAATTTTTTTTGTGTCACTCCAGTCACTTATTTCCAGATATCTGTTAATGCAATTTATCTAATTTTCTTTGGTGTTTTCCCTGTTTTGTAAAAACTTTGTTACATATATATATATATATATATATATATATATATATATATATATATATATATATATATATATATATATATATAGGCAGAGGTCTGGGAGAAACACTTTAATCTTTAATCCTTAATTCTGATTTAATAGATAGAGTGCACAAATGCACAGACAATAGGCAAAAAAATAACTATTTACGGTTAATATGCTAACTAATATATAAACAAGTCTTGTTAGTCACTCAATAGAAACTGTCACTTTACCAATATGTTGGGGATGATCAATCAAAACTTTGGAAGAAGTTACTTGAATTACAATGTATAAGTTACTTCTCCCACCTTTTGTTGGGTAGTAATAAATAAAAATTATTAATTTTCTAAAAGAAACAGGTGGGGAGTTAAAAGGAACTAATAGCATAAACTTACATTGTAAATTAACCACCCAAATAAACCAACCGGGGAGAACTTCCTTGTAGACATGATAAAGAGTGTATGTTTGAATTCTCATCCCTCTAGCTCCTCTGCAGCCTCCACACGTGATGCAAACAAACATACAAACATACATATAAATATAGCCAGCTGGGCCTACTTGAGAACTGGAGAAACCTATTTTGACGGTTCAGGTGATGGTTTAGGTTTACGGCTTCGTATAATATCAGTTCTCGGACTTTATGCCGGATAACGTTCCGCCGACACACTCTTAGCCGACATCTGTTTTGTAATGCAGACAATTCGCCGAAAACCTTTTTGTCGAAATGATGTAACGCCAGCAAGTCTTTTCGTTGACTGGTGTTTCGCCATTTTTACACCTAAATTTAAATCGTTTTGAATGCGTTTGACTCTAAGATATTGTTTTCATATGTTGGATGTAAATAACCTAAATTTGGATGTGAAATATATACTTTTGAGACACTGAAGACTCCGCCGTAAACAAGCGTAATTGTCAACACATTTTTAGTTTTATCTAAATCCAGTCAATTGATAATTGAATCGATTAATTTTCTTCGAATCAATTTGTGGGGGGGGGGCTGTGTTGCTTTTGGGAGATTTTTAGTTGAACATTTGTTATAGTTAAATTATTCTTTTGGGGAGGAGACTCATCTTTCGAAGTAATTTGATGTTGACGAAAATATAGAATTCAAAACAACTAAAAACCTTCATCGTATTTGATTGTATTTATTTATTTGTTGCAACATGAAATGTTGATATTTTGAGACAATGGACATGTAGATTCATAAGACAAAAAACGAAATAAAGACATCCTTTGTTAAAAAATTTCTCGTCGAAATGTCAGTTAGCGAAAAGCCCCGTCGGCAAAAAGCCGTCGGCAAAACATCACTTCAGCAAAAAGGTTTTCGGCAAAGTGTCCACCTGACGAAATGGCTGAGTGTCGGCGAAAGCTTATTCGGTGAAACGTTATTCGGCAAAACGTCCACCCACGATAACATCTAGTAGGTCAGAATGGCGTTTGAATATTCAATCTTACAAAGAATACATTTGTATTACGTTGGTGTAAAAAGAATTGCACCTTTTCACCTTTAGATTGGAAACAGCATACTCGATCGAGATAAGAACCTTCATAATTAACATGTTTTTAACAACTAGAAACACGTCCATTCATTCCAGAAACATAGAATTCTGGGGTCCTGGAACCAATTAATTTTTCAAGTTTTGATTTGTAAGGTGGTTGAAGTAGAATTTAGTAGCTTATTTCAGACAATATCTGCATTCGCACGACATATCCAGTTTTGTTTTTTTTTTAATTGGTATAAACAAAGAACTACAGTTGAATGGTCAGTGTTTCGTCCCTCTGTAAACTCTCGAGTGGTTTTGCGTGGGTCTGCCTCAATTGGATGGAGGACGTCCATATCTTGAGAGCTCTTGTTTCCGATTCAAAATTTTGGGAAACATTGTTGAGATGTGCTTTCGTTGCCGGCCCCTTGGAAAAATACTTTGTTTATATTGCGTCCAATTCCTATCGCTGTACGTCCCATTTAAACTCATACAATAAAATATTTCAAATTCGCTTTTCTCCAGTTTTGATTAAACAGCCCCAAATACCGAATAAATAGTGAGAAAAAAAGTCCAACTTCAATAGATAGATAAAAATGCAAACTTTAAAATGGCATATCACATTAACATAGTCAAATAATAACTCGAAAGTAAGCGTCAAAGTTTGAAATAATAAAAACAGCAATTGTTTTTGCACCAAGCAAATTGATCCTATGAGTTTTGGTTACGTTAGCTAGTATTTTAGTTTTGTAATTTTGTTCCGAAATTAGAAAATGCTCAATTTTCCATGTATTATAGTTTTACAAGCAAGTTTCGGTAAATATTTACGAGGTTCGTCAAGGAAGCCTGGCAACATTTTGATAAGTGCGCATGCGCTGTTAAGTGTGAGAGAGTAAAATCCAAGATGGACACTTCAAAAAGCTCTCAGCAGGAAAATCTCAAATGTTTCGAAGCCTCAAAAATCTTCAATGGAAATGGAACATATGAAATTATTTCGCTTGAAAACTGACATCTCCAATATTGGCTTCCTGGATTTTCTTCTTTTGTTTTTTTATAATTTCCTTCGGATACTTTTTTTTCCCTTTTTAGTTATGCCTTCTTTCTAATTTGTCCATTTTCATTTATTTTTTCTTGTTCTTGTTCTTGTTCTTGTTCTTGTTCTTGTTCTTGTTCTTGTTCTTGTTCTTGTTCTTGTTCTTGTTCTTCTTGTTCTTCTTCTTCTTCTTCTTCTTCTTCTTCTTCTTCTTCTTCTTCTTCTTCTTCTTCTCCTCCCCCTTTTTCTTCATTATCACCATCCTTTATCCCTATAAATTCGTACAATTTCTTCTCTCTTTTTCTCGTTTTTCCTCTTTTGTAACTCATCAAAATCTTTTCCTGCTTCTTTTCCTCTTTTTTCATCTTCTTCTTCTTCTTCTTCTTCTTCTTCTTCTTCTTCGTCTTCTTCTTCGTCTTCTTCTTCTTCTTTTTTATCACCATATTTATCCCAATAAATTCGTACAACGTCTTCTCTCTTTTTCTCATTTTTCTTCTTTTGTAATTCGCCAAAATCTTCTTCTGCTTCTTTTCCTCTTTCTTTCTTTCTTTCTTCCTTCTTCTTCTTCTTCTTCTTCTTCTTCTTCTTCTTCTTCTTCTTCTTCTTCTTCTTCTTCTTCTTCTACAACCTAAACACTCTATTTCTATTCTTGTCTATACCTATATTCCTTCTTTTTCATCTCCCAGAAATTTCCCTCTAACAACCTATTGTTTCCTTCGTGTTCTTCTTTCTCTCTCTTTTCTCCAAATCCTTTGTCTTCTCAATCTTCGTTCCTATAATAACTCTTTTTTTCTTTTCTTTTTTGTTTTTGTTTTTTTTTGCTGAACGAAATACATGTAAAATCCCTGATGACCACTTCGTGAACCAATCGGTAGAAAAACTCAAAAATCTTTCGAAGCCTCAAAAATCTTCGGTGGAAATGGAAAACGTGAAAATATTTCACTTGAAACGTGGCATTTTTTTGATATATGCTTCCTGGGTTTTATTCTTTTTTTTTCTTTTTTTTGTCATCATATTGTTTGGATTCTTTTTTTTATTTTTCTTGTTCCTGGGGGTTCTTCCTCCCCATTTCTTATTACGCTTTTTTTATGTTCTTCCACAACTCCCCATAGTTTTTTAACCTTTTTATACAAAATTCCCAACGATATTTTTCTTCTTCATCTCCTGTAATTCTCAGAATGTCCTCTTCTGCTATAACTTCGTACAAATTCTTTTTCTTTCGTCTTTTGTTCATCATGCTTCTAAATCCTCCTTCAACTTGGTTTTCTTTCTGTCTTCTTCATATTGCTTGTCTCCTTCGTCTTCTTCTCCTTCGTCTTCTTCTTCTTCTTCTTCTTCTTCTTCTTCTTCTTCTTCTTCTTCTTCTTCTTCTTCTTCTTCTTCTTCTTCATTAACTAGATTTCTTTCTTCTATAAAATTCCTTCTCCTCTTTCTTCTTCATCTTGTGAACTTCAGAAAAGCGTTCGTCTTCTGACGTACTGAAAACTCTGATGCAAAGAAATCTTCAAGAAAAAATATCTTTACACCTTTCATTAATAATTTTTTTTATTTTATCATTTTTCATCCTTACATACTGAATCTAAATTGAAACAATTTTCTTCCTATGTAGACCCACGCAAACACAGTGGGTTGGATGATTTTTTCTAGCAAAGCACTCGAAAGTCAGTAAATAGAAAAATTGTATTTCCCATTAGAAAACGTAAATAGTGTTCAATTTTCTCTAAAATACCGATGTATTTACCAACCCCTGCTTATTCTGGTGCAAGACAACAGACGTAGGGCAAAAAAAAATAAATGTAACAGCAGCAGTAATATTAACTACAGTTGCAGCAACAGCCGTTTAGCGCCCGTCCTGGACATTTTCTGCCAGTCACAGTTTTGCATATGATCTCTTGGGATCCAGCGGTTGTCTGACACTCATGCAACATGACCAGACCATTGCTATTCAAGTTTTCCAATCAATTTGATGATATCTCTAATTTCTGTTCCTCCTCTATATACTCGGCTGTTTTGTGATCTCTCCATTGTAGTTGGAGCATGATTCTCTCTTGTGCTTATTGTATAGTTCTCAGTTTGAGGGTCACTCTTTTGGCTAAGTTTTATATTCCAGATCCTTCGGTGGCTATCAGGAGGATGCATTGGTGTATACACTTCTTTTTGGTCGAATGTGATTTTTACGTCTCTACCGAAAGCTTGCCATAGAAAGTGATTTTCTGCTTGATTTTTCACCTTTTGAGGATTTCATGGAGATTCGTTGTCCTTGGTCGATGTAGTGGTTTACTTTCTTCAGCTTTGGGTATCCGATCGTTGTATCTTTGTCTACACTATGTATGTTGTACATTTGTTTCACTAAAGTTCGTGTGAAGATCAAATCTTTTGCTCTCTCCATTCAAATCGCTACGAATCTATTCAAAATCAAATAGCTCATTCTGGAGTGGTTAGCAAGAATAACCAGAAAGCCGAGAAAGGGCCAGGGTTAAGGATGTCGTAAAAGTAATAAAGCAACGAAGCTGGAGATGGACAAGACACATGGTGGGGAGAAAGGACCATAGAAGAAGCCAAAGGGTAACCGATTGGTGCCCGTTAGACAGTAAATGCAGTAGCAAAAGACACAAGATGGAGAAAAGAGATTGGAAGGTTTGCCCGTAAAACGTGGCAGAGATTAGCAGTATCACGCTCGTCACTGAAGAAGATACAAAAGGCCTTTGTCCAGTCACAGACTTATAACAGCTGATAACTATATATATATATATATATATATATATATATATATATATATATATATATATATAGATGTGTGTGTGTATGTATAATCATGAATGTATTACTTTATTTAAAACTCTATTTGAAATGACCAGGATGAATGTGTCACTTCCCCTAGACAGCGTAAATAGAATAAACAAGTAAAGAAAATGGGACTGCAGCAGGAATCCAAACTGCAACCGATTCAGTAGCCGATTCTACGTAGCATTGCTCTCACTGTCAAGCTCGACAGAAACCCAAATAAGTTCTTCATTCCCACATTCATGCAGCAAAGAAAAACCTAGAAAACAGGAACAAAAATAATTTTCTTGTAATATCTTTAGTTAAAATTTACGTTGAAACATCTTGAGATCTTCAGGACTGAAAGACTCTACATTTATAGAACCATATTTCAACAACAACTTTAGTATGTGTAGCAGCAAAGCTTTCCAGGCTATATGTATATATTAAAAAATCTACATATGATCCGACAAAACATTTGTATTATATCAAAGGTCTATTTGAAATGATATCCTGTTATTCCAAGGTGAATGTTTCCAATTCTTGAGGCAGCCCCATTTTCTTTGATCGTCTATTCTATTGACATTGTCTACGTCAAATGATATGTTCACCATGTAACAAGGGGAAATCATTTCAAATAGAGTTTTAGTATGATATAACGCAATTTATAATAATTTCTTTTGGATCATATACACATTTTTTGATAATATAATTGTCTGTGTTGAAAGAAACAAATAAGGGAAGTATAGACCGTGAATAAACAAGAATCAGAATTTCGACTTGAAAAGGTAATTGGAATTTTGTATTACTGGCGGCTGTTTTAGCTCAATAGTAAGAATAACGCTAAGTTAAAGTGGTTAACCTATCAGTTACTGATTTGATTCTAGTAGTAGCCAATATTTTCTATGATTGCTTATTCTATTTACGTTGTCTAGGCCAAACAATACATTCACAGTGTAATAACGGGGAATCATTTCGAATACGATTCCAATATAATATAACGTTATTTATAATCATATATATATATATATATATATATATATATATATATATATTGAGAGAGAGAGAGACTGATTTCCCATTGGACTTCTCAATAATCTGTTTTCGATCTGATATCGATTTCATTTTGTTTTCATGCAATTGTTTTCTTTCCTACAAATGCTCATATATACTATATACATATATATATATATATATATATATATATATATGTATATATATATACATAAAGTCCATGAGGATTGAGTGGTGACGGAGATTGGTCTTCGTTCATAAAAACACAGTGATTTTTTAAGACACACAAAACAAATACCTAGTTTATTTACTGCTATAAACTAACTCTATGGGTAAAATTTAGCACATTTCTTGTTTTGTCAGTGCAAAAGTCCAGCATTTAGCGGTCTTTCCCAGCTATTGTAGCTGATTTTTAGCTATTTGCTAGCCACTTCAGGCAGTGTTTTTTAAACACATTCTGGTGTTTTTTAACGATTTTTCGAGGTTGATTCAACTAACATTGGAGACATCGCCTCTAGCATTAGGAAAGCAACTACTTTAAGAGGAAAACCATTCTTATTCCATTAAGGCGGTTAAACGCTCAATCAGACGTCCTTCCGGAAGCTCCTGCAGCTAAGCTGAGGCCGAAAGTATCAAAATCCGCTTTCCTTTTCACTACATCAGTGAGGCCAAGAGTGGGTTCTGATGACTAGGCATGGCATAATCCCGATACACTTCGCCCGGGCTCATGCCCGGAGGTGTACATATAGTCTCGATCCATTGTCATCGAGACAGGAGGAGGCTTAGGCGGGGCTCCTAATCAGATATAAATTCGTTGGATGTTTTTTCAAGATGGTGTTGCATTGTTGGGGATATATATAATATGAGTGATATCAGGTTTTGTCAGTTTTGGTCATCCATACTTCAACTCACCCACTGAAGCTCGTATCTTTAAACATGCTTTGATCACAAGGGTAAAGAACAGTGGCTCAATATTCGATAACCCATTTTGTGTCCAGAGACTCTCAGACTAATACGTATTAATCCAGGACGGATAAGATTATAGCTTAACAATAAAAAAAACGGACCCCCTGTCGAGACTCTAAAACAGCCAAAATCATGTTTCAAATACGCTTCCTAAGGTTATGTATGTGAAATATTTGAAGTGTATGTAGTTTACACTCTTACATAGAAATGGATTCAGCGTGACATAGTCGTAGGTTAGAGTTTTGCTCTTTCATCGTAGCCACAATAATCCTCACCTAACTTAGAGGAGTAAACTCCTCACTGTCTCTTTGTATTGTTATGTTAAACCAAACGTATAAATAAAATCAACATTTTCCGTCTGTGATTTAAAATTATGACCTTATGAATAAATATACAGTGTACTACAAAAATTGGAAACCACGTCCCAAATCATGAGAGTGAGATATTCCTCAATTTAATTCGATAACCCATTTTGTGTCAAGAGACTCTTAGACTATTATTAATGCAGGATGGATAAGATTATTGCTTGACAATAGAAAACGGATCACCTGTCGAGCCTCTGTTCCAGGCACATAGACTCTAAAAAAGTCGAAATCATGTTTCGAATACGCTTCCTGAGGTTATGTATGTATACCAAACGCATAAAGGAAATTTACATTTTCCTACTGTGATTTGAAATTATGATCGTATGAATAAATATACACTGTCTCACAAAAGTTTGAAAACCACGTTCCGAATCGTGAAAATGATATCTTTCTCAATTGGAAAATATAGCGCTCGCTTATGAGAACAAAAATTCACTAGTGAGAAGCTATGTATGAACCTAAGTTGAAAAATCAGTATTTACGAAAAGATATTTTTTTTTATCATTGCATTTAC
>OY735233.1:17855751-17900751 GCA_963457665.1 Thysanoteuthis rhombus
TTTTATTTTCGGATTGCAGCCTTTTTTTTGCATTGTAGTTTTCTGTACAAATCAGTTTTTGCTTTTTGTGAATTTTTTGTACGCTTTAGTTTTGTTTTTTTGTGTGTTGCAGCTTTTGTTTGTGTTGTAGTTTTTGGCACGATGGAGTTCCTTGTGTGTGCAGGTGTTTTGGGTTTTTTTTTGCAGTTTTTTTCTTGTGTAGGTTTTTTTTAACTTTTTGTGGTGCGCTTTTTTGTTTTTTATGTGGTACAGTTTCCTCTGGGTTGCAGTCCTTCGTGTGTTGAACTTTAGTATATCACAGATGATAGTGATTTTCCCAATATACGGACAGTGCTTGCGAGCATTATCTTCTGGCCTTTACAATGAGAAAGGTTGCCAGGGATTTCAGCGTATCGTTTTTCAGTATATTTCTTGATTATCCCTCGTGCTCTGACAATAACGGGGACAGTTTATGTTTTCAAGTTCCACATCTTCTGTATTTCAATTCTAAGGTCCATCTATTTGCCTAAATTTCACAATTTCTTTACTGTTATATTTCTATCAGAAGACACACTCAAGTCAATCTATAGATAAGTTTGTTTTTTTCTGATAGTCCTTGACTACTATGTGGGATCTATTTGCTTTGATGGTCCTGTCGTCATTTATTTTGAAATCCCTTAGTATCCTGGAATACTGTCCTTCGGTCACTCTGTCTTGTTGGTATTCATACCAATTGCTCTCTGTTGATATTTCGTAATGCTTGCAGATTTTCCAATGTAAATATTGACCTACTCTATCATGACTGGACTTGTATACTGTAATTGTTAAAACAGAGCAGCCAGAAAAAAGATGGTCTATTGTTTCTACATAGATGTCACGGAAGCGGCATTTTAGGCCGACGCTGTTTCTTATGATACTCACTTGAAAGTTCCGAGTGGCCAAGCTTTGGATTTGAGCGTCCAGTATAAATCCCCGTTTCTGCTTTCAAACAACTACCCTGGGGCAGCGTCTTTCTGGCTTAGATCAGCGTCTTTGCTTTGGAGGGTGTATCGTCGGTGCTGAGTTTTTTTTTCACCATATCAACTCAAACTGTTTATGGCCCTACTCCTTTGCAAGTTACCTCATCTATTTCACATCAATATCCTATGAGTACTCTCCAAGTTTATATCCAGTTCTCTTGAGAAATCCCCACTCTCTTTTACTATTGAGTGTCATTTTTTTGTGCTTTCATGTTCCACAACCAGATTTAACATCCAGTCCTGAGGGATTTCGAGATACTGATGTAATGCTATTGTTGCGATTTCGTCGGTAAGTTAAGGTTGCATCATACACCTACCGCATTTACTTCTTGGCTAATAAAGACTATCAATGTCAGCTTTAGGGTGTTGCACTCTGAGACATATTAGTGGTTTCTTTATTTTGTGTCTATTTTTCTAATCCCATCTAAATACCAACTGATTACATTAAAGCTATATGCTACACCAGGGACAGTTTACGTATTAATGGCTTTTACTCTATTTTTTTAATTAAGCTCATTCGTCAATACTGTATGTACACTTCTGAAACACTCTTTCCTTACTTTTTCTTCCATTCTGGCCTCATCATTATCATCATCATCATCATCATCATAATCATCATCAGTCTGTTAGTATCCGTAGTTGGACATAGACCTTTCCCAAGATTCGCCAAACCTCTCTATTATGGGCATCGTTGAGCTGATATTTTCTAAATTTATCTTGCTCGTCACACCATCTTACTTTCTGTCGGTGGCAGCCGTACATCTGATCTCTTGTGACCCACCTTGTAAGAATGATGTCCAGCAGTTGTCTGAATTATTGCAACACGTCCAGCCCATTGCCATTTGAGTTTTCTAACAACTTCCATGATGTCACAGACTCCAGTCTTTTCTCTGATATACTGTGCTTTCTTATGATCTCTAAAAGTGAAGTTGAGCATGATTCTTCCATGTGTACGTTGCGTGGTTCTCAGTCAATCTTTTGGTCAGGTTCTATGATTCAGCTCCATAGGTGACTATCGGTAGGATACATTGATTGTATGATCTCCATTAATTCTTAAATACTTATACACCTCTCCTTGTTCTAGTTCTCCTATTGTTGTTGTTTTTTCTTATGTCTTGTTCTAAGGAGTAGGTTCTGACCAGCCTACAACTTTTCAACGTGTCTTTAGCACACTTATCCAGCCTGAATTCCATTCCTAAATCTTCGCTAAAGTGATCGTCTTTAAAAACGCCTCAATTCCATTGTCACCTCTGCCAAATAGTTCCAGATCGTCCATGTAGATCAAAAGGCAGATTATACTATCTCTCAACTTGTATTCTTATCTGATTTTGTGCAGCTCAATGAATGAAGGAATTAGTGAGAGACAGAAAAGCAAGGGAGCGAATGAGTCCCCTTGGAATAAGCCACAGTTCATGCTGACATTCCCAATTGTTATTTTCCCATTCGAATGAGGAAAGAAGGGGTCAGTGTTTCGTAATGACATATCCCGTTGCAAGAAGTTGGCCATCACTGGAGATAACTTGAAGAGTTCCTGAGCTTTTATTTCCCATGTGTGTGAGCCACTGACGAACGTTTTTATTTTTTTTCTTCTAGCCAATCAACGCAGTGTTCAGCTTCTTGTGTTTACAATGGCAAGTTTCTAGGATCATTTGATTAATCAGGAGGTGGGCCTTACATTTGTGAGGTCCTCTTCGGCAATCTTCCTGTTCTATTGGGAATCAGTTGTTTTCCTTCGTGGAGACATGATCTTGCGTTCTGTCCGTCAGTATTGATGTTAGGATTTTGTAAGTTGAAAAGCGACGCAGTGTGTTTATAATACTTTGGGTTACCTGTATCTTCCTTTTTACGAAACAGGTATGTAACCCCTCTTACCAGTTTTTTTTCAGGTGAGTTTAGGATTTCATTTAGCTGTCTCACTATGTTTTTGTAGCAGTATGCAAGGGGGGCCAAAAGATTGGGTACCTAGTCAATGTTAAGTGATTTCCATTCTTGTGACTTTTAAGCGCCTGTTCTAGTTCACAAATCAAAACTTCCTACCATTGCTGTAAAGCTTTATTTTGATCCCCTAACCTTCCAATCTATGTAACAGGTTGGTTGTATGTCTTTCATCGTTCCAGATATATTCCTAGAAGTCCCTCATTCGATCTCCAGTTACTATAATGAAGGGACAAACATTACTGGCAAATTTCTAATTTTTGAAATTTGTTGCAAAGCAATGATTTTTTTTGTCTAATTTTTTGTGAATTTCAATTTCTTTATCAAAGTAAAATCGATGTAAAACATGAAAACTAACTTTTTTCTTTAGAGAGCGTGATGAGTAAACGAAATGATAAATCGACCAAACTGCGTGCGGTAAATCAAGAGTTGGGCAATAGAGAGTCGGGGAAATGAATGCCCCTGATCAACACCTCCGAGCCTAGTAAGCGCCAAAATATAGCAAAATAAACGTAATAAATTGTCTGGTTGGCGGTACCATATTGGTGCAGCTGAAACATCAATTTCCTTGGGTGAAGAATAATCAGTCAAAATGGACGAATGCCAACATAGATGTATATAAAAACTATCCAGTCGACAAAGATCAAAAGAAACACCTCGGACCGTCTTTATTAATTAATTCTAAGAGAAGAAGGCCATGTAGAAAATACTTATTTACATGTGAAGGCTCTTGGACAACGATACAGACTGGATTATGGAAGCAAAGCTAACCAATAGAGGCTGAAAATCAACAATGAAGCGCCAAGACAACATAACCAACGGTACAAACTATACCAATTTTTCAATTTGCTTACTTCATTTTTTGCTAGCTTCAATTTTCAATTAATCTATAATTTGCTCGCTGAATTTTTTAATTTGCTTGCTTTAATTTCTTATTTGCTTGCTTTATCTTTTAATTTGTTTGCTTTATTTTTTTATTTAATCGGTGAATTTTTGAATTTCTTCACTCATTTGCTTGGTTTATTTTTCAATTTGCTTGCTGTATTTTTTAATTTAATTACTTTAATTTCTTATTTGCTTGCTTTATCTTTTAATTTGCTTGCTTTATTTTTTGATTCAATAGGTGAATTTTTGAATTTGATCACTCAATTTTTTATTTGCTCACTTTAATTTCTAATTTGCTTGGTTTATTTTTCAATATGCTTGCAGTATTTTTTAATTTGCTTGCTTTATTTTTTAATTTGCTTGCTTTAATTTTTAATTTGCTTGCTTTATTTTTTAATTTGCTTGCTTTAATTTCTAATTTGCTTGCTTTATTTTTTAAGTTGCTTGCTTTATTTTTTTTATTTACTTGCGTTGTTTTTTTGATTCGGTAGCTTTTATTTTCAATTCGGTAGCTTTATTTTTTAATTATCTGGCCAAATTTTTTAATTTACTCGCTTCAATTTCTAATTTGCTTGCTTTAATTTTTAATTAACTTGCTGTATTTTCTCATTTACTTGCTTCATTTTTTTATTTGTTCGCTTTTCATTTTTGATTTTCTAGCTTTGATTTTTAATTTGCTCACGGTATGTTCTGATTATCTCGGTGTCTATTTTAATTTTCTCGCTCTTTTTTTTTATTTGCTCACTGGATATCAAAATTTGCAAGATCTATTTTTCAAATCTACCTTTTTTCCTCGGGAAAAGTAAAAGCGTATATTACCAAAACCAATCAACAAGTTATTCTATAACGGAAAAACACTCACCTACAGACGTTCGGAGAATGAAATGTTGTGTTGAAAGAAATAACTAAGATGTTAATTGATAAAACGACAGTTTCATCGAATAAAGAAACCATCTTACGCTCTCTTGAAATAATCAATTTAGTTGAATAAAGATTCATCAATCAATGGGTAGATGCCAAGGTAGATGTATGTATATAAAAACTATTCAGTCGGCAAATGTTCAAAGAAACAATGACGACCATAAAAGCCGAATATGTCGAGTACAGACCCACAGAATTCTGCCATGTAATTGAATTGACCAAAAGGTACTCTTCTGGGAAATCAAACGGGCTGTAAAAAGACGGGATCCTCTGGGGGGACGAAACAAGTCCACTTGTTTGTTAATTACCCATCAATGAAGCGTAAAGTTCAAAAGACAATTGTCAGTACCATTCCAGCCATGTGTTTACAGAAGGTAGAGAATTTTAATGGCTTCCGTTTTGTATCTAAAGACAATAGAACGTCTCCTCCTAGGCACATACCCAGGCAAAGCGTATGGAGATGGGATGCCTAATCGTTAGAATCCCTTCTCCCAGCCTTGCTGATGTAGTCCACAGGGAAGCACAGAACAATACGTCTAGCATCAGTTTGGCTTAAGGAGCTGCCTTGGAGACGTCAAATTGGGCGTCAAACTGCCTCAAATCGGCTCCACTCCCTGATTTGGAATCAGAATTGTCCTCCTTCTCGACCAGTGGTTTTCCAAGTTTAGGGAGCCCAATCTACCCTGCAATTTTACCAATAGGCTAGGGAAAATGGATTCATGCCTTTCTGAAAGGTATTAGTAACATTACATGAATCCCCGACCTGAATTCAATATCGGGTCGAAGACTCCGTTGTCCACGCCCTTAACAACTACGCCGATTGCACCTCCATTTTCTCTTTCTCTCTTTTTTCTTCATTCACACTTCCTTGATTTCTGGGTTATTTTCTTTCTTTTGTACTTTTTCATACTCTCTATCTATACTTCCTTCAGTTCTCCTTGACTTCTTCCTTCTTTATATCTTTCATTCTCTCTTAATTTCTGTGTTCCACTCATCTTTCTGTCTTCCTTTCTTCACACTTTTCGTCTTTTCTTTTCCCTTTTTGTCTACTGTCTTTCTTGCATACATTTCATATGTTCTTATACGAGTCTGTTATACAGAGTCTGATTTCTTTTGCTGGGGTAGATGTTTAATCACTGGTAGTAGTTGGTATCTTAAAGGATGTTGACCTTTAGTGTCCTTTGACAAGATTAATTTGTAGTGGGTTTTGACGAGATTGACTTGTAGTGGGCTTTGTCCATTATAATGACTGCATCTCTCTTATCAGCTTTTTTGATGCTTATTGAATCAACTACAGAAAATATTTGAATAGCTTTCGTTCCGATTATGTTGATGTTAGTTTCAATGAGTGATATTGTTGTAGTGTCAAGAAGAAGACATCTGGAGCGATGTTCCTGTTTTAGGTGGAGTGAAGAGGCTTTGATTCCTCACCATTGTGTCGTCTTGTATATATATATATATATATATATATATATATATATATATATATATATATATATATATATATATATATATAGTTCATAATGCATTTTCAATTTGTAAGAATACAAGAAGAAAGAAATAGTAAACAGATTTTATCTGTTGTTGATGTTTGATGACAGCGTTCAATATTCAACAGAGAAAATAGAATTATCAACATATGAAGATTCGAATAATGATATTTATATGCATATATTATGATTCTTATCGTAACATCTTAAATGCTTTAAGACTGAAATCTTCGTATACTCTCTCTCTCACTCTCTCTCTCTCACTCTCTCTCTCTCTATATATATATATATATATGTGGTGCATATATATATACATATTGGGAAGTGGATTCGCTGCTCAAACAAGTTTATGTTTCTGCCCTCTATGGGCCTCATCAGGCGAATGATTGTGTTTTTAGATTCTATTTTTGGGGATTTGGTGAGAGTCTTGTGGGTGTACCTATGAATAGGAGGATTTAATCATTTTGCTTTATTGTTTTTAGTAGTGTGTAGATTTTTGTTGGTGGTTCTAACTTACGCGTCAAAAGGTGTGAGCCAAGTATAAGAGTTATCTACGAATGGATGCTTAATTGTTTTCTGGGGGAGGTTTTTATCTTGACCTTGATATTTGGCATTGGGTTTATTGCCTATGTTGGTATCTTTTATGGCTCTAGTGGATTGTACTATTCTTAATTTACTTGGGCATGTTAGGGGGTAGGTATTGTTGATTAGAAGTTTGGATTCTAAGTTCTTTTGGGATGATGAGTACATGAATAGATTGTTTACATTACCTTTAACTTATTAATGTAAGGATTGCTATTTTAACATCATATTCGTTAATAAGAATTTGGAGTGATGCCTGCATTTTAGTGTTATTTCGTTTATTCTATTTAGTAAATGTACTTTGGGTTTCTTTGAAGTTTTCGTAAAATTTAATACTTCAAATTTCTCATTTAGACTGAGATTACTAGGATTTTCTATATTTTGAACTTGACTTGACTTTTAAAGTTGAATGTTCCGAGGAATCTATGAAAAAAAAATCCATCAAATATCAGACATTGCTTTAAATTATGCTATATTGCTAACCTGATCTGTAATATATATAAATTCTGAGAAATATATGTTATTCGACGGAATGATTATAAATTGCAGTATATTATATAGAAACTCATTTGGAACGATCTCCCGTCAATACTCAGTTAATGTATCACTCACCCTAGACAACGTAAATAGAATAAACAATTTTGAAAATAGGGCTGCTGCAGTATCTCCCTTGTTGAAGCGGTTACCCTATCTGAGGCAGTTTCGTTTTCTGCATGTAGCCCCATTTTCTTACTCTCTTTTTCAAGTATATATGTATATTTGTATGTATTGCGGAATTTATTAATAATCATATATATATCAGAAAACTTTACAAATTTAAACACTTAATATATAAAAACACATTGGCTCAAAAATTTAGGCCATTCCAATCACTTATTTCCCAATAACAGTTAATGAAATTTATTTTGTTTCCTGCAGCAGCCCCATTTTCTTACCCTTTTTTCGAGTATATATTTATATTTCTACGTATTGCAGAATCTATTATATATATATATATATATATATATATATATATATATATATATATATATATATATATATATATATATTACAAAGCTTTACAAATTCAAACACTTAATTTATAAAAAAAACTTTGGCTCAAAAACTTAAGCCATTCGAGTCACTTATTTCCGAATATCTGTTAATGTAATTCATGTAATTTTCCCCAACATTTTTATATTTTGTACAGACTTCGATATCATAGTACTGTGTGTGAACCATTTTTGTCGGTATCATCAGTTGCTCACCATATAACCGTTTCGGGGATTTGTGTGCGTGTATGTGAGTGCAACCACCAGCAGTGCCTCAGCATCGTTATCGAAGTACGCTGGAGTGACTTGATTACAAACACTGAAGTCCCCCAAAAGTGCTGGCGCCTCCAGCATTGAGACTGCAAAAGGGGCCAAGCCACGCAGGTGTGTGGAGTAGGTCATGTATCGTGGATAAAAGGCTATCGATTTCCAGAGATCCAACTCTTCAGTGAGATGACCTCTGGTCAACTGAATAAGGATTATGGCACTACGTTGGAGAAAACAGGGACTCCCTTAAAAGGTCCTCGGCTCTTGAGTAATCGATAACTGCAAATTGGAATTTGAGTTTGTTGGCGAGCAAACATGACGCCCCATGGTCTTCTAGGCAACTTCCCTTACTGAATCCAACGGCTCAATTATAGCAGAGTAGAGGATAAAAAGTAAAAGCAGACTAAGTAGGAGCGGACCAAGTACGAGATAATTGTTCCCAGATTGTAAAAAAGCTCCCTGATTGTCCATTTTCTCGGAATGCATCGGTTGATAATAGGAGAGTCAATTGTGTTATTATGATTAACGCTCCCTTTAGGATTTGGAACTCTTTACTTAGAGCAAGTCGTCCATTATAAGCTGCTATTGCAATGCTCTTCCAACTCTGCAATGAAGCCCTCTGATGGATGGGAAATTGTGTGTAAATGAATATGCCGCTTAATTTGGTCCTACTGATCGTCCAGTTCTGCGTAGGGCAGGAGTAGAATATCAACCTCTGGGTCTGAAGCGGAAGTTTCGATCTTATCTCACGGTACTGGAAAGGATATTGGATAGTGTATAGCCATACTGAATAGTAGCAATACAACGAAACAGCTATCTGTACATGACACAATCATTAATTATATATATATATATATATATATATATATATATATATATATATATATATATATATATATATTCAGTGTATACGACTGTATATGTTTGTAAACGAAGAATGTTGATTAGCAAATATTCCATGTGGTGATCATTTATTCAGTTCAATCTTTATTAGATGCACTATCTCATATACTAAGTGTTGGTGCTTTTTTCCTTTCTTGATAGCTGAAAATAAATCAAATACTTCAATATAGTCTCGTCTCTCCTCTCTCTCTCTCTCTCTCTCTCTCTCTCTCTCTCTCTCTCTCTCTCTCTCTGTCAGTTGTTGAAAAATGGTCTCCGATCGATATCACCTCAATCGTATTCATTTATTAATTCGTTTATCCAAGGTTTTCAATCATTTTTTTCATTTGCTTTGCTGAATGGATGGATCATGGAGAGAGTGAGGAGGGAGAAGATTTAGAGAGGGAGGAAGAGAGATTCAAAGAGGGACAGAGAGAGATTTAGAGATTTGGAGAGAGAAATTTGGAGAGAGAAAGAGATTTAGAAACAAAGAGAGATTTAGAGAGAGAGAGGGAAAGAGATTTAGAGAGAAAGAGAGAGAGGAAAAATTAGAGAGAGATTTAGAAAGAGAAAGATTTTGAGACAGAGGGAAAGGAAGGAGAGAGGGAGAGATTTAAAGATATATATATATATATATTGGAAAGAGAGAAAGAGAGAGATTTAGAGAAAGAGGGGAAAGTGAGAAGGAGGAAGTTCTAGAAAAAGAGAGATTTAGAGAGGGAGAAGTTTAGAGCAAAAAACATTTGAAGAGAGAGAGGTCGAGAGAAAGAGAGAGATTTAGAGTTTAATCTGGGTAGTACCTCTCTTTCGTCAATTCAAATGCTGTCAAAATACCTCCAAAGTCAATGAAAAATCAATCAAATAGGATTTGAACCAGAAGATGCACTTATCTCGGATAATGTTGGAAAATGAAAAGCGAAATAGACGTATCTTCTGCTTTACCAAAGCTTGCTTTACACTTCTTCTATCTTACAAAAGATCCAAAGCCACCTCAGCTTTGAACTGTGATTGTTAACGCCATTTATTTCCTGCATTTGTTTGCAAGATACGTCCTGAATTATCAGAAAAGTTTTCGAGAATTCGTCGAAGGGGTGTTCTTCTAGCTTAAAACTGAGAGATAGAGATAAAGATTATTTGTGGGCTTTGGACGGTCAGCGATTTTTCCCACATAAATTAATGGTAATTGCTTCTTAATTTATGCCATTTCGGCTTACAAAAGGTTCTATTCGAACTGACTTCTTTCGATGGCCTAAGAAACCTGTACGTGCTTGGCTATTCCAGAATTTTCTCTTTGTTCACCGCGGCCATCTTTGATTCTTCTCCTCTTGTCGTTTTTTCCTCTGGTTTTCATTTTTGGAAACTGTCAACAAAAACAGTGACCCAAACTATCAACATAGGTTTCTTCCGTTTTCAAGTCAGTCTGGCTGGGTACGTTTATACGTATCATGCGTACAAGACTCATCAATGGGGCTACAGGGCTAAAAATTTAGTTATTTCATTTATGTTCAGAACACTACTTTTGTGTTTTGAAAATTAGTTTTATTGGGAGGGGTTGATTTGCAATGTAAGTTTAAGCTAAGTTGGCGCCTTGGTTTGTGTCATTAACATTTGTTTCTGATTTATATTCACTGTCCCTCAAAGGCGATAATTCATTAATCGCTCTTTTTTTTTCGAAGTTTTTAATTGATCACCCCTTACACAGCGCGCAGCCAAAAGACGTTGGTCACGTGACAGTTTCTATTGTGTGACTAAGCAAAGCTGCCATCTTTCCTTTTCTTTTACATTTGTCTTCCTGCCTCCTTGTCTTCTTTCTCGTCGTCGTCCTCCTCCACCTCCTCGTCCTCCTCCCTCTCTTCATCATGATTGAAATGTAGTCAAGCAATGACTCTTCCGGTTCCCGACTCTAAAACCGATGGAAAAAAGGTCAGAAGAGTCTTCTTTTATTGTCCCCCTTGACTTATAGGCTGATTGAATACAATCCATTCTTACTCGAACTGCAGAATTCTTGAAAAACCTGGGAAACCTCTGACCAAGAAAGCAAGAACTTGAATAAAACAATTTACGTTTTCATTGTTGGCGGCCATTGTTATAGGTTCGTGTGAGCATGCGCGCAAATAAGCTCCTCTACAAAGAATATAAGGATATGTACGCGAACATGGTTGTTTGACAGAAGAGAATGATACAATGGGATTCGGTGGGATTTGTTTTGTGTTACGAAGCGGATGAAGGGGGTATCATGGAAAGTTGGAGTCAAGCTATAGAATATGGACCTATCATTGTAATCATCCGGGCCTCTACGCTTTTGTAATTGTAAAGGTATCTGTGTATTTGACCTCAACCAAAGTAAAGAAATATTCCTTTAAGTTGGTAGAATCGAAAACTCAGAAATTGTTTTCTATTTTAGCACCGGGTTTGTTTCTATACCATTCTACTGATCAAGCAACATTTCCTTACTAAAGACATTTAAAGCGAAAAATGATTTTATAAACATTTTAGACGATACAGAAAAACGGGCAAGCCATTTTAGAAGCAGTGCATATTTTCTCCCTCTCTCTTCTACAGCCTAGTCTCTTTCATCCCCCACACATCCTGATCTGCAACGACTCAGCCTGAAATATCATCTCCATGATTTTGGTGGGCTTGAAATGCTAATGTATGTGTGTTCATGTGTATATTTATTAGATAGTGAGAGAAACAGAGTGGGAGATTTTATGTGCGTAGTCGAGAGACAGACAGAGACAGACACGTATATATATATATATATATATATATATATATATATATATATATATATATATATATATATATATATAAATACATAGGAAGTCTGAGTGGCAATTTATCATTAGACTCAACAATAACAGACATAGAATTAACTCACGAAACAATCGCAGCCCACTTCCCATAGAACTACACTTTCGCACACCCGGTCACAATTTTGCCATAGACGCTCGCTTTTTTCTATCATTGAATATATATATATATATATATATATATATATATATATATATATATATATATATATATATATATATGCACATGGTTTAACAACAGATAAGGAAAGAAATGATGCTATTTCCATTGCGAACATAAACAAATGTGAGCAAATGAACTGATCAGATCAGTCAATTCAAAGTAATTCGTGCAAAAGTAAACCTCGAGGTTCACGAAGTTGAGCAACCATCGCCATCAAAGATGGCGGAGTGTTCTTTTTTATATATGCATGTATTTGTATGTTTATGTATTTGTTTGCGTATTCCAGCGCTCTTGGCTATACCGTCTTGTCTATAGACCTGTGAATTGGCATCAATACTCCACTAGACCCCTTCTAAAAAGAAATTCAACTTTTGAAAAGCTGTTTGGCTTTTGTTGGGCATCATTTCGACTGGTTAATAAAGAATCTAGATAGATGTTGATTTTATTTCACTCTGTTTAAGACGTTTTTCGGTGTAGAACACTAGTGATGTCATCATTAGAGTTTATTCTGGTCATACTTATTCGATTGGATTTTTTACACGAAATTTGACGCTATAGTTGTTCAATTATTAACTGTGATTGTGAGTAATTCTTTTCGTCAAAACTTTTGGTATTGGCAAGATTAGGTTTCCATTAGATGGGCAGCATTTAGCTTTGAAGCCTCCTTTAGTTGGCATAAAAAAAAGGATGTTATGAGATCAAAACGTGTCAATAAACCAAAGTTTATCAACATTTTAAGGCAGCCCAACTACTAACGCTGGAATATCTTGGGGACACGGTATTTCATCGAGAGTAATCAATTCGGGGATTTCCCAGAAGTTACTCTGCAGGAAGTGAAGCAAACAAACAAATAAAGAAAGGAAAAGCCACTGGATCCGATAACATCACCATCGTCCCACTCAAAAAAGTTTGGAAAGTCATCACTAGAAAACTAGCTATCATGTTCAACTTATGCCTCAGACAAAGTAAAGTCCCAGAAGGGTAGGACACGGCAATCATGATATTGCTATACAAAAAAGGAAACCCGAAAGACCTCAACAACTATATACATCAACAAACTCTTCACCAAAGTGTTCGCCAACCGAATCACCAAAACGCTAAATGAAAAACAACCACGGGAACAAGCTGGCTTTAGGGAAAGCTACCCAACTATTGACTATCTCAATTCAGCACACCAACAAAAAGACAGAGCAACAGAATATTAAAAAAGCTTTGTATTCAGGGGAAATCCCCAAAGCCATTGACACAATAATACACACTCTAGACCGCGTATACGTCAGAGTACTGCAACATATCCACCGAGTGGTACTTTCATCAGGCTACATACAGACTCTGAGCCCAGAAAAGGAGTGAGACATGGTGATACCAGCTCACCCAAACTCACGTCCTGCCTTGAGATGATCATCCGAAATTTAAAATGGGAACAGAGAAGAAGCAGAATAGAGAGAGAATACCTAAGTAACCACAGACTTTCTGACGACATCATCCTACTTACTGAGAACCTTCAAGATCTCCAAATAATGTTAGATGTACTAAATGAAGCAAGCAAGAAAGTTTGCCTCCACGTGAACTTCAACGAAACCAATGCTGTGGACAAAGACTCAAGGATCGATATTGAAAATGCAGAGCTGAAGAGGTACATCTATCTGGGACAATGAGTCTCCAAAAGAAGATATAAAGCAAAGAATCACACTAGATTGGCCAGCTTTCGGTAGAGCAAGCTCAACTTCCAAAAACAAGACAATCCCACTTGTCTTAAAAAGGAAAAGTGTACAACCAATGTAACCTACCAATTGCCACATACAGAGTTGAAAAATGGAACCCAACCAAAAGATTGACCTTCGAACTGTGAACTATTGAACGTACACATGAAAAAATCATGTTCAACCTCATATGGAAAGATCATAAGACAGCGCAGTATATGAGAGAAAAAACAGGAGTTCGAGACATCATAAGAACTGTTAAAAAATCCAAATGGTGATGGGCTTGATATGTTGCAAGAATGTCAGACAACTGCTGGACATCGCAACTCACAACGTGAATCCCCAGAGATCAATTGAGATTGCGTGACGGGCTAAATAAATTCAAAACGTGCTGGGTCCGCGATGCCCATGATAGAGAGGTTTAGGAAATCTTGGGGAAGGTGTATGTCCAATGAGGAACGCTAACAAACTGATGATGATATATATCATCTTTCATATCCATCGTCCTTTTAACGTCAGTTGCTTGACTTATACCTTCTCTAGGATTCGTCTGACATCTAATCGTTACGATAACCAAATCTTTGGAATGTGTTTAATATTTACATCATTTCCTTTTTTCTCGATCATAATTTTGCATACCATCTCTGGGTATCCGACTCAAAAGTCGTGATGTCCAGTGATGGTCTACAAACCAAAAATATTGTGGTTGAAATGCGCAAAATGTTTTCCTCGAAGCAAAAAAAGATGGATGGAAAAAACCCAGCTTATTCTATTCCTGGTGGGTTGATTTCGAGAGATGTAAATATCTGGGGATTCATCGAAAAAGTTGCGTAATTTGACAGTTGAACAAATTTATCAATCTGTTCGAATTCCCTGAACTTTTTGATTGTAACTCCCCTCTCTCGCTTTCTCTCAACTCCCCTCACTCAACTTCCGTCTCTCTCTCCCTCTTTCTTTTCTTCTCTTTTTTACTGTGAATATTTACATATATCGTATGAATGTGTTACATTATTTGAAAAACTATTTGAAATGACTTCCCCATTATTTCACGGAGAATGAGTCACTTGACCCACACAGCGTAAATAGAATGAACAATCAAGTAAAAATGTATAAAAATGAGATTATTTTATTCCTGGTGGATTGATTTCGTGAGATGAGGCAAATAAATATCTGGTGAGTCACGGGAAACGGTGGGTAATTTGACATATGAACAAATTTATTGATCTGTTCGAATTCCTGAAAATCTCTGGTAGCAAGTCCCCTCTATTTTTCTCTCTCCTCCTCTCTCTTTCACTTTTTCTTTCATTGTGCATATATATATATATATATATATATATATATATATATATATATATATATATATATATATTATAAATGCAATATATTATTAATAACTCTAATTGAAATGACTTTCGTTATAACATGGAATATGAGCAATATGGCCCACACAGCGTAAATAGAATAAACAATCAAGGAAAAATTTGTCTCCAGCAGACTGTCTATAAACAGGTGGGCGCTTCAAAATGCTCTTGCTATTGAGTTAAACAGCCCGACAGGAAGGCGAAAGCCCAAATAACTGCTTCACTGTCCAGGATAAAAAAATTCCGAAATTAAAGGTCGAAATACATAATAATCATTGTGAATGGTCCAAGGACAAAATGTCTGAAATGCAAAAACGTCAAAAATGCTGGAACATTCAATGCAAATACATCCAATGCAGTAAAGTCAAAAAATGCAAGCACGCCCAATGCAAGAATGGTCAATGCAAGAAGGGCCGATTCAAACACGTCCAATGCAAAAAGCGACACTGAACTTTATAGCATTGAACTATATTTTATAGGATCATATGTTCATTGGACCCTATGTACATTGGATATTTTATTAATTGGACATTTTATAAATTAGACATTTTATAAATTGGACGTTTTTGCATTTTGACGTTTGGACTGAACAAATTAACTAAATGTGAGTAAATATCATATGTATTAGGTTAGGTAAGTTAGTAATGTTTTCTGGAACGGGTTTTTGTGTAAATCCTCTTCTCCAGACTCCAGTAATCATTGTAGATTTTCATGTGGCATCCACATCTTTATCATGGTATTTTAGTTGTATAGAATTTTCTGTTTATCCCGATATCTATCAAGTCTTGTTTTGAAAAAAATTACGTTTTGGGAATACACTATTCCATAAGGTAGACTATTCAATATCTGAACTACACAGGCACTGTAACGATATTTTTGAATATCCAGACCGCTTCTTTGTTGATACATTTTCTGGTTGTTCCGCATTTCTTCTTCTCTGGGTAAGTTTCTTCTCACGACTTGGTGAAGCTACCAATCCTTTTGTCAGCATTTCCTTTCAGGTGTGTGCGTTTCAGTGCTATATTCAGTACATACAGATATTTATGGATACATATATATCTAAGTATATCTGTAGACATACATATACTTCATGGTCATTTTAGATTTTATATATATATATACATATATATATATATATATATATATATATATATATGTGTGTGTGTGTGTGTGTGTGTGTTTGTGTGTGTGTATATAAATATATATATGTGTATGTATGGACGAATGCACATTACTGTATAAATGTATATATGTTAATTCTTTATTAATATAAATATGTATTAATATATGCGTATGTGTGCACATACTTATCTTTATATGCATTTATGCTTATTCTAAACTAATTATGTATTGTAGTTATATGTGAATACACACATATCATACAATCATAGAAATGTATATGTATTTATGTTGCTTTATATTTAGTCGATATTACTTACATAGAGAATGAATACGTATATATTTGATTATTGATATTCATCGAAATATTTCAGTTTATGGTAAATTGCGTTCACGCACATATATATGTGTGTGTGTGTGTGTGTGTGTGTGTGTGTGTGCATGTGTGTAGATAGATAGATAGATAGATAGATAGATAGATAGATATGAACGGACAGGTGGATACATAGATGGATTGAATTAGAATAAACATACATGTATATATAATGAACAGGAAGATCTACGTATGTTCAAATGTAAGTAAATACGTAGGGATATTATTCATTCGAGACCAATATTGCATAGATATAAATTTATGTATATATATATATATATATATATATATATATATATATATATATATATATATATATATATATATATGTATTGTTCATGTCTATGCAATCGAATACGTACGTAGTTTAAGTATTTTTCTTTTGTTTATTCTACTGATGCTGTTTAGGCCAAACGATACATGCAGGGAAATCGTTTCAAATGGAGTTTCAAATAAATATGTTGAATTTATAATATATCTGTCGGGTTATCCATTTCCCAATAATTATGCTGTTATATACGTATATATATACTGATTTCAGAATTAACATGAATGTATGTATATGTATAAATCTTCAAATAAAGGTATATACATATATATATACATATATATATATATATATATATATATATATATATATATATATATATATACTGATTTTAGAATTAACATAAACGTATGTATATGTACGTATCCATGTATAAAGGTTTATGTATGATTTACGATTTTAGAATGGACATGAATGTATATATATATATATATATATATGAACCAAATCAATATATGTATATATATATATATATATATATATATATATATATATGAACCAAATCAATATATATATATATATATATATATATATATATATATATATATATATATGTATATATATATTGATTCAGTTCATAACAATGCTATCAAGTATGTACAGAGTTTACGTACGGAGGCATTGCTCCATCAATGAATACCTTAATTTATATTTCCTCCCTTTGAACTCACTCTGCCATTATCAAACTTCCCCTTACATGGCTCGCCTCCCCTGGTGACGGTGTGTTTCGGGCAATGATAATTTCAATTAAAACTACACAGTTCCCGCCAAAAGTCCCATTAACGCAAATTGCAAATTATTATGATTCTGTTGGCCGCGAGTGAGTAGACAACCTCTCGAATGGACACCAATTATAAGAAGAATATTAATTACTTGCTGGACCTGTGGAAATTCCATGGAAGTTGACAACTAAAATACTATCATTTATATCTTATGTATCATCATCAGTCTTTTTACATCCGTCGTTGGACATGGACCATCCCCCAGATTCGACACAATACTCTATCATGGGCATCGCAGAGCCAGTGTTTCCAAAAATTTGTCCAGTTTATTCTGTCGGCCTCGGTTTCTCATATGATCTCTGGGGATCCATGTTGTGAGTTGTGATCTCCATCGGTTGTCTTCCATTCTTGCAACATGGCCTACCCATTGCCGTTTGAGTTTTTTTATTCTTGCAAATGAAGTATATAACGGCAGTGTCGCTTTCAAAGGTGCATTTTTGGAAGGGGTCACGCTTTATGGTACGGAGAGCAGCCGGTTATAATTGCTAGGCTGAATAATTTTCCGCCCGTTGTACAAAACTGCAGCTTCGAATTATACCATTCACTTAGATGTAGATATTTTATATGTAAATGTAGATCTATAATCTGGACTTCATCTATTTTCATTTGATTTCCCGAAAACCATTGATCACAACCACTCTAAACTTGACACTGCACTGCTTTGTGTGTGGATATAGATATATATATATATATATATATATATATATATATATATATATATATATATATATATATATATATATATATATATATATATGTATATATATATATATATATATATATATATATATATATATATAAATTACTACTGGCCAATATACTAAGTTGATATTCTATCTATCTATCTATCTATCTATCTATCCATCGATATATATATATATATATATATATATATATCGATAGATAGATCTATCTATAGATATCTATCTATCTATCTATCTATCCATCGATATATATATATATATATATATATATATATATATATATATATATATATATATCGATAGATAGATAGATAGATAGATAGATAGATATAGCGAATATCAACTTCGTACATTGGCCAGTTGTCGATTCATTTCGGTGCATACTCACCAATAGAGATTTCTTCAATTATAATGATACGATTATGTTGTAGTAATTTATTACCTGTGGGATGTACTCCAATAAATGAATTCGTATCACCACTGTTGCAAGAACATCAATAGTGCCCCTTACGAAACCTTCATCAGATAATGACAGTGGGGTCTGACATGGTTTCAGGGCCGGAATATCATTACCACTGACCAAGGGCACCCAGCAGTGACCCCAGGTTTTGTTGGTTCTACGTCACAATGCAGGATAGCCAGATCCATGCAGATGCAGCCTCTGTCTTCCATCATTACCCTTGTTCCCTATATTGTAATGGTGGGCAGGAGAGAGAGAGAGAGAGAGAAAGGGTTGAATATGTGAGGATAATTTAATTCTGCTGGTGGATTATACCATGCTTTTGTTCCTGTTGACAGCAATTGACTCTTCCTTTACAACATTCACTCGGTAAGAGACATCGAAAGCGGGGAGAGGTTAAGAAACTCAGAAGCTTCTTAAAACAGATAAATCAACAAGTTTTCAGAATGTTAGAAGACACCAGAAGAGATCTTATAATGGATAGATATATGGAAAAGATTTCTAACCAAACCTGCTTCTGATAATTGATGTCTGCTCAATTATCTCCCTTTGTATGCTTGCTTTATATTGGAGGTAAACAAATGATATCTCATTTGTCCATAGTATATTTGATTAATTTACTTGTGTATTAACGGATCGTAGAAAAAATAATAGATAGTAATCGACTATATGATAAATTCTGTTTACTGTTGGCATTTCTTTAAACTGGAATATTATTTACTTATTTTGCGTTTTATATGCAATGTATTCAAAAGAGCAGTCTACATGCAGTCGGGTATACAATGCCATCGACAATGCTCTTCAAATCTACTCTCTTTAGTAGTAGTTTTATACCAGTGCTTTACCATTGACAATGAAGATTTATTGAGGCTTGGCATAGCCAAGCGCAGAGCCCAAGGATTCATCTTACCTACTCGACAATCTACCTTGTACAGTCACGGGGATCAGTAAGCACCGGGGGAAGCACCGCCTTATTGTACCAACAGGGGAGGTTTTGGCTCGCCCTGACGTCTTCGCTACACATGTTCTGGAAACTAGAGCAGTTTTTTTTTCAGCTACCTGCATGCCTACCTTAAATCGGTGTTACGTCACACCTGCGCTCTTAGGGAAGCTGAGTAAATACGTACTTGTTCCAGCAACACATATACTAAATCTGGAACTATAATAATCCCAAAGTAAGGATATGTAGCCAAAACTAAGTGGGCGAGACCATTGTTCCAAATTGTGGTTACAAGATATTTTCTTCTGCAAAATTGTTTTTCTCTAAATTACTGACAGAGAAACGAACGGAAAATCACCCTGTTCGTGAGATATACCAGACGAAAAATGTCCGTAGTGAATGGTTTATGTTTTAAAATTTATGTTTCCCATTATTTATGATAAAAAAATTATACTTAGGTTTGATTTACACTTTTTGCAATAAATACGGAATAGTTTATTGGTTTTTTTTACACTGTATTCACGATATGTGTCATTGGAAGGCGTCCAAAAAAATGTGAAAGCAGTAAGAGAGAGAAAACAGGTCTGGTTAGTCACTCAAAATAACCCATCAAGTGACTAATTTCTTTTCGCATCATGCCCTGTTGGGGGTGATGAGTTGAAAAATAGAAAAAGGAAATTAGCTTATTCTCTCACATTTTGTTGAGCACTGATTAAAAAAAATGTCCGAATTCTCTAGAATCAAGTGTGAACACTGCTGGACACCTACCGAGGGACAAATTTAGTGTAAGTTTACATTGCAAACTAAATCATCTACACTAAAAGAAACTATTTGAGAGAGAAATGTCCCCAAACCGTTTTTCTAGACATGATTTGAACCTCAGTGTGATCTCATTCAGGACAATAGTTAGTAAGGTCAACCTTGGGAGTCCAACTATTTTTCTAGAGACAGTAAACCACATCGGGAATAAAAAACACAAAGATCGAAATCGAAGACACAGAACTGGAGAAAGTGGATCACTACATCTACGTGAGATAACGGACATTTTTCGAATCCACAAAAGGAGAAAAAACCAAGCGAAGAATCACCCTAGGATGGCAAGCCCTAGGTAGGGAAAGCTCAACCTTCAAGAACAAGAAGATCCAATTAATCCTAAAAGGAGGGTGCACTACCAATGCATCCTCCCAATAGTCACTTATGGAGCTGAAACAGACCTGCAAATTGAGAGACATGCCATGTGTTCATGAAAGAATTATGATACTCAACTCAACATGGAGACACCAGAAGACAGCACAATATATCCAGGAGAAGACAGGACTAAGGAACATCATAGCATCCATTAAAAATCGTAAATGGCAATGGGATGCCAATGTTGCAAGAATGATAGACAACCGATGGACATCACGACTCACAACATGGATCCCAAGAGATCACATGCGCAATCGAGGCCGGCAGATTACTAGATTGAGAGATGAGATAGACAAATTCAGAAAGTACTGGCTCCGCAACATCCACGACAGAGAAGTGTGACGGATCCTGAAGAAGATCTATGTCCAACGAAGGACGTTAAAAGACTGATGATGATGATGATGATGATGATGATTTTTCAACCTACTTGTCATATCAATGTAGCCTGTACGTGCAAAAGCATACGTATATACATATATATATATATATATATATATATATATATATATATATATATATATATATAGATAGATAGATAGATAGATAGATAGATAGATAGATAGTCAGTCAGGCAGGCTCCGAGACCAACTAAAAAACTGAAGAAACCAATGTTGACACCGACTATGTTGATGTTTACAGTTTTGGTAGAAAGAATTTATGTACATGTGATGAAAATTGTAAGAAATCGATAACTGCAGAGACTCGTAGAACTTGTCGTTTGTCCAATCATCTTGTCTGTTTACAGACATATCGATCTATATCTTTGACTCCACAACTCTTTATGTCTGTCCACATTTTGATTTACGTACCTATATAATTAATTATTTCAACTGCTCACCCTGCATGATATCGTCTGCTTGCCAGCAAATATCCTTGGAGACAAATGGACTCTTTAATAACGAACTGGAAAACACTCAGAATGCACATACCCCTACCGACACCATTGTCACTAGAATGTACAGAGCTTAGTTCATATATATATATATATATATATATATATATATATATACATATATATATATATATATATATATATATATATATATATATATAACATGGTGAATATCTATATATATATATATATATATATATATACATATATATTACACAGTGAACACACACACACATACATATACATATATATACATATTCACCGTGTAATAACGGGAGATCATTTCAAATAAGAACTTTCAGTATGATATAACGCAATTTATAAACATACCGTTGGATCATGTATCTATTTCACACACGCACACACACACATGCATATATATATATATATATATATATATATATATACGATGCATATATAAATATATATACATACATATATATATATATATATATACGATGCATATATAAATATATATACATATACGATGCATATATATATATATATGTATATACATATACGATGCATATATATATATGTATGTATATATATATATATATGTATATACGATGCATATATATATATATATATATATATATATATATATATATATATATATATATATATATGTGTGTGTGTATGTATATATACGATGCATATACATGTATATCTATATATACAATGCAGGGGAGGTTATTGTCCAAATATATATCGAACATGCCTGTCTGCTGCAGGGTTGAGCTCTACTTCTACTTTCATTCTGACTGAAGATGATCACTGCAACGTTTGTATTTTATATATAATAAATTTTGAAAAATCTTAAATATATATAAATGTGTGTGCGTGTGTGTGTGTGTGTGTGTGTGTGTGTGTGTGTGTGTGAGCCTCTGGGGTCTAAAGTGAAGGTCTCAATCCAACCTCGTGGTACTAGATGAGATATTAGATAGTCTATATTCACACTGAAGAGTTGTAATACAACGAAACAGCTGTCAGTGGATGACTCAATTATTATCATTATATATATATATATATATATATATATATATATGTGTGTGTGTGTGTGTGTGTGTGTGTGTGTGTGTGTGTTAGTTCAAAAATCTTTTAATAATTACGAAATAAAACCCTTGCGTTTTCATAACATGAAAATTGGTAGATTGATAAGAATTGTCAATTTGCTCAATCAGTAAGAGATTCGACTACCAATCAGTTGGTACTGTTTTTAAATCACCATCAACTGATTGGGAGTCGTGAATATTTTGAGTCAGATGTGGAATTATAATTACTTACCCGCGTTTCGAAAGAAAAATAAATCAAGTGAAGAATCACTCTAGAACGGAAAGCTTCTGGTAAAGCCAGTTCGACCTCCAAGAACAAGAAAATCCCATCAGTCCTGAAAATGCATCCCGCTGAAAGTCACCTATGGAGCTGGAACAAGGAATCTCTCAAAAAGATATATGTTTGTCGGTCTAGCTCAGTTTATGCAATCACTTGATCATGATTTCGAATAAAGGTAAATGTTGATTTCATGTAAGGGTCTGGTTCAACGTGACTAGATAGACAAACAGCGGAGGGTTTACTCCCTTATATAAGGTGAGGATTGTTCTTGTTACGGTGGAAAACAAAGTCAACGCCAACTTGGATACTACTAAACAATCAGAGAGCTCATATCTCTACCATTGTCAGAGAATGAAAATCAATACATATATATAGCGATGATTTAGGGGAGGTAACTGCTAAATGTGGACGACCATGATAGAAAACATGAATGTTTAGAAAAAAAGGAAAAATATTTCTCAATCGAAAAGGGAAAATTTCTGGATCCGCCCCCAAATTGACTCAATTTTTTTTCTTCACACTTTGGCTTACACTCCCAAAAGATTTCATTTGAGTTCACTGAGAAATTAATGACAAATAGACAGACAAACGAACGGCAGAAACGAGTGAATACATACTCCTCTTTTAACTTTTAACGAAATATAAGTGTGTGTGTGTGTGTATATGTATCCACATGTGTGTATGTGGGTGCGAGTGTATACGCATGTGTATGCATGTGCGTGCACACACACTCGCAGAGATTAGAAACTCGTCACGTGAACAATGTCCTTCAACAGCATAGTGCGTTGCGGGTGATCAATCGAAAAAAAATTTCCAAAAGAGCTGTTCAATGGATAATTCACTCCTCCCGCCTTCTGTTGAATAGTGATCACTGAAAAAAGTCCGATTTTGCAAAAAAAAAGATAACAAAAAAAAACTTGCATAAACTAAAGGATATATTTAGCACAAACTCACATTGCAAATTCAGCCCCACCCTTAATATGTATTCAAGGCATGAATTCATTTTTTTCTAGACATAAAAAAGAGTTAATGTTTACATCTCCAACCCTCTGCTCCATTGACGTAACCTGTACCCGTGATAAGTACATTTAGCACAAATTCACATTGCAAATTCAGCCCCACCCTAATATGTATTCAAGGCATGAATTAATTTTTTCTAGACATAAAAATGAGTTAATGTTTACATCTCCAACCCTCTGCTCCATTCACGTAACCTGTACACGTGATACATGCATTGTCAGCAAGCTACCCAGCCAGCCGGCAAGAAGGAAATTATATCGACAGTTTTGGTTTACGGATTCTAATAGATATGTTATCGATTCGTCGTCTTGTATATGATTAATAAACTAATTTGATGACGAAGTGTCCGCAGGCAGTGAATACAAGAGGCTAGGACATAAACTCCTTACTTTTCCTGCTTCGGGCTCTCTTAGGTTATTTCCTCGGCGAAACCATTATAGTTCTGTCGGTCTTATAGACCCTGCAGCCTTTATGGATCATTTAGCAGCGAATATCTCTGTCACGTCATGCTTCCAAGGTTCAGAATTGGCGCCTACGTTAACAAAAGAGGCGAGATATGGTTAAGGTTGCTAATTCAAGCTTCCTTGACACGTCTCTTCTACCCAGCTAATGTGATTTTGTCGGCTTCACAGTGTGTTCAGTTTCTCCAGAACCTGTACCGCCAAATAATATCTATCCGTCAGGGACTGCTGCCACCAGTCAAAATTGACGTCCAGGGGGACAGAGGAACGGGGGGGGGGACGTTAAGGATTGTCAATTCTGGCTTTCCTTGCTCGCTTTCAATGCTTAAATATTAGAAGCCGTCAACCATCGTCGGCATCTGCATAGGTTTCTTCAGTTTTTAAGTTGGTTCAGCTAACTGGCTGACAGACCATGTACTTATCACCCGTGCAACCAGCACCGATGAAGCTAAAGAGCTAAAAAATTCAAACTATTACTCCTTTTCATGGCTAAAAATCGAAGTTCTTGTTTTTTGTTTTTTTAAATCCAGACCTTTTTGGTGATCACATTTTTTTTCAAATTTTTTTGATTGACCGCCCCAACATGGCATGCAACCAAGACACATCGGTCGCATTGAGGTTTCTAAGGAGTGACTAACCAGACCTGTTATAGGTTTGTTGGCTTTGCAGAGTTTGTATCCTCTGCTGATCGCACGGTGCCAGATTCCACAATCTGTCTGGCAGTCCGAAGCTGAGTTAAACGCTTTTTTCCGGGTGATTTCAGCGTATCTCTCGAGTAATTCCACCCCTCCCTTTTCCCAATGACGATAATCACTCTGAGAATCACGACTACAAGCGTAATTATTGACGGACTTCACACCAATCAAACAGAAAAGTACAGCAATATGTCTGGTCAGTCCTTCAATAGAAACGGTCATGTGACCAACGTCTTTCTTTTTTGCAGCACGCTGTGTTCGGGTGATCAACTAATGATATCGGGAGAAGGGGTAATCAGAGAATCACTGATTTCTGTCGCCTTTGAGAGTTGGGTAGTGGGACTATGATCACTGAGGAAAAAAAGCCTGAATTTCCTTTAAAAAAAAAATCAAACATAGGATCAATTTAGCAAAATCTTACATTACAAATTGAATCTTCACAAATAACACTTTGGCGAGGAATATACAAAAAAAGGATCTTTTTTTTTTTAAATATAATAAATAGCTACAAAACATGTCAATATTCGACACTGCTGGTTCTCAATAACGAGGATTGACACCTACAGGGACCAAGAATGAGAACCATGTCCAACGATGCGTTCACCATCTGCAGTTGTAGTAACGGGAGAAGAGGAAGATGGGGATAATTTCACATCAATCCAACATGATACGGCCGAGAAAAACAATATTTAGCATTGCCAGCTTTGGTAGTAGTTGTAGTTGTAGTAGTAGTAGTAGTAGTAGAAGGGTGTGGAAGGGGGAAGAGAAGGAGCTTTAACCTAGAGGTCTGCACCAGGTTTCATATCAATCAAACATGATACAGCCAAGAAAAACAATATTTAGCATTGTCAGCTTTGGTGGTAGTAGTAGTAGTAGTAGTAGAAGGGTGTGGAAGGGGGAAGAGAAGGAGCTTTAACCTAGAGGTCTGCACCAGGTTTCATATCAATCAAACATGATACGGCCAAGAAAAACAATATTTAGCATTGTCAGCTTTGGTAGTAGTAGTAGTAGTAGTAGTAGAAGGGTGAGGAAGGGGGAAGAGAAGGAGCTCTAACCTAGAGGTCTGCACCTAGTTCCGTATCAATCCAACATGATACAGCTGAGAAAACTGTTAATTATCAGTAGTAGTAGTAGTAGAAGTAGCAGTAGTAACAGGGGTAGAAGGAGGAGGAGGGATTAAGATGAGGACGGTTCGCCCGGATATCTGGACCAAGTTTAATATCAATCAAACTTGATGCAGCTGAGAAAAGTGATATCAGACATGTTAAAGACCGTTGGAAAAATGAGTCATAGAGAGAAGTGTGAACGCATCTGAAAATTCTTGGCCTTTTGAATGTTCTTTGGACGGTGCTAGCCCTGACGGAAAGACTCCGTCATTACTTTGAGCTGGGATGATTTTAGCGCAACCTTCTTTGATCTTGCTCGAAGAGATTGGAGTGGATGACGCTAGATACTCGAGTTTAATGGTTCTTCATTTCTTGTGGCAGAAAAGATTAATCATTAGAAGATATACAGTACCGCTCAGAAATGTGTAAATACCTCCAACTTATTTCTTTTTTTATAGCGGAAAACCCAAATCAAACATTGCAGGTTTATTTCATTTCTAGTGGAATATTATACAACGAATATTACCAAGCATTATCTATGACCAAACCCTACACCTTTGACACTTAATTGCTAAACATATGGATATGTTGCCGTCCAAAAATGAGCACACCTTTGCAAAACGTATTTTTGGCAGCAGAGAATGAGGTCAGTTTAGGGAGTACCAACCATATTGAATTCTACAAGAACTGGCTGTTCTGACTTCATACAGCTTCAGAGAGGACCTTACTGTGCATGCATGAACAGACAATCTCCCAAAGAATTACTCAGTCTGAATTTAAACACCGTTGATCAAGCTTGCATAGTGTACGACCCCTGCGTTCCCAGAGGCCGAGTGGGTCATTCTTCTAATGCAGGAGGCATAACATGGCACTACCTAGATCTGTCAGTTTCCTGAAATTGTTTTTTTCTGAAAGACATATCAAACAGTGGATGAGATTAGAGAGAACGTGGTGAGACAACTGGCGGTAACCCTGGAAGACAAGTTTGCAGATTAAGTACTTACGAGTGACTTCTTTGCGTGTAAAGAAAAGGGCTGGATTCTTTCCAAACATACTTTTTATAGGATTAATACGATGGAATCACACACAAAAATGGATGCTTCCGGACACAAACTGAGGGATCGATTTACACTGCAAAAAGAAATCATCATGAATTAAACAATTTGTTTCTGAAATTAGGAACCGTGCAGCGTGCACAGGGGAGAATAATGTTTAATATTACATGGATGGATCACAAGACAGCACGTTATATTAGAGAAACAAATAAGTCTGGAATATGGAAATCATCAAAAATCTCAAATGGAAATGGGCACGCTATAATTCAAGAATGGACTTCACGACTCATGATCTTGATCCCCAGGGATCATATGCGAAATTGTGGCTGACAAAGCATAAGATGGCGAGATGATTCAGAAGTTCAGAAAATATTTGCTCCAGAAAGTCCATGATAGAGAGATCTGGCGAATCTTGGGGAAAGTCAATGTCCTGCGACTGGCTCTGAGAGGCTGCTGCTACTGATGGTGATGATGATTCAATTTAGGATTCAATCCGAACGGGGAGTGGTCCATCTGAATATATGATGAGAACAAGAAAGGGAAAGGGTTAATAGCCTCAAAATTAATTATTAATGTGAAAGACTTGGATGGACAGTAAAGGTTTTATATCACTGAGGACACTGTTGGAATATTAATAGATTAAACAAAGAGATTGTGGCAAAATCTGATAAAGGGAGAAAATGGCTGAAGAATTAAGTGAAGATTAGAAAAAAAACTTCAAATGGGAGCTCTTTAGTAGAAAAGAGACATTCATTAATAAAGAAGAAGAAGAAGAAGAAGAAGAAGAAGAAGAAGAAGAAGAAAGAAGAGAAAGAAAGAAGAAGAAGAAGAGAGAAGAAGAAGAAGAAGAAGAAGAAGAAGAAGAAGAAGAAGAAGAAGAGAAGAAGAAGAAGAAGAAGAAGAAGAAGAAGAGAAGAAGAGAAGAAGAGAAGAAGAAGAGAAGAAGAGAAGGGAAGAGAAGAAGAAGAAGAAGAGAAGAAGAAGGAAGAAGAAGAAGAAGAAGAAGAGAAGAAGAAGAAGAAGAAGAAGAAGAAGAAGAGGAAGAAGAAAAAGAAGAAGAAGGAGAAGAAGAAAAAGAGAAGAAGAAAGAAGAAGAAGAAAGAAGAAGAAAGAAGAAAAAGAAGAGGAGAAGAAGAAAAGAAGAAGAAGAAGAAGAAAAAGAAGAAGAAGAAACCACAAAATTCAACACACAGGAAAGGTGCAACACGCAACGCTATAAAAAACCGTAGCACACGACGTACACAAAAACTGCAATATACGAAATATATTGTAAATGACAAAGATAATAATAATAATAATAATAATAATAATAATAATAATAATAATAATAATAATAATAATAATAATATTAAGACTCTGTTCAACGAAGTAAGGGAATACAGTGAGGACATAGGAATGGAGTTTGGGATAGAAAAGTGTGCAATCATGGTGATGCACAAAGGAAGGCTTTCAATGACTGAGGGAATTGAACTCCCGGACAACAGCAAGATTAGGGCATTGACTGCACAAGACCGATACAAGTACCTAGGTGTCCTTGAATGTGACACGATAAAACGGGAAGAGATGAAGAGAGTATACCTCAGAAGGATAAGGAAAATATTAGAAACCAAATTAAATAGCAGAAATCTAATAAAAAGAATGAACACCTGGGCTGTGTCAGTAGTTAGGTATACAGGACCATTCCTAGGATGGACAAAGGAAGAGCTCCAATCAATGGATAGGCGAACAAGGAAACTTATGACGATGCATAAAGCATTACACCCTAGAGATGATACAGATAGACTATACGTTAAGAGAAAAGAAGGTGGCAGTGGGCTCATCAGCATAGAAGATTGTGTCCAGAGAGCTAAAATAGTCCTAGAAAGATATGTGCAAACAAATAGAGAAGAAATCATAAAGAGCGCGAGAGATAGTGCAACAAGCAATAAAGTAGAAAACAATGGAACAGTACAGCAAACAAGAAAAGAAAGATGGGAAGGGAAAAAAATGTACGGCGAGTTTAAAAGACGGATACAAGATGTAGCAGACGAGAAATCATGGACGTGGTTACGAAAAGGGAACCTTAAGAGAGAAACAGAATCGCTCATCATGGCAGCCCAAAACAAAAGCATAAGGAGAAATTACATGAAAACAAAAATCGACAGAACACAGACAAACAGCAAATGCCGCATGTGCGGTGAAAGAGATGAGACAGTAAACCACATAACTAGTGAATGTAGTCAACTCGCCCAGAAGGACTATAAGCATAGACACGATAGAGTAGCAACGATGATACACTGGGAACTAAGCAAACAAATGGGATTCAATCATGTAGAAAAGTGGTATCAGCACAAGCCAGAGGCAGTCTTGGAGAATGACAACCACAAACTACTGTGGGACTTTGACATCCAAACTGACCACCTCATCCAGGCTAGAAGACCGGACTTAGTAATAGTAGACAAAAAAAGGAAGGCCTGCCAAATAGTAGACGTTGCTGTGCCTGCAGACCATAGAGTAAAAAAGAAGGAGGGTGAAAAAAGGGAAAAATACCAGGACCAAGCAAGGGAGTTAAGGAAAATGTGGAACATGAAAACCAGGGTAGTACCGGTCATAGTTGGCGCACTAGGAACTGTCCCCAAAACGCTGAGGGAGAGACTGGAGGAGATCGGGATTAGGGGGAGGATAGAGACCGTACAGACCACAGCACTACTGGGAACTGCACGGATACTGAGGAAGGTGCTAGAGATATAAGTACTGCAACGAATAGTAGCTCTGTCATGATATGCGAAAGAAAGAAAGGAAGAAAGTGTGGAACATGAAAGTCAGGGTAGTACAAGTAGTAGTAGGTGCGCTTGGAACAGTACCAAAGACACTGAAAACGAGATTAGAAGAGCTAGGGATAAGGGGAATAATCAAGACTATGCAGACCACAGCACTCCTGGGGTCTGCACAAATACTGAGGAGTGAGCTGAAAATATAACTAAGACCCCTGGTTATTAGCAATGGCTTAACAGCCAAGAAAAATGGATGCTGGAGAAGGTACAAACCATAGCACTGCTTTGATGGGTGAGGACAATATCAGAGGGGGGGTTGGAGACTTGGGGAGCCTTCGCTGATAACCAAGAAGTAACTGGTGTGAAAATGTAAACTACAGTACTGTTGTGAACAGTGAGAGTGTAGAGAAGAAAGTTCGACCACTTGAGGAGACCTGCTGTCACTCAATCCTCAGCGGTGAGCACATATTAATATCAATTAGGAGAGGGATGGGTAACGTAAATAATGGGGGGGGGGGTAGAAAAGTTTTTATCTGTACAAAGTTTGATCTATGTGAGAGATGGAGAAGCCTTGATTGAATTGCATCGATAAGGGAAAAGATAATGTTGAAAAAATATTCATGTAAAATAATATTTCTCTTTGTCATTAAGCTCTGAATCCATCGATTTACATATGTATTATCTGTGTCCTGTCTTTTTCCATCTCTTTTTCTCTCTCTCTCTCTCTCTATCTATCTATCTATCTATATATATATATATATATATATATATATGTGTGTGTGTGTGTGTGTGTGTGTTACTATGAAATAGATACACTGCATTACAAAAGTCCTTCTGAAGACAACGACGGAATTCGGCGAAATGCATCGGGTCTTGTAAGCTTTATCTTCATGATGATAAAGGTTTTTTTAATGTAACATAATTTTTCTCAAATCTTCCAATTCCACATTGTCAAATTACTCAGACCATACTTACACATACATATTTATAAGAAATGGATAAATAAACCAACAGAATAATTATGAATCCGTTATCTTATTTAAAGTTCTATTTGAAATGTTCTCTCGTTGTTACATGGATAGCCGGGGGAATACAGCGGTTATTTGGGGCCATCGTCGATCCATTAGGCTGTCTGGCTCAATTGTTAAGAACAACGCTACGCTACTTATCGGTCGTAGGTTCGATTCCTGCAGTCCCATTCTTCCTTTGATAGATTATTCTATTCATGCTGTCTAGGCCAAGTGGCTCATTTTCCGTGTTATAATAAGAGGCCATTTCAAATAAAGGTTCAAATAATATAACACACACACATATATATATATATATATATGATTTTAGTTATCCATTGATTATTACGAAACTGTTCACAAATGGTTTCTCTTGCAATTACTACACCGTCTATGAGCACCTCTTACTCCAACCATTGGTATCGCATTACTTGGGCAGCAGAGAGAGCGACCCCAGACTTAATGACGCAATTTACGACCCTCCACATTCCCATCTGCGACTCAAACGGCTTCTTTTTATTGATAGAAGTTCTTAGATGAACACAGGCTACGTTTAAGGAAGCCAATTCGTGGCATTTCCTTTGCTGTTGAGAGTATTAAAGGCGCAGGACGCAGATTCGATACAACACCTACAGATGGCAAAGCCTTCGACTAGAAAATGATTCTTTGAGAGCAGGGTAGGTGATGCTCTTTGCTTTGAGTGGTGTAACGGCGTGGACAAGAGAATTCGAAATTTGACGTAGACTGTTTACGTTCATGGTGCACTTATGCCCTTAAGTCCAGGTCTTCTCTCTCTCTCTCTCTCTCTCTCTCTCTCTCTCTCTCTCTCTCTCTCTCTCTCTCTCTCTCCAGCTACGAGTAAAATAGTAGGACAGATTGAGCTCTCTAGCCTTAGCAAGCAACCAGTCTTGGAGAACAGCTCTGGGTTCGAAACACCCTAAAATGAATATGGGGTTGCTTTTAGCCTTGTTCTACAATGACAGTGGTACCAAGCTGTATAGATCTCTCTTGGACATTATCGGTGCATGGAGAGGAGAGACTTGCTATATGGGTAACCGCTTGTTTTACATACCTAGCCCGGGCAGTCGCTGTGACAGACTGGATGCAAAACTTTATGGGCGCATATAAAAGACTGCTAATAAAATCACAGAACCTAGCTTTGATACAACTTGAACATGCAAGGGATTTCGGTTATTCTTTTAGAAGGACCGGGTAAGTAACGTTCCGTTCTACATGTTCAAAAGAACTGTATAGTCTCTAAAGTGTATACATTACAAGATATTTAAGGTAAAGTTTGTTGTGCACAGGATTACAAGACTGAAACACCCAACGAAGATCAAATTCGCTAGAAGACATTCTCTCTCTCCCTCTCTATGTTTCTCTCTCTCTCTATTGTTTTCCTCTGTGATTCTCACTTTCTATCTCTCTCTTTGTTCACTCTATCTGTTGACTCTCTCACTCTCTCTATCACTACTCAACTCTCTATTCCTCCCCTCGCTCTATCTTTCATTTTCTCTCTCTCCCCCCCCCTCTCTCTCTCTCTCTCTCTGTCCCCCTCTCTCTCATCTCACTATTTCCCTCTATGTCTCTTCTGCTCCATTTCGTCCTTTCTTCCTTCTTTCCTTCCTTCCTTCCTTCTTTCCTTTTCCCTCTCCTACATATATATATGTATATATATATATATATATATATATATATATATATATATATATATGTATATATATATATTGTGTCAATTAAATTTTTCATCTTTGTTTTCTCCTATTTCCATACGTCATTCAGACGAGCCAATTGTTCCAGATGAGTATTTACAAATTAAAGATACATTCGATACAGAGAGGATCGATGAGTCAGTTGCCAGACACAGTTGATAGCTGCATTGTGATCTGAAAATTTTCACTGAGCAATATTCACCATTTAATCCATTACATCGACAAAGGATGAGATTATGTTGAAAAATAAATAAATATCTTTTGTTTACAATGAATGCTTTTTTCATCATTCGGCTGCAGGCTTATTGATGGACCCAAGTACGAGTGAATGTGTGCATACATATGTGTACATATACGTATATGTATGTTTATGTATACCCATGTTTGTTCTTGCATACTGGCAAAGGGGAAAGGATATTTTCTAACAGTTATAAGTTCATATTATTTAGGACACACATATATATATATATATATATATATATATATATATATATATATATATATATATATTGATAGGAAGTGGATTCGCTTCTAATTCTGCCCTCTCTGGGCCCCGTCAAGATTCACTTGATGAGGCCCAGAGGGGACAAAAACATACACTTGTTTGTCTAGCTAATCCACATCCTATCATATTTCTAGCTCTACTCCTAAACAATTTCACTCTGGAAGCATAAAGTTGAATGTATCGAGCTCTGTATGAAATAAATCCATCACATATCAGACATTGCTTTAAACAGCATTATGTTATATTTGTACTATATATATATATATATATATATATATATATATATATATATATATATATATATATATTACTTGCTTATGTATACCCAGAGAAATTCTTCGCAGAAAAGCATTTACTCTCTCTCTTCGGGGAAAAACACGTTCGACAGCGTATACACTTTATATATATATATATATATATATATATATATATATATATATATATATATATATATATATATATATATGTTGCTTACGCGTGAGTGCTTTAAAAATTCTTGCTGGAAAATGATAGTTTATATATATATGTGTGTGTGTGTGTGTGTGTGTGTGTGTGTGTGTGTGTGTGTGTGTGTACGTGTGCGTTGTTTACGCATGCATGGTCTTCTAGCGCTCTTCATGGAAAATGATAGTTTTACTCAGGATGAAAAGAAACATTCAACACTGTATATCCTTCGTATTCAATCAGCAAACAACATGCCGCAGAATCTAGGTAACAGACCATAGAATCTTATGGTAATCATGCAGTAGTTGCGAGTTCGTGTCAGGAGCTCTTCGTGAAATTTGAAAACAAAAAAAAATAATTAGTCTTGCGGGTCAAAGACAAAGAACGTTTTGGAGCAGTTTGGAACTCCCAAACGTAAGAATCAGGGGAAAGTTCCAAGGAAGATTCGACCCAAACAACATGTTAACGTGCAGAAAAACGTGCAAAGAGAGAAAAATCTGTAACCCTCTTGATCGGGCGATATGTAAGGCTACAGTGATTCGATAAGGACTGTAAGACATTGGCAAACCCTAGGGAAATATACAGAAGTTAAATAAATGGCTTCCGCAGGAACTCATGAAAACAAAAATCGGTTAGCACCTCAACGATTCTTTTTCTCTTCGTGCTCGACACAGAAAAAACTGAGAAACGTCAACCTGGGACAAGCTAACCACTGACGTTGAAAAACATATGTGACCCCGCTCGTCGAATCAGGTATTAGGCAACATTTTGGGTGATTAGAGATGAGCCTAAATTCATACTCTGCAAATCATAAGCTTCATTTTGGTACCCAGTTTCATAGCATACGTGATTGCGAAGATAGGGAATATTTAGTTTAAGGTACTTAGGGAAATTTTCTAATTCAAGTTTTAAGAAAATTGAAGCTGGAAGTATACGAACAAGGGCAATTTCTTGTGACTCAGTCTCAGAAAAATTCATTGAAACATTTATCAGATTATTAAACATTCATATTTTCAATTGGAATGGTTGGATAAGATATTGATGAAACCATTTTGGAATGATTGGATAAGATATTGATGAAACCATTTTAAATAAAATCCAGAAATCGCTAATTATGACCGACACGAACTATTTTAAACGCTCACTCGAAACTGATCCGTACAACTGAATACCTGAGTTCATATATGGCAGAAAAATGAAAAATAAAGAAAATGATGGCTAGATTCAGGTCAGCCTTTAAAATCTTAGCTTAAATGGAATCTACTGTAAAAGACAAGTCTGGCTGCTTCAGGGTCAAACTCCATTCCGTTTTCTATTTCGACTGTATGTGATCACTGCAATTTTCTTATCGTTCAAATGATTTTTTTTAAATATAAAAATACATAATTTTTAGGTAAAAATATTTTTATCTATTTATTAGAATATAAACCCGGGCATATCGGTATGATAGTTTTGCATTAATATCGAGGACTTGTTAATTTGGCTTGATCCATAAGACAACAGGCTGGCAATCAGTTGGTTGTTAGTTCAAATCACAGTATGGGAAAGTGGGTTTTTTCATAGCGATTTACATCCCTTATTTTGGTGAGGATTATTCTTGATGTTCGTGTGGGTCTTGTTACAGCAGGAAAATAAAGTCAAAACAACTCAAGACTTCGTACTAGCATTTGACAAAAGTAATTCTCCGCATCTTATAGAATATAAATAGAAGTCTTTAATTCAAAAACCTTGAACCTTAATAAGCTGTTACTGCGCAATGCTAAAGAGATCAATTAGCTCGTTTTAATGACGTATTGTAATAGGATATAACATTCTATTAGCCAGGGAGTCAACCAGTGATTTTAACTGAATGGCAACACCCATCTCCGGTTTACAAATGTGACGCAGCAAACGGCCATAGAGCAGGAATAGGAAGTTTCGCCTACTCTCCCTTACCAACATCCAATTAAACTACCTGACTGCCTTTTCCCTCCCGTCTTTCTCTATCATCCTTTCAGCAAACTGCCTAACTTTCTTCATTCTCCTCTTTCAGTCCCATCACATCCGGATTAACATTTGTTTTGTTGGATTCTATCACCAGATCAGCAGTTTCTGCAAGTTCAAAATATCGGGAAAATTCCTGAAAGTATCATCGAATCAAAACTGGAATCGTTCTTTCGTGACAGACTACATATTTCAGCTAAAAGGTGTCGTAAGCTCATGAAAAACCGGAGGAATACTTTGATGAATGGATGATGATGTAATGAGTTTCGTATGAATAGAAGATTTTGTCGAAAAAAATTCTAGAATATTTTCTATAACCTAGATAGATAGATAGATAGATAGATCTGGTAGGTCACTCATTATAGATATTAGGTGACCAAAATCTTTTTGGCAGTTTGCCGAGTCGGTGGAGATCAATTAAAAAATTAAAGAAAAGGGGTGATCAATCAATAACTGACTTCTTTTGCTTTTTGTTGGGTATTGATCATTAAAAAAGGGTCCAAATTAAAAAAAGAAAAAAAAATGAACGTAAACGTAGCCAGACACAAACTGAAGAACCAATTCTGCATAAACTTACATAGTAAATTTGAATCCCCTGCTAAAAAACCTATTTAGAAGGAGATATTCTTATTTATATGAGTACATGTGTAAAATTTCAGCCCACCATTCCCATCGGTACGGCCTTCACACGTGATACATACATATATATATATATATATATATATATATATATATATATATATATATATATATATATATACCAACCTAAAAGCTGGAGAAATCTTTTTAGTTCCAGTCGACGGTTTATAACAAATAGATAAACTAATAACCTACAGAATTTAGTCAATGTGACTGAGAACCTCGCTCAAGGGATATTTAGAACGAAACGAGTAAGGCATTTGCCAATGGGTTTCTACGTGCAATTTTAAAGGGAGATAATAACAAGAAATTATCTGCTCGTAAAACCCTTCGCATTCGGATAAAGTGCCAGAAAAATATCTACGAGAGACATTGTACCAGATCTCCGCCCTCCCAATCGATACTGTTGCAAATGGGACATGTTAGGGCGTTACCCTGAAGGACACGGGAGAAGATATGACGTGACATAAGCAAAAGTCGGTTAGTGTTGGTCTCTATGACATGAGAGGAAATTGAAATATTCATTCGCTTCCGAGATCTACTTATATCCCCTCGATTTGTCTCGACATTGAATATCATAAAAAATTCACATATATGAATCAAATTTCATGCATGTTCATTTTTTTTTCTTTTGAGGATATAAATCTTATTTATCAAATTATGTGTTTTAGCTTCGAGCAGGATCTACGCCATGATGGAGACGCTGAAAGCCGCTGCCTGCTAAGTTTAATGAGAGACGTATTATATATATATCTATATATATATATATATATATATATATAGAGAGAGAGAGAGAGGGAGAGAGGGGGAAGATAGATACATACACATACAAAGGAAGAGAGAGATACCTATTCGTGTATGATGTGTGTGCATATGTATGTATATATTTGCTATAAGCATATATGCTTAAATAAATGTTGAATAAATATAAAGTAAATAGAGAGACGCACACAAAGTCGGAGATATATACCTATACATCTATTATGTGCACACTTATGTATGTATATTCACTTAAAGTAAATATGTATGTATATATATAGTATGTATATATATATATATATATAGAGAGAGAGAGAGAGAGAGAGAGAGACTGAGAGAGAGAGAGAGACTTTCACGGATTTAATGTGCGTGCTCGTGGAGTGACCACGTCCAGTGGTTTAGCTCCTCATGTCAGCCATAGTGTCGGACTGCACTCACGAAGGGGCGGCAGAGTCCACTTGGGTATCTGCTAGGAATGGGGAACTGCTGTAAAAACACGTTGTTCCTATTTGTGTCACTTGGGTGATTAAACAGGTAATGTCGACCCTGTACCCGTCACACTCCCCTTTGAAACTTCATTGCACCGGCCGGAGGGATATTCTGCATATAGGTCTCACCATCTAAGGTCCTGCACTCGTGAAAAAATACCAAAGCTATTCATTCATATATATAGTTACACATCCAATATATATATATTGAATGTGTAACTTACAATCGTGTATATACCTTAATACATATAGGAAGTTTGGTTATTTCTGCATTGGACCTCATTGCATTGGACGTGTTTGCATTATTAGTCCCTTCTGCATTATCACTTTTTGCATCGGCCGTGTCTGAATTGGCCCTTTTTGTATTGGACGTGTACGCATAATAGGAACTTATTGTATATTCGTACTGGAAGTTTTTACATTTTAAACGTTTTGCCGTTGGACCATTTGCAATGCACATTATGTACTTGAACCATAAGGTTTGGACATTTTTATATCAAACGTTATTGATTGGATGATTCTGCATCACGTGTTGTGGTGTAGTTTATGTTATTTTGGACACTCCAAAAATGCAATCAATCTTCGTGTATCACATCTAGTTTTCATGATGGAATCAAAGCTGTAATTTAGCATATGACCTTCATAAAGCCCCATAGGGGGTCTAAATCTCAACATTTTAGCTGGTCGTTCTGTATGGTATCTCCTTTGCATATCACAAACATTGTAACTTTGATTTTCTGCATCGCAAAGCTCTGACTGATACGAATCTTGTTGGCATTTAACTTATGTCTTCATTGCATCACGTACAACAGAACTGAAAGCTGGACACAAAAATGTGAGGCGTGCTAGAATGATTCGTAATCAAATCAGCTTTGAAAATCGGCATAAAGAAATGTACTGCAAACTTAATGAGAAATTGTTTAATTTTGTTGACTAAGGCTATTATTCCAGAGGATTTCCACTAAATAAAATGGAAGTTACATTAAAAAAAGATCGCCTAAGGCAGTTGATTTGAATTAACGGCTTTCATTTGTAAAAGGGCCTACCAACGCCATTTTGATAAAGAAGCCATTGGTGAAAAGAAGTGAGATTTGGCGGGAATCGCCAAAGGGATCTTCGGTTGTTTCCGGCGATGCCTGTTCTGTTGTAGATTGCTGGAGAGTGCCGAATGGACCGAGGCTGATAACAAAAATATGGAATCTTCCCGTGGATTTTTCTGAATTCTGTCCGTTCAAAAAAAAACCTACAAAGATTCCTCGACCTCAATTGATGCTTTTAGAAAAAGGAAGGTGTTGACTCGATACACAATAGAATAACACTGGAGTAATCTCTCCAGGGAGCAATCCTAGGTGAAGTGCATGGGAACCTTTTGACGCCCAGACGACGGAATCTTTCTCTTAGCCTTACTGATGCAGTCTAAAGGAAAATGTATGCGATAAGTTTAGTATCAGCAGGGGGCATCGTTAGCACCAGACTATATCCCATGGTTTGAAATAGGAATTGTCCGTCCCCTTGACCGGATGCTAGCCATGGCTAGATAGCGTAGTTTGCCTTGATATTTACCAATAGTTGGTTGCAAGTGAAGTGATAGATTCATACCTCTCCCTTGTTGCCAACTATCACTAGAAATTGCAGTCCAACTATTTACCAATAGTCGGTGGGGAAGAGGTTATGGATTTATACTTTTCCCGTGAGCACCAATGTAAAGTGAACCTAAACTGTCTCAGTCGGATCTTGAACTTAAACCGATTCCATCCTCCGTATCTTTAATCGTTATGCCGCCCTGACTTCGATATTTGTACCGTTTACTTTAGAAGTTATTACAGTCAATGGTAACCATTCTAACAGGTCCTATAATACTTGTACAACTAGTTTTAAAAAAGGGTAAGCAGACTACTCCAAACCACTCCAATCAGTGTTTAAACAACCGGAAACAAAGACCCTTTGCATACATCTGTAAGTTTCGGGTGTGATTGAGACCAGGACATTATTTCCAAGTTTGTTTTCTCTTATGCTGGATGTTTTTCCATCGAAGTGATACCTCCTCCTTAATCACACAGTTTTTTCCCCCCATATGTGTCAGAATCGAACGTAAAACCATGTCATAAAATTCCTAATAGCACAGAATAGGAACAGGAATGAAAGATCAATAAGGACGTAAGTGATGTTTTACGATTTCGATCGTTGTCACGTCAGTAAATCATCGATAACTCAGCAAAACAGATGACGTATGCACACTAATACCGTGCAATAGCGTTTGTTTATTGTTTTGCTTTTTGGTTATTTCCAGGATAAAAGTACACTTGACCGTAGGCTGGCGAGGGCTTCCGTTAACACTCGCTGGCATGAACTTCAAGACAAACCAGTCACCTCAGATCTCCTCAGATACCATTACGATGGTTCGGCGATCTTTATTGAATGCATTGCGAACTTTTTATTCCGGGTTGTTGGAAGACTCAGGGTCGGCAAGCTCTTGAACTCGTGTCACTCACTTCCCCTGTACTATTTAAATGCTTAGCTGAGGGAGAGATGAGTTCATGCCTTTCCCAAAGCATTAGTGCAAAGAGAATACAAACTAATTTTGAAGTCAGCTTGCCATTACCCACTCGGGCGCCCAGCACCACTTGTAATGTTATAAAACGACATGCCTAGCTACTGCAGGGCCAAACTGAACTCCTATTTCAATTTCCACTGAAGAAGATTACTTCAACATTTGTATTGTATATATAATGAATAAATTTGTAAATGTATAAGATTTTTTTGTTTGGCTCAGTCGGTAAAAGAGCTGGGTACCAATCATCAGATCGTGATTTCAAATCGAGGCGCAGAAATGTTAAATTCGTGAATGATTATTAAAGTGAAATAAGCCATTGCTTTTTTTTTCGACATAAATCTTCGCAGTTATGTGAGTCTTTCTACCTTAGCTCAGTTGTTAAACGAGCCTTCCGATCAGTTGATTTCAAATCATAGAACGGGGATGTTGATTTAACAAATCGTTTTTGTTTATTGTGACAGGATAGACAATGAAGAGTTTACCATTTCAAAATTGATGAGGATTGCCGTCGTTGCTACGGTAGAACAAATAAAGTCAACTCCACACTTGGACTATAGGCAAAAAAAATCTCTTGATGGTAGTGTTTTATCAATTAGTAACACTAGTCCATGATCTAACACTTCGTTGACGGTTATCATAAACGCAGAAGTACTGGCTCGGTTGGTGGTTGCTAACGACACCAAGTGTGACGAACTCAGTAGCCAGGAAAAGAGAGAAGGGGAAAAGGAAAGTTCGGTAGTTTGATTAGAGCGTAGTGTTATAGCATCTCTTGAAAAAGAAAACTTCAGGCTTCTTTGCTTGCTCATAGCCCTGATTGTACGCCCCGAGTATTGAAACCCAAACCTATTGATTGCCAGGTGCACTAAAAGTTCCGGTTGGAAAGAAAAACGATTCTAACATTTCAAAATAATTTTTTGGTCAATATCTATAAACACAAACGTCGCTTTCACTAAATGAAAAAGAGACAAAAGCAATTACTAGCAAGCCTGGAATCACACATAATTTACGTTCCACGTAAAGAGCTTGCTATGAGATGAAATGTGTGTAATTGCCTGTCGCGTATTCTATCTAACATTATTGCCAAACTCCTGATATTGAGTTTTGACTTTATTTCCATTGGTCACGATGATGATAATACCCTCCCAAAAAACCAGTGACGTCATAAGAATCGCGTAGGCAAAAACTGATGACGAATTCACTCTCTGAGATCGGGTCGACTCGTTTTATTACAGGAGCCATGAATAAAGGAGTTTAAATGAAATGCGTAATTTGGGAATAATATTGTACGGAGAGATTAATTCTGATTTGTTTACCTTTTAGATTTTAATGAAACAACAAAAGTTTGACCTTAGCGTAGTCAAGCTTGTTAATCATTTTACGTATAACTGAAATAGTTTTATGCGTAGTGAAATTTCAAATTGCTCTTGGTGCGTTCTGCTCGAAGCACCAGCGGGCACTGGCTAGTATCAGAACAAATTGCAGTAAAACCATGCAATAACGGACCTCGATATAAACGAATTTCGGCTCATAAGAATTCGTGGATTCAAGCTAACTGACTTCGGATTTATCGAAAGGGGTTCGATGAATGTGACGAACCCGTGGACCATAACGAACTTCCGATACTTTCTGATTTCATGGATTGTGACTAACACGAAAAAAAATCCCCGGTGTTATAGCGGTGTCATCCGAAACGATAACCTTCCTGAAGATAATTCCATCGTATTCATCGAACGACCATAGCCACCAAAGATGGCCGAATGATTTGATCCTTTTGTATGTGTGTGTGTGTTTGTGTGTGTGTGTGTGTGTGTATGTGTGTGTGTGTGTGTGTGTGTGTGTGTGTGTTCCAGTGGTCACAGCCATACTGTTTTGTCAACAGACTTGAAAGTAGACATCAGTACTCCCCTTGACGCCCTCTAAATTTTTTTTTTTTTTTTTGAAAAACGCTTGTTTGACTTTTGAGGGTCCTTATTTTTACAGCTTCATTTAACACCAAAACTCTCCAGAATCTTGGTGTTTCTAGATGTTTTTTTTCTCTATTTTATATGTTTTCTAATAGAAAGAGCCAGTGATGTCATACATGGAATTTATTCTGATCATATTCATTTGTCGATGGTGAAAGTGGAGTTGTTGAATATATAAACATTTACTCCTTACTATGTCTAAAAATTTTTTTCTTTGTTCTTCGAAAATACTTCACCTTCGAAATGTTTTCAGTATGAGGTTATATTTGCAGGGGTCCAATAAGCTAAATTGGTTCCTCTTTTTTCAGTAATAACTGTCCAACAAAAGGTGGAAGAAGGTGACTTATTGATTGGTTACGGATTTTTCCATCCCCCCCCCCCTAATTGAACACGCCCAAAACAGCATGTTGCCAAGAATAAGCTATAAAATAAAAGTTTGATCGGATTCAAAACGTCCCAATCAACCTGTCCCACTCATTTGGGGAGGGGGGAATTTCAACAACAAAAAATAAGAAATTATATAATTATATTGTGTTTTCTTGCGTCCACGCCCGAAAGGTATCCAGCCAACAATTTCTGCTTCAGGCAGCCGACAGGGTTTGAAGCGGTAATCAGAAAGTAGGGTCATGTTTTTGTCTCCATGGGTAGAGGAGGTGGCCATGTCCAGAACTTATCCTGCTGACGGAATGTATCCAACACGCAGAGTGTAGGGCTGCTTAGATACATTCTGTCGCGTTGAAAGAGACGAAAAAGACCGAGAATAAACGAGATGAGAATTTGGGTTAAAAGCAGTTATTTGACCTTTGCATCTTTTGCCGGCTCTTCAGCACGATTATAAGTGCATTGCTCAGCTGGAGCAGCTCTCTATCGGTGGCAGGTTCGATTCCTGCAGCAGCCCTGTTTTTAACTGATATATTTCAGATAAGTTTTCTATATAATATAACGCAATTCATTATCCATGTACATATATATATATTTAAACATACATTGTTGAAAATAACAGACAAACTCTGTCTATATAATTTTCTAGTTAATTTTTCTCGTCTGTGTACGAACCTTTTCTCTTTAACGATCTAAAGATAGAGGTTCAAGATCTCTCGACTTCGGTTTTTTGTTTTTTTTAAAACTTCGATTACATTAACAAAAGGTTTGTTATTTTTACCTATGAATGTGTAAATGAGGGATTGTTGCCTCGCTATACTCCTCATATATATATATATATATATATATATATATATATATATATATATATATATATATATATATAAATACTCGTTTCGATATAATGTGTAAAATGCATTACTGCATTACAAAAACAGGAAATGAATTAGACTAAAAAATATCCAGTAGTAAATGAACAAAACAAATATCAGCATATATATCTACTTATCTCTCCTTTTCCCTTTCATCTATTGCGAAAAGGTTGAAAAATAAATTTACCGATAAAACCACTAAATTGGCAACTCTGTGGTGTAAGCGGGACAACCATAATACTTGCACTAAGCCTGTTCAAGGCTAAACGTCATTTTTGCGTATTTTGATAAACTTACGCTCCATGTTTGGGAGATGTTTCCAGCACACTATTGCGCCTCTACACACAGTTTGAGAAACACTGATCCTGGTTCTACAACTTACAGAGTTTTTTTTTTAAATTGATATGAAATTTGATCCAGACCTTCGGGCGAACCACCCTTATCGTCCTCTATCTCTCCTTTTTCTTCCCTTTCCTCTCACTGTTACTACTAAGATTAGTAATGCTAGATATAGATTTTCTCTGCGTATCAAGTTGGATTGATATGAGACTTACTAAAAACCTTCTGATGAATTAATATTAAGGAGTGATCCCCCCCCCCCGTGGGATTTTTGAAAACAATTTTTTGGGGACCCGTCTTTCCTCCCAGACGCCCGGATATGTTACCCACCTCACTACGTGTTGTTGTCCTGCAAGTTTGTCCTCGCTGTACCAGGGTCACTCTCTCCGTACTCTTCCGTATTGGGTGTGTCAAGGTCAAGATAGCTTGACGAAAACCATCCCCCCCCCCATTTTGGTTTGGAATCAGAATCGTCCATCTCTTGGACTAATTGCCAACCTTGGCTAGAGAGCAAGGCCGGACCTAAACCGGACCTAATTTTTTTTTTATTCTGCACCCCCTACTGCTTTCGTGGACTCCTTAGCAGTATTTGACTTAGGAGGCCCCCAACGCATTTTGGGCGCCTCTGCTGGCCACGGAGCCAAAAGCAATCAACTTGTTTGTGCCTCGGACCGGTTATACTTGATAGTCTTGTTTGTCCTTCTTTTTTACTCATTGCTGTTGAAGGGGAGATGGGTTCATGCCTTCCACAAGGGCTTTTTGTGCTAAGTGAACACAAATCGTCTCAGCTGGAATTCGAACACAGCTAGCCGATTTCTTTCTCCACGCAATTCACCGTTTGGCCGATCGTGCCTCCTGTTACTATTTAAAAAGACCGCAAAAAAAAGTATTTCCCGCCAATATGGATTTGTAATCACGTCATCAACGAGAAATAACACGATTGTATTTGCCGTTGAAAACGGACGTATTTCCGTCAGAAATATCTTTCGGATTAGTTTGGGTTTTTTTTCTTTGGTTTTCTCTCACTCTCTCTGTCAAAACGATTAAATATTTTGAGATTTCTTTGGTAGAACTGGTGAATGACGTAAGGTTGATGATCTAGAGGGACGTG
>OY735233.1:17903251-17988251 GCA_963457665.1 Thysanoteuthis rhombus
ATTATTTACAAATCTGAAAACATCGGTCCTTTTTTTATCCTAAGGTATTTACCAAGTGAACACCGGTATTTCAACTAGTATATATATAGAGAGAGAGGTGCATGATACTAAATGGTAGTGCATTCAACAGTCAAGCAGACGAATAAGCTGGAGACCATGGAAGCCATCTTGATTGATGGCTGACAGTCTCGCTTTCGGCATTGTTACAAGGTAGCTGAAATTCACGTCATGCGGAAGGTAAAACGCTTTTGTAAGTTACCTGAAGCGTGAAGGCATATTTACAGTTGGGAGACACCCTGTGTGGGTCTGAGGGACGTTTACCTCGGGAAGTATCATTTTTGTAGTTGTTGTTGTTGTAGCTGCTCTGGGGGCGGGAACGCATTGTGATCATGCTTATGTGAACTTGAGTTAATAGTGTGCGAGACCAGTTTAACGTTTATCGGTATTGCTCAGAGACGCGTAGCTGTAACAACTGAAATTCACACAATGGCCTGTGCTCGAGCACTCCTCGCCACAGGTTTGTGTGATGGCGTGAGGTTTGTTTCGGATCTAAGACTGACCTGAAAGAGGATGTGCATTGTGTAACGTTTTGCGACCACGTGTAGAATAACATGAGGTGACGTAACACATGTGTGAATCCTATTTCTGATTTTCATGTTTTGATGGCTGCGTGAGCTAGCATTATTTGACATATGATAACTGCGTATTCCCACTTTTATTGTTTTATCCAAGCTGAAGACGACTGAATCAAACAATTTACACTAATCTTTTTTTTTCTCCTCCGAACGCCAATCACTGCCATATTTAAAGTTTTGTTTAAATACACTAGCAGTATTTGTAGTAATGTTATCTTGAATTTTTTGATGGTCTGAGGAGCTGCAAAGAAGCAACGGAAATTCTAATGGAAGAAACGCTTGTCAAAAATAAAAATCAGAAGTTTATTAGTCTTCATCGAATGATATTGAAATTTATGATTTTACCATAGAAATGCAGTGAATATCAGGAAGAATGGGATCCTCAGTGGGCAGGAGTTGATGCAAGTGTCACTTACGGGATAGGACTATTATATATTTGATTTGAAATGAAGGAAAAACGTAATGTCAATGGTCAGGAATCATTGCAAAAATTACTGACCAAAATTGGGCAATTATATCTGTAACTAGCGTAGTACCCGTCAAAAGTTACGTATGGATTGGCACTTCCGCCCAAGATCAGAGTATCGATGCTTTTTGTGTACGATCAAAATATCACCCCAGCACTCTGTCTACGTTCAGAGTGAACTAACAAACCAACTAACTAACTAACGATATATATATATATATATATATATATATATATATATATATATATATATATATATATATATATAAGGTACAGGATGCTAAATGGTAGAGACTTTAACTGTCAGACAGAAGTATGAGCCGAGAGACGTGGAAGCCATCTTGATTGATGGCCGACAGTCTTGCTGACGGCATTGTTACATCGTCGTTGAAATTTCCATTATGCGGAAGGCAACCTTATTTCTCAAGTTACGTGAAGCGTGAAGGCATATTTACATTTGCGAGACACCCTGTGTGCATGTGTGCACTTTTGATGGACGTTTACCTCGGGACGTCTATATTTGTGTGATAGGCTCCTCTGAAGGCAGGAACCCATTGATTTCACGCTCAGTAGTATGCAGGCCAGTTTAACGCTTATTTGAATTGTTAAGACACACACACTGAAATAATGGCTGCAAGTCAAGTGATATCACGAGTCCCCGCCTGTCTGCTCATGTAACTCCATCTCTCTCATTTTTATTTCTGTACACATTCGTGGGATATGCGATGGCGTGAGGTTTGTCTCAGATTCAAAACTGACTCCAAGAAAAATATGCATCATGTGATATTTGGTGACCACATACAAAATCACGTGAGGTGACGTGACCCCAGGGTGAATCCTACTCCGGATTTCAACGGGGTTGACGCTTCGTGAGTTATGAGCCACGAGAAACAAATCCTGCCATTTTTTTCGAAACCCTATCGCTGTCTTATTTGATGTTTTGTTCAATTTCATCATCAGTCTTTTAACATCCGTCGTTTGACATAAATCTTCCTCAGGATTCGCCACGATTCTCTATCGTGGGCGTCACGGAGCCAGTATTTAACACAAAAGAAATTCTAGTCACAAATTTTTTAAAAATTGTTGATAATGCTTCAACTAGAAATATTAATTTTCAAGATTTTACAATAGAAACACATCGAAAATCAGGAATAAAAGGATTGTCAGAGGTCAGGGTTATTGCAAAAGTTCTTGACAGAAAAGAACTATTATATGTCTAATGCAAAAACGTTGTCAATATTTTACGATTGAAACGTATTGCAAATAAGCAAAAAGGTATTGTCAATGGTTACGGATTATTGCAAGCATTACTGTCAGAATAGGGATACCATAGGTATAACTAACTCAAAAATTTATTCACTTATAGATCTGAACTTCAGCCTATGATTAGAGTATCAGTGTCTCCGCCAATGGTTAAAGTGTCTGAGACGATACTTTGATCCTTAGCTGATTATAGTATCTGTGTGCTCCACCAATTAACCAAGTGTGGTTACCCAATGTTTCTGCATAAGAAGTATTTCTGCACCCCCTGAAAATTGTTACATATACATATCATCAGATTGGGCATTCTATGTCCGACAGAATGTGATAATAGTGGAGATGATTTATTTGGAAACATATTTCGTTCAGCACCGGGATTAACCGGATAGCAAATCGAACAGACGACCACGTAAATGAATAAAAACCAGAGTGAATGATTTAGGACAGGCACCATGTCGACCTTCATAAAGTTCTCAACAAACGCCCTTACACTCTGTGAATCTACAATAGATTTATTTTTTATAGACGGAAATATACAATACATTTTATCTAATAAAACGAAAATGTTGCCACACAATATATCACTGTAGTTTATAGTGCAGCTTTTGATGTTTAAAGACATTAATTAACCCTCATCAGATTAATCAAAGAAATATTTTATTGATTCAAATCCTTCTAAGATTTTTCTTTTCTCTTCATAAACACCTTCCAGTTTAGTAAGATGTTTATTCAGGTGTCATGAATTAAATGTCTTTCAACTAATTTTCGTTGAAAAGTATCTTATTCATTGCAACGTGCTCTAACCAATGAGTAACTAAGGACATATTTTTTATTATATTATAGCATATGTCGTTGGACATAGTCCCCCCAGCGATTTCCCAGAACTCTCTATCGTGAACGTTGCGGAGCCAGTACTGTCTACCTCGTCTTGCAATCTTACTTTCTGTTGGCCACAATTCTGCATATGATCTCTGAGGATTTATGTCGCGAGTCTTGACTGAAAGCAGTTGTCTGACATTCTCGCAACATGTCCAGACCATTTCCATTTGATTTCTCAGTTTGAAGGTAAATCTTTTAGTTAGATTCCATGTTTCATCTCCATGGGTCACAATCGGGAGAATGTATTGGTCTTAGACCTCTTGAGGACTAGTGGGATTTTCTTGTCCTTGAGAGTCGGGATTGCTCTACCGAAAGTTTGCTACCAACCAAGAGTGATGCTTCGCTTGATTTCTTCTTCTTTTGGGCATTTTTAGGAAAATCGTTGACTTGGGTAGATGAAGTGGTCTACTTTCTTCAGCTATGAATTTTTGATTTCGTTAAAAGAGAACGCAACAGAATATAAAATTCCACTCGTTGTAGCATTTGTTGATTTTAAAAAGTCTTTCGACGAAGTGGAAATCCTCAAAGTCATTGCCTCTATCGTATAACAAGGCGTAGACCCAGTATATGTCAGAGTATTACAATAAGGCAGTTCCTCCATCAGACTACATAAACATTTTGAACCATTTCGACTAGAACATTTTTATTAAATTTCATTAAATAGTTTAATTCCAGTACATTTTTAAAATTTGAGTGTATATTTGAAGATGAAAACGTTCCGATTGCTTGTTTAGGTGTTGTTGTTTTCTGGGGTTTTTTTGTTTTGTTTTTGTTTTGTTTTTGTTTTGTTTTGTTTTTTAACAAATGAAAACACTTCGTTGTGGGAGAAAATAGTTTTTATGTTAGTGTTAGATTTTGAAATGGATCTGGAAGTAGCTTATAGAAGCAGACGTCGAAGGTAGACGCCCCATTTCCTCAAGTAGAAAAGGAAGCGACTGTTACGACCTCAGCTTCTGTTTGCTACATTACGGACGTGAGACGGCTGGCTTTTTAGCACAGGCATGTTTTTAGCTACCTTTTCTTTTTTTTTTTTTTCTTTTTTTTTTCTTTTTCGTGCTATGTTATCTACGATAGCGAAGAACACAAAATCGAGAGCACCTGTCTTTTACTTAGTTACGCATTATTACCTACACTGAATTAGAAAGGTATATGGGAATAATAACTGTCTGGAGTAGAGAAAAAAACAATTTACTGATATCATAGATTGAATTTAGTGCATTAGTTTACAAATCTACAATGAACTGTAAAACTTTATTTATGTTCAATATTCATAATATTTCTGTTTCTATTTAATATCTATCATATTCATTTTAAATCCAATATATATATATATATATATATATATATATATATATATATATATATATATATATATATGTGTGTGTGTGTGTGTGTGTATATTTATATATATATATATATATATATGTATATATATATATATATATATATATATATATATATATATATATATGTGTGTGTGTGTGTGTGTGTATACATATGTATATATATATATATATATATATATATATATATATATATATATATATATATACGTGTGTGTGTATATAGTGAAGAAAATTGACAATTAGGAAAAGACTAAACTTGAGGCTGATTAATAAATCTCAAATTCTTTACCGATTGATCACATTTCGTATGAAATATGGACTTCTTCTGAGCTTCATTATAAGTCTATATGGAGCATGGTCGAGACGTATTAATTTGCCTCAGGTCCTCTCTATTCCAATTTGTCAATTTTTTACATCTTCTTGCCGTATTTATATCTATTTCTCGAACACACACACACACACACACATATATATATATTTATATATATATATATAGAGAGAGAGAGAGATAGAGAGATATCAATTATGTGGATACATTTTGTGCTTCAAAAAAGTGGGTACTGTGCTCATAAACTGTCTTTTTTTGTAGAGGTGTCCTCGATTTTAAGGTTAGGACTTATGTTCATTAGGAAATTTCAAGAAAGTTCGATAACTGAAAAACAGAATTTCCAGACATCAGATTGAAATAACCAAACTCCTTCTAATCCAATGAGATTATTCCCATCCTAATACGAAGCCAAATTCATGCAGACAATTCAGTAATCTCTGTCATTTTTGTCGTCTGGTTAAATGAATACAATAAAGTCAGTAGAAATTGAATCATATCGGTGAGACAAAACAATATCAGTGTTTTGTTCTTTCTTTATTTTGATGTCATATCTATAATACAATTCTGTCCGTTCATACCTGCATTCGAATGTTACGCTTTCAATTATAACTCAGAGGGAAGATGGGCTGGTTTAATAAGAGGGTAAGGAGAGTGAGAGAGCAGAAAAGAAACGTAGTTTTATAAGAGGGTAGGACGAGAGAGGAAAGAAAAAAAGTTATCGAGTCAAATAAAAAAGAACAAGGAGAAAAGAAAGGTAGATTACTGAAGGACTGGGATAATCTTTGTATATGAAACTAATCCATGTTTGTCTAACATTCGGATAAAAACATGAACGGCCAAAGAAGATAGGACTGGATAAGGAAGAAGATGCAGGCAAATGTTGAGAAAATAGCGGGGGCAGAAGATAATGGATAATATTAGTCAGCACACTGGAATTTTCCTGGCTTAAGCTAGTTCAAATTATTTCATAAGATAGTGATAGTCTTGGTGGTTTGCATAATTGGTTTCTGACCAACAATCAATCGAATCCAACTTTGTCCGAGAACGTTTAGTCTATTTTCTCAGATGTGGCGATCACTGTCACTGATAAACAATCTGACAAGTCAACATATCAAACGCCTTACACCTCTCATAACTTCTATGAATGAATGCTCGCTGAAAGTGTGAAAGTTTAAGAATGAGTTACTGTAATTCCAATGGAATGTTGAAACGAAGATATGCGTTGTTTTTAGTCCACATACTATATTTCTTTTCAAAGTATTCATTAGATATCTTCATCTGGAAGCTCCAACAAACAACTTTAACTTTCAAAGATAGGTAGTATTTAAATAAATTGTAAAAATAAATCAAGTATTGCTTTCATAAAATAAATGTTGACGATTTAAGTCATGTTTAGTTTATCAATAATATATGTTATATTTCCTAGTATATATATATATATATATATATATATATATATATATATAGAGAGAGAGAGAGAGAGAGAGAGGGCCTAGATAGAATAGATAATTAAAGGAAGTGGAGCTGTTACCGGAATCGAACCTGCAACTGATAAGGTTCCTCTCATGAAGGATTTTTCTATAGATGAACGTGGAATCATTAACATTGGGATGCACTTTTTATATCATTGTATGATATTATGTTGATTCTAAAGTCCCCAACATCTAACAAAATCTTTAACAAAATCTTCTATTTATATGAATGCAAAGCTTTATGATTCAGTCATCAAAGTTTTTACCTTTCCTTCGAGACGTTTTTAGATGTTTTGAACTCTCTGGATCTGCGTACCATATAAAGAGTGTTCATGGTGCGAAATAAATGATAATAGGTCCCACGACCAACATCTCTTGGCATCAAGCTGTGTTGGCGTTATTCATCGAAAAGTAGAAAAAAAGATGAGCAATGAATGTGTTACCCGCCTTTTGTTGGGCTGTGATCCCTAAATAAGTGTGAATTCTCAAAAGAGATACAAGCATGAACACTTCAGGGCAAAAACTAAAAGACCTATTTGCCATTAACCTGAATCGTAAATTGAACTCATCACTAAAAACCTATTCTGTGGAGGGATTTTAAAAAGACAAACAAAACATTTTTCTAGGCACAAGGAGTAAATGTTTAAATCTTCAACTTTTTAGCTTCATTGGCGTGGCCTGTAAGCGTGATACATTGATAACCAGCCAGACCGACTTTAGAACTGAAGGAACCTATGTTTATGCTTTTTAGTTTTGGTTTGACAACATTTGGAAAAACTTCCCATTATCGCTCTTAAATCGTTTGCTGCATCGCACTTACAACTTGAGGACAGGCAGTCGCTGGTCGATTTACTTGTCCAGAGAAGACTTGTCAATTCAAATTTATAATTCAAACGAGCCAATTGCTCACCGTACTGTTGCGCAGAAACAATTTGTCCAGGTTCGTAATTTCGTAATAAACAAATTTTAATTCAACCAAGCATAGAATAGTTCTTTCTCAAGTAATACAGACTCTTTGACTCCGCACCACCCTACAGTCTGAATTTGGCTCTTTTGGACTTTCTGCTTTTCCCAAAAAGATTTTTGAGCGTGGATGAGATCAAGGAGAACACGTTGTGGCAGCCGATGGCAATCACGACAGAAACCTGTGCAGACTATTTTGATAAGTCAGTGGGATCTCAAGGGGTATGTTTGGAAGATGACTGGGGCGTCCTTACCCTAGGTAGGTTATTCTTTCGTTAATATCGAACGGCTAAATGGATACTTTCTGGACTGACGTCGAAGATACCAAGCCGAAGTTATTTACAAATATCTGCATCGATAGATCCAGGCTTACGTTTCATTAAGTCGATTCAGGGGACACTTTCAAAGATATTCTTTCGTATAAGATACTTAAAACATCAAAGCGGATTTGCAAACTAGATGTAGACACATTCGGAAGAAGATTACTCGCTGGTATCTTGTTTCTCAGGAATCTACAATAGAGGCAAACTGTTTACGCAAGAAGTCAATCGTTTTTCTCAGCAAGGCATTTCGAAACGAACTTATGCCCGCCAATAGGGCGGATATCTGTTTTCACAGTTTTCTAAGGTTTTCGACCACCTCAAGTGTAAATTTAAGTTGACTCTCCTTCCTCCGGAACAAGAACAGGAACAATCCTCATCTTTTTAGGAGAGTAATCTTTTCAAGTTTAACCAAACCTGTATATCAAGTCAAGATTTCCCTACGTTGATTGGAAGTCACGACAGCTGATTGGTTGGCAGCTCTCTCACCAACTGAGCTAAACTGATAAGTCTCATATATTTTCGATTATTCATTATATATACAATTCAGAATTTGCCATGATAATCTTCTGTCAGAATAAAAGTAGGCGTATGATTTGACCCTACATCAACCAAGCTTGTCTTATTATAACACTTCTTCCAATTGATTGGGTTGACTTAAATGTTGCTAACACAAACATTTGTAAAATGTTAGAGAAATCCTGGAATCGTCTCTTAAATTTACATAGCAATGAATAGCTTGAGAAATCAGTCAATTGAAACGAATAATTTACCAAGCTTTGATTTGAACAGAATTCTTTGTCGTGAATTGTTGGAATCTGGTCAAATTGCCACTGACGTGAGCCATTGGATCATTCAAATGACATATTGTAACTGAAAATACTTTTCTCCTGTTTAGAGAAATCAACCAGTGATTTTGCTGCATGACAAGACGTGTACTTGAATTACAAATACGACGCAGTAAACTATCATGGAATACAGATAAGAATTTCTTCCTCACTAAAGCAATGCCTGTTCCAAAGGTCCAACTTTATAGAATGTGGGGCAGACTTCAATAACGGACATGTGAAAGAATTTTCCGTCTGTCGTACGAAAGTACAGCTTCGAACTATTTTGGATATCATCAGTGTGACCAATATCGATATCTCATATCTAAATTCAAATGTATTGCCAATTTAGATACTTTATATCCAAATTCAGATTAATTGCCAATTTAGATATTTCATATCTAAGTAAGGATTTACAGCAAATTTAGATACTTCATAAGTAAATTCATATTTATTGCAAATTTGGTAATTTTATACCAAAATTCAGATTTATTGACAATTTAGATATTTTACATTTAAAGTTAGATCTATGATATTTGATAAAGAAATCAGTAGTTTGTACTTCTCTGTTGACTTTTATGGATTTCCGAATAGATTACCAATGAAACATGTGTAAAATATTTCTCTCTGACTTTCTTTCGATCTAATATTTATTAAATAAAGTTGTATTTGTTTCATATATATATATATATATGAATTATAAATTGCGTTATATTACACAGAAACTTATTTGAAATAATATGCTGCCATTACATGGTTGATATATCACTCAACCTAGACAACGTAAATATAATAAACAATTAAAGAAAACGAGGTTGCTGCAGGGATCGAACCTGCTACTGATAGGGTTGCCGCTTCAGCATAGCGACGCTCTTACCAATTAGCTAAACAGCCGCCGGTAATACAAAGCATCAAGTAATCCATCAACAAGGACATCATTTCAAACAAGTTTCTATATAGTGTAACGCAATTTATGATTTATTCTGTCAAATCACAGATATGTATTTCTCAATACATAAATGTCATGTTGAAAGAAGCGAAATGATCAAAAATAAACGAGATGAGAATTTTGGTTAAAAGCAGTTATTTGAGCCTACGCATTTTGTCGAAGCACACATATCCATTTCCGAATATACATATATACAGATAAATGCAGTACGTAAAATCCACCATCAGTTTTATGATGGTAACAACGTTCGTTTAAAAGCTTCAGATGTGACAGAAAAATTAGCCCTTGGACTGCAAAAATCTCCATTAACGTGGTTATTATGAACGAGCAGTTAAGAGGAAGCCCCTCTTCAACCACAACTAATTTTAAGGAGAGAAATGAGTGATAAATCTTTTGCTTTTTTTTTTTTTTTTTTTGGCACAGCATATATTTCGATAAATTAAGATTTGCTCAATTTTCAGATATAGCATCAAACAATTTCCTCGGCCAAGTCAGTCCTCTTGCACGAATCCCATTAAATACGCGTAGGCAATCTCAGATAAGAATTTGCGTAAGTATGAAAAACCAACAACACGTTCAGAGTCCAAAATTCAATTTCAGAATTTATCAATTCTTCGCAAAGATAAGTTGTTACTCTGAAAACGATTAAAGAAAGGGCAACAAAATATCTAATAAGATATTTTTTCAAATTTTTAACCCAACATATTTTCTCAAAACATGATTTTGTATATATATATATATATATATATATATATATATATATATATATATATATATATATATATATATGGAAGATTTGTTGTTGTTTTTTAAAATACAGTGCTGAATATCAATGTAGAAAATAGAGCTACATAATTTAATAGATAAAAATAGGAAATATATTTCCAAAATAAATCTGTTTGGTACTTAACTGTACTAATCAATTGGGCAAAATAGCGATGAGATAACGAACGGAAAGGGAAACTTATGATGTCTTCGAGTCCTGTTTTCTTCTTTATACTGCGCTGTCTTGTGATCTCTCCATGTGAGGTTGAGCATGATTCTCTCATGCACGCGTTGCATGCTTCTCAGTTTGCGAGTCTGTCTCTTGGTAAGGTTCCATGTTTCAATTCCATAAGTGACTATCGGAAGGATGCATTGGTTATATACTGTTCGTTTTAGGATTATTGGGGTCAACATCACACCCAATACTGTATGCTGCCAAAAACATTGTTCAAGAGACCGTATCTATTGAGTGAGAATTAGGAGGAGATGAGCCGCGCAAAAAGTCAGACAGGAATTAAAGGATGTTTTGATCCATCAAGTACTGGGTCAATTTGATCAGCCATTGTGGCCGATCGGACCAGCTGGCGGGAAAATAAAAGATGACAGATGTCTCCGGATCAATTACTGTTTTTCTTTTCGTTTGTTTTTCACTTCTTCATTTCTCTGTGGTTTTTGATCTTTTAGAAACTGTCAAACAAAACTGTCAACATAGGTTTCTTCAGTTTTCAAGTTGATCTGGCTGGCTATGAATTTATGTATGAATGTGGCGTACAGGTCGTACCAATGGAGCTAGAATTTTTTAGATTCAAATATTTACTCCTTATAATGTCTAAAAAATGTTTTATTATTATTCTTTGTTTTTTTATGATCTCCCCTTTCCAATTCACAATCTAAGTTCATGCTAGATCGACCCTTCAGTTGGTAGCATTCACGCTGGTGTTTGTTGGTTTTATTTCATCTAGACTTTTTTGTGTTCACTGCCCCACAAAAGGTGAGATAAGTTATATGTTCATTGATCATCATTTTTAAATTTAATTCATCACCCTGAACATGGTATACTACTGAAGGATGTTAGTCACGGGACGGTTTTCATTGAGTGACTAACCAGACCGTCTTGTACTTTTTCATCTTATTACTCGCCATTTTATTTCTTTCCTTCCTTATTTTTAGAAAGTGTCAACCAAAATCGTCAACATAAGTTTCTCCAGATTTTAAGTCAGTCTGGCTGGCTATATATGTATATACGTTTGCATGTATTACGCGTACAAGTAGCACCAATGGAGCTAGAGCGCTGAAATTTTCAACATTCACCTTATCATATAGAGGGAAATATTTTTGTTTTTTGGTAATCCCCCCCCGAATTTTAAAATTAAATTTGCAATGTAAGTTTATCCTAAACTGAATCCTATGTTTGTGTCCAGTAACGTTCGCGTTTAGTTTTGTTATTTGGAAATTCAAACTTCTTAGTATCCAACAATAGGCTGCAAAAGGACGTTTGCCGTCCGACAGTTTCTATTTGTTTTCATTTCTTCATCTTTTTTTTCCCAATTATAGTCTTCTATTCTTATATTCCTCTTCACCTGAACTCCTTCTTTCAATTCCTTTCATCTCTGTGTCTTTTTTTCTTCCTCTTTACGTTTCCTTCTTTTTCATTTCTTTCTCTGGTTGTTATTTTCCCTTTCCTCTTTCAGTTTCATTCTTTCCCCCATTTTCCTCCGTCAGTCATTGTCTTTTTCTTTCTCTTGGGTTCTGTTTCATTTGCATTCTCTCTCTCTCTCTCTCTCTCTCTCTCTCTCTCTCTCTCTCTCTCTCTCTCTCGCTTTCTAGCTTTCTCTTCTTTCCTCATTTTTTTCTTTCTTTCCTTTCTTAAATTACCTCTCTTTCTCTTCTTGCCCCCGTCTCTCTCATCTTTTCTCTTCCGTTTTTTTCCTTCCCAAACTCTCTCCCTCTCTCTCTCTCTCTGAACCTCATTTTTTCTGTCCTTTCCTCCTTCCCTAATGTTCACTCCCTCTCTCTTTCATCGATGTATTCCTTCTCAACTTCCCTCATCTCATATCGCACATCAAATAAAAGTCCTTTCCCACCACTGAAGTGAATTTCCGTGAATTTAGAGAAACCCAACACACAAAGAGTACATCAGGAGAGAGATGACCAGAATCCCGATCCAATGCCATAAATCATACAATGAACTGCTGCCGAGTCAAACTTCATTCGTGATTTCAAATCACAGTAGGTAAGAGCTAATTTCCCATCTATGTATTGGCTAACGTAACGGGATGAGCAAACAGTGAAGAACTTACTCCACATAATTTTGGTGAGGATACGTCTTTGTGTCCTTTGAAAAATTCTACACAATACACTTGGAAGATAGTCGCAGCAAGCTATTGTGTCACGACACACAGTTTGAGAAACACAGCTTTAATTAGTTACTATTTTAGAGAAGAGAGCAGAGTTATCCCCCTTTTTCACGCTCCGTTGACGCTATCATCCAATACGTTGTTTTGAGCAGAAAGCGGACGTACTTGGAGTCCAAAGCAAACAAAACTATTGATGCATGGGGTTCCAATTATTTTGAAGAGAATAGTGAGTCACTATGAACAACATAAAAAATAAAATGGTGTGTCAGACTTAATAATAGGAAGAGAAATGGAAATCCTCCTGTCGTGTGGAATTAGTCTCGTGATATTGGTGAATCAGGCGGATGACCAAACAAACAAAAAAGAACATATTCTCTATCTTTATGGTCATCGCGTCATTCGTTCGGTGGGGTCATGTGATTGTTATTAACGAATCATTGGTTTGGTTTGGTTTGGGGGTTCTATGGAGGTGTCTTTGTTTCTCTGTTTTCGCTTTTGAAGGGTTTCCATTTGTTCTTTTATTGAGGTGGCCGCTGCTAAAAGGTAAACATAAACGAAAATGACACTAGTTAGATCAATAGATACACAGAGAGAGACAGAGAGTCCAGAAAATGGACAAAACATTGGAATAGAATATATTATTTATTTCAACAAGACTTCCAATATTGTCATTCATTCTCACATTGATAAATATGAACTAACTGTGATAGATAGATAGATACATAGATAGATTTGAACAGAGATAAGCCCTTGTGGATAGATTGAGGTATATGTATCGGTGTGACTGAAAACTATGCAGATCAATTCTCCATATATATATATATATATATATATATATATAACTCAAAATCCGTATGTATGTCAGTATTATTTTGTAAGCTACGATTTTCCATGTAGGAAGCTAAAATTTCACCGTGAGTTGTACATTTCCACAGCCAATGAAAAACATTAAGTGAATAAGAAAAAATGTTTTAGAGCGTATTTCTTATTACAATTTAATTAAAATCATCAACTTGCCCTTGGCCTTCCACCCAAAAGTATGTTAGTCATAATTTTGCATGTAAAGAGCTGGAATATAGTACAAGGGTGTAACTTTTTACCGCAGTGTGTATAGGCTATATGCAATTGACCTTGGGAGTAATTCAAGGTCAACAGAGATCAGACATTATCTCGAATCAATTGGAGTAATTGTAAACCTATATTTTGCCACGATTCTGCAACACAATTTGGCATAGGTGTTCATCTTTCGACGGAGGAGCACAGGAGCAATATGGAGTTGACTCTGGAGGTCATTTGAGGTCATACAACGTCATCCATGGTCATTTCTAGCAAATTGAAGCAGTTGTAGGCTACAATTTCACACTTAGGAAGGCATAATCTGGCATATCAAAGGTCATCAGTGATGTGTGATTGACATGGCATGTCATTTGTGGTCATTTTACTCATTTCTAATTTTTGTCAAGACAAATGAAAGGGACACAACTCATTACCCTCAAATTTCACCAAAATTTGGTAAATAAAGATTGAAAAAAATTATCCTCTTTGAGACATTCCAAACAGTGAAATATATGTAATTCTCAATGAAAAATATTCGTTTCAGCCGAATATTTGGAGATATTCAAAGAAAATATTTTTGCAAATCATAAGATCTTTCTTTCTTTGACCAGAACGAATATTAGCACGCAGGTCCATATAGAAGTGTGTGTAGGCCCACCTAGGCTTTGATAGACTCCTAGAATTCAATTAATTACACGCTCAAAAAATTTTTTACTCAGCAATGATAAACATTTTCTTTTTTTGTGACTCTTGTGCTCACTTTTGACAGCTGCAAATTGTTTTAGGAAGTTATTCTTCCCCCCGGCAATAGCGATCTAAAAATTCTGGAATATCAACTAATTATCAGATTTCAATAAAATATGAATATTCTATCAAATATCATCTGTTCCATATGTTCTTATATTCAAAGTTGTTTTACCCCCAGCAACGCCGGGTACTCCTGCTCGTATATATATATATATATATATATATATATATATATATGTGTGTGTGTGTGTGTGCGTGTGTGTGTGTGTATGTGTGTGTTTCTGGGTGCCTATGTGTCTGTGTGCATGTCTGTATGTGTGTAGGGTGTCCGCAAAAATGCAACATCTGAAAAGGAATTAACTTTTAAAATATTTTGATTTGCCTTGCTTATATTTACTGTGCGCTGATTGGCTGAAACGCTTACATGAGGATACTGATATATATATATATATATATATATATATATATATATATATATATATATATATGCATACATACATACATACATATATATATATATATATATATATATATATATATTGTGTACTTATTACACATGATGTGCAAACAGTGTGTCCTTAGAGTTCCCATCTATTTTGGTGAAATACGGGAACTTTGGAATTTCTTACATTGACATTGTTTTATGCATACCTTCATACAAAATGCATCTTTTCTTCACATTTAAATCGCTTGAAAAAAAACAATTCTTCTGATTTTTTTTATTTCTGTGTTTTTGTTTTCGTTTTTTTACTTTCTTTTTTAGACCTATCTAAGACACTGAATGCGCAAAAAAAAATTCCGTTTTTACACGTCAGATAAAAGACAGGAAGTGTAATCAAATTAGAGAAAAGTTTGAGAGAAAATTTCAAAAAAGGAGAGACAGGGGTCCAGGCTATTCGTGACTGGAATGCTTGATTGTGTATTCTGTGAAGCAGACGATCACTTTGATATCTGTGGAGACTAATAGTTACCAAGTGAAATCTATTGGAAATTCAGTACGTATTCACTCATGCATGTATTTGAAAACATATGTATTTTGTTTTGGTATCTATCTATCTATCTATCTATCTATCTATCTATCTATACATCTATATATATATATATATATATATATACACACGCATATATATATATATAGATATATATATATATATATATGAGTGTGTGTGTGTGTGTGTGTGTGTGTGTGTGTGTGTGTGTGCTTTATATTATATAAAACACTTATATGAAATGATCTCCCATTATCACACGGTTGACGTTAAATTGTTTATTTTATTTATGTTATCTTGGCCAAATAATTCATTAAGCATGCAATGGACAAAGATCATTTGAAATAAGAGTTTCAATATGATTTATCTCAATTATCAATCATTCTCTCGGATCATGTATCCGTTTCCAAATATACATATATATATATATATATATATATATATATATATATATATATATATATATATATATATATTGATATACAGGTATATATATATGTATTGATATATAGGTAGATAGATATTGATATATTGCGTTTATCGTTTTGAAACTCTATTTGAAGTGATCTGCCGTAATCATAATGTGAATGTATCATTTGGCTTAGACAACGTAAGTAAAATAAGCGATTTGAGAAAATGGGGCTACTGCCGGAATTTCTTCTCAAATTGTTTATCAAGAGAGAAAGAAAAAGTGAGAGAAAAAACCAGACGGACGGAAGTAGAGAGAGTAAATTGTTGGTTTGAAGAAGAACTGAAAAAGATGAAAGTAATGTTCAACGATTAAATCCTCAGAAAGACCATAAGAATGGAATGGGGGGGGGCTCTTGAAGAGGTTGATGGCATGCTTACCCGGGTCAGATAATAAAAACGATGCATAACATTCGGTTTGAGAACATTTGGTATCTATAGCGACATATTGAAGAGCGCATTGCCAATGCATAGTACCAGCTAAGACTTATTGATTTGAAACATGAAAATCAACGAAAAACAATGAGAACTAACTTACAATCTTATAATTATACGGAGAGCCGTGGAAAGAGCCATGCTGAGGATAACTCTTGACATGGATTAATGGCACATATTGGGTTAATGATGTAATAAAAATAATATATATATATATATATATATATATATATATATATATATATATATATATATATATATATATATATATACGTGTGTGTGTGTGTGTGGTTGCATATGTATATATACACGTGTGTGTGTGTTGTTGCATATGTATATATATATAGAGAGAGAGAGGGGGGAGAGAGAGAGAAAGGGAGAGAGCAGCTAATTCATCTCTTTGGGACAGGGTCTCTCGGATGACAATTTATTTGATATCAGTTTTATCGTTATAAGCAATTTCACGTTTCAACCCATTTATGCCTTCAGTCAAATCTTTCAAACGATCTTGGTATAATTAGAATTATGAAATAAGTGAAAGTATATTAGCACGGAAATTCAAATCTATTTATGAGAAAAGACTGGAAGTATGTTTCTTATCAACAATAGAGTGTTGATATGTAATTTGATCTGCTTCCTTTCATCAGATCATTTTCTATGGCAATTTCAGTGTTGACTAAATATAGGCTTATTGGCATTTATGAACAAAAAATTTCATTCTTTATTTTTGATTCGTTTTAAAAAAGCGTACTTAATTCAGTTTAGTCCGAGATATCAAAGAAACTATTTAAAAAACTCAAATGGCAATGGACAGGCCATGTTGCAAGGATGACAGACAACCAATGGACATCACGACTCACAACATAAATCCCCAGAGATCACATGAGAAACCGAAGCCGACGGAATACAAGATGGAGGGATGAACTTGACAAATTCAGAAAATACTGGCTCTGCGACACCCATGATAAAAAATTGTGGCGAATCCTGGGGAAGGTCTCTGTCCAACGACGGACGTTAAAAGACTGATGATGATGATGATGATGATGGTTTTATTCATATGTAATAAAGGGTTTTCGACTGATTGATTCCAATAATGATATCAGTTATTATGTTATAGTCAAAGACTTCCTTTGCATATATATATATATATATGTATATATATATATATATATATGTGTATATATATATATACATATATATATATATATAAGAGCGAGTAAAAATGTAGGGTTAAAGATGGGCACATATAAGCAAATTACTTCATGATTAGGAAGTCGATCAAGTGAATGGTTACAAGGCCCAGGGGAAAAATACGGGTGTCACCAGGTACATTGTCGTTAATCATGGGTAAGGACGCATGAGGTCTTCCACGGGTACATTTGAAGGGTGGGTCGCTTAGAAAAGACGGTGTAGGAAATGACTAAAGGATTTCTCTTTTCTAATATTGACTCGCCGTGTTTAGGGGCTTCCTGTCAGAACATGAAGGTTTCTCGGAAGGAAATAGGGCAGTGGGTCGACTGGGCGAGAATAGCGAAGAGCTTCCTGCTTTTTTTGGTTCATTCCTGAAATATCTTTCTTCAAGAGCGATTCCTCATTGTTTATATATATATATATATATATATTTATATATATATATATATATATATATATATATATATATTAGAAACTCTTACAGCTTCCAACACTCACCATCAAAATAACTTTTCCAAAAGCTTCTTTTCACCTTTATCCCTATATTGGTCAATGCAAATAATTTTCTTCAGTGTTATTTCCCTGTTTCACGAATACTTTGTTACTATGGTACAATGTATAGATTTTCTCTAGTTAGGATAATCAGTTGTTTATCATGTAACTGTTCCAGGGATTTCAAAAACAAAGCATTTATATCAATATGGCACCCCAGAAGTGTTGATCAAACACAACTTCCCTGTATTGTATAGTTCATGTCATGCATATAGTTTGTCATTATATATAAGGTTTTATGTGTATTGTGTAGTGATATCAATTTATACTAATTTTTTTTTTTTTGAAACGGATTATTCGCGTAGGTTACTCGAAAAAGGTTTTTAACGATGACTGATCAGTATGTATAACAACAGACATGACTTGCTGTTCGTGTCACTTCTATTGAATGTTCACCGATGTGAATGTTGAATCCGCTGTGTCGGTTTAAATGTCAAAATGCATTCAAATCAACTTATGATATTTAAGATTACTAATTACACAGAAAAAAGACTCCTTCGAGTTGATTCTCTACCAATATTCAACCAGAGAATTTTACAATTTTTCCGCAATACCTAAAGTCAGTTTTTCCATATCGTACACCATCAAACTTCCATCAAATGTTTCTTAAGCATTCTTGATTATCAAAAGAAATTATGGATTAAAACTGACATAATGAATTTAGTATTTACTGAAGTGAATACTCAATACACATGTAAAAACAATAAAAACGCACGTATATATATATATATATATATATATATATATATATATATATATATATATACACACACACATAAGGATAGTATATCTGTGTATATATCAGCTCTATGTGCTTGTGAACGTGCGCGCGTGTCATTTCGCCAATTCAAATCTGAAGTCACCGGACACAAATGTATTATGAGTCACACACTCGTGTTTGTAAACCATCGTCATTATTCATTCATTTGAGTTGCACTTTTCGTAATTTTTGTCACAGAAAGGGAATCACGTTTTCCACAAGAACAATGTAAGCACCAACAATACCGTGAGTCATTAATCTTAATTAATGAAATATTTCGTGAAAAGATGTTTGTTAGCATAGTCGGGCGTTTTGGGGAAACAGATGCACTTTTGAAATGTCGTCTGCACTTTACATTCAAACAATTGAAGTCATTGGAATAATAATTCAAACCATGTTTTTGTCTGTCTAATCAGTCAAAGAACAAAGAGACTTAGTACGTGTTTGCACGTGAGCGTATACGAATATATCTTATACAAGTGTACTCCTACTGACATACAAGAAGCTGATAATTTGATAGACGGACATACGAACAGTTATACGAAGATAAAATGTCAGTCCAATATCAATAATAAGTAAATGAAACGAGTTGATTCAGAAAGTGTATGAAAAATATACATGATAGGGAAGACAAAATGAGCAACTGGGAACTGTGCAATCATCAATGATTTTAATCATTCAAAACTAAAGTTGTTTGCACAAAACAGGAGTATCTCTAAAGAACATGAAGAGTAGTACTTGAAGATTCAAAGGGATTTCCCAATCAAGATTAGCTGAACAGATATCATTCTCAACCTGATAGACATGGACCTTCTCCAAGATCTGACAGATCTCTCTGTCGTGGGCGTCATGGTATTAATATATACTGAATCTGTCTAGATCTTCATGCCATCTTATTTTTGGCATATGATTTCTGGGGATCCACGTCGTGAGCTGTGATGTCCAACGGTTACCTGATATTCATGAAACATTTCCATTTTCTAATGGCTTCTATGATATCTCTGACGCCTATGTTATTCTCAGATGAACCATTTTCTTATTATCTTCCCACTTGATGTTAAGCATGATCCTCACTTGGATACGTTGCATCAGTTTGAGTGACTATCTTTTGGTTAGGTTCCATAGTCGTCGTAAACCAATATAAATACAGTTTTTCAAAGAGTGGTTGCTGTTGTTGTTTCAAGTGATCATATCAAAAGGTCGAAAGCTGGATAAACATATAGACCTTGCCAATCAACTAAATGAATTGTGAAACATGAAGGTGACTGTTGGGCCTATCAGTATTAGAGTAATTGGGACAGACCTGCAGAGCCTGGACGAACGATTAGTAAAATGGAAAATTTGAGGAAGAACCAAGACTATCTAAGTGGCTGCATTACTACTACCAGATAGAATATTATAGAAAACAATGGAGTACTGAGGAGATTCAGTGTCATGGTTCTTTGTAACAAAGGGAACCTTTACTTAATACTGGTAAAGACTGAGTTATCCCCCTTTCATAGTTGTATAAAAAAATTAAACTTATGAAATTAATTATTGGATAACTTTGTTCAAATTTGAAATTGTATTTTGTAATGAAAAAAATTCGATTGTTACACAGGGATTTCTTTCGTACATGTCAAAACTCCCAAATTAAAAAAAATATATATATTGCATAAGGAATGAATCTTTTGCACATAATATGCCATGGACCCCACTATTGTACTGCTGTCACTTGATCTCCGGTCATTAGATATTAAAAACGTAAAATGAATATGGTGAAAAATATAAGAAATATACAACAGTAGTCGTCATAATGGAGAGTTGGATATAATGGTCGTGGTGATGGTTAGTCTCATATAATGATCAAAGTGGTTGTTAGTCTAATAAAATGGTCATACTGAGGATGGGTTGTGGTAAGGGTGGGTCTCATATAATGGTCGTGGTGAGCGCAAGTCTCATGTAATGGTCATAGTGATGGTGTCTCATATCATGGTCGTAGTGATGATGTCTCATATCATGGTCGTAGTGATGGTGTCTCATATCATGGTTGTAGTGATGGTGTCTCATATCATGGTTGTAGTGATGGTGTCTCATATCATGGTTATAGTGATGATGTCTCATATCATGATTGTAGCGATGGTGAGTCTCACATAATTCTTATAATAAAGGTGAGTCTCAATGGTCGTAGTGATGTTATCTCTAGTAATGGTTGTAGAGAGGGTGAATCTCATACAAATGTTGTAGTGATGATGAGTTTCATATAATGGTAGTATTGATGGTGAATCTCATATAATGCAAATCGTGATGATAAAGAAGGAAGATTCATAAAAAGAGATGTTTGAAACAACAATTGACAATTCACTCACAGATACTTAAAAACAGAGAATTTTTTTCGAAAAGAAAAAATATCTGTTCAGCGGAGCGTTATAAGATATTGGTCGTCTTTCATGCAAAGAGAAAGAGAGATAGACAGAGAATGAAAAAGACTACTAGTAAGAACCAGGAGTACATAGATAGATAGATTGATAGATAGATAGGTATGAACAGACAGAGAGAAAGACAGATATGAATATATTGGGATAGATAGATAGATAGATAGATAGATAGATAGATAGATATCAACAGACTGAGATAGATAGATAGATGGATAGATAGATATGAACGGATTGAGATACATATTTCGAATAAAAATTCAACTGTTTTAATTTCTCCTAGGACTTATCTCCATAGAAATTCAAATATTTATCGTGCCAACGTGATATTTAATAGAGATTCTATAACTTTAGTAGGAAGAGGGATGTTGATTGAATTCAAAATATTTATTCAACTTTTCTTTACAAAATATCCTTCCCATGAATAATTGTTTTCAAAATCAAATAAAAACTTGATTTTTAGGGGATTTTTAAAAATCTTGGTGTGATTCGCCTTTCTCTTTTTTGTTGAGTGTCTACAAACTCTTGGGGTGGACTTTTTTAGGGTCTCTTGTTTTGCATCTATTCCACGCAACGACCTCTTGTTTGGGGTGTTTTGGGATAGTTAGTGTCGTCTTATAAGCAAGGATATATCGTGTCGTCTTATCCACCGAGATATACGGTAATAACAATCAATAAATATTAATGAATATTATAGCATTTCTTTCGGATAGTTGTTTGATGTGAATTTTTGTGGTTTATATTAGAAACTATCAACCAGAATTGTCAGCACCAATATTTTTAACATCAACTTAAGTTTTCGTCAGTTTCTACGCTAGTCGGCTGGCCAGGTATATTTTACGCCAAAGGGCTGCATGAATGGAGCTAGAGGGCCGAACATTTAAACATATATTCCATATAATATCTAGCGATAGTTTTTCTACCCCAACACACACAAAAATATTATTCAATGTTAAGGTTGAGTTTATAATGTAAGTTTATGCTAAAGTGGTCGTTTGGTTTGTGTCCGGCACTATTCATGCTCGTTGTTGTTGTTGTTGTTGTTTTGGGGAAAAAATTGGGACAATTTTAGTGAACAAAAGGCGAGAGAAGTAACATGGATCATCCCCTTTTTTCCATTTTTTTAATTGATCGCTCCCAACACATCATGCTGCCAAAATCTGTGATCACACGACAGTTTTCTATTGGAGGTGACCAGCTAAAAAAAATGGCGTTTACACATGACACAAATAGCCAGCCAGCCAGCCAGCCAGCCAGCTCAACTTAAAAACTGAGGAAAATTAAGTTAACAGTAATGATGATTATTTCAGTTGACGTCTTCTTATATAAAGTCTCCATAACGGCTAACGAATTTTCAACTCAATCTGTCCGTCTGTAACCCTGTGTATGTATGTGTGTACGCGCGTGCATGACACACCATACGTGTGGCTGTAGTTTTGCATGTATTCATACCGTATTCACTCGTGTATAATGCGAGAAATTTGAATTTAAATAATCATGATCGAAATTGGCTCGTAGAATTATACAGAAAACCAAGAAAAAATTACAACCCGAATACATATATGACAAAATTTTGACCACTAAAAATGGCGGTCACATTATATTCGAGCTCACATTGTACTGGAGTGAATGCAGTAACTGTATTTACATATATAAGTGTTTATATTCATACATTTACATATTTATATTTATATCAGATTTCTGAATCAATCAGTGGAGTCAAGCTTTTAGGGAAATTCGACCTTTCTCGAATACTTTGAGAAATCGGAGAAAATGTTTGCAAAACTTATTAAAAAAAGATTTCCATCAAGTTATAATTTCACAAACATTAACGTATCTATCTCAACCACAACATTAACATATCTTTCTTCTTTTTTTTTTATCAATCTTTGAGTTGACTCACAAGCAAAATAACATTTTTAAACGAAACTATATATATATATATATATATATATATATATATATATATATATATATATATATATATATATATATATATATATGTCTCAAGAACTACTACCAGAAAAGAAAATTTGTTTTTTTATATATATATATTCTTAATCCCTGTTTACAACAACTCACTCACCCACAACTAAAGCTTACAAAAAATTGATAAAAAATCGTTCTGTCGTTTCCAATAAAATGTGTTCGAATATATACATATATATATATATATATATATATATATATATATATATATATATATATATATATATATATATATGTATATATATATATTGTGTGTGTGAGTTTGAGTGTGCGTCTCTATATATTTGTATGTGTTTGTCTGTGCACCTGTGCGTATATGTGTGTGTGTGTGCCTGTCTCTGTGCATCTCTGTATGTGTTTGTATGTGCCTGTGCCAAAACCAAAACGATTGCAGTCTGCTTCCAAAGTAGGTGATAGAGACTGGTCTTTGAAAGCAATACGATACTTTCTTTTATTCCGGACCAGAATAAAGAATTGGCTTACTTTTTACCAAAATCCTGTTATCCCCAAAGTGTCAGTATCACTGGTATGTCCGAACGACTAAAAAAGAAAGCAAAAAAAACCTGGAAGATTTGTAACTAAATTTCTTTCTTGAAATATCCGGCAAAGAAATTCCGAGACATTTTGTCGGTAAATATGGGAGCCAGTAATCCGGGCTTGTCAAAAAGTATCAGATCCCGGGCTTTGGGAAACCTTTAACATTTCTTCTTATTTTGACTCGCTCTACGTATTTTGAACCATTATTTTCCAGAGATATCTTCCAGCATTTTTGTAATATTTGTTATTCTTTCTTACCCTCTTCCATGGTGTTATTCTTCCTTACTCTATTTCATGCTTTCATTCTTTTTACCTTTTTTTCTTTCTTTCTTCTTCAACTCTTTTTTTTTTTATTTATCGTCTGCAGGGGTTTTATTTGACTTTTTAGTCGTTGTATTCAATCTTTGTCCTTTCTCCTGGTACACGTTTTTTTCCTTCTTGCTTGCTTTTTAGATATGTCCACGTATCTCTATAAGACGCTTTTCGGTCCATCTGTCGGTCTGTCTACCGGTCGTTCCCAGCTCTGCTAAACAACAGAAAGAGGAAGGAAAGTTTGTTTCTTTTTTATTCACCAGCTGCTATTATGTGGTGTGATGGCATCAATATAGGACGTATTAAGCGTTTGTCTTTTTACCAAGTAGCCAAGTATTTATTAATAACTTAAACTGTCTGCAAAAATGTCTAAAATTGGCTAACTTTTTTTTATTTTCAGCAAACTTTATTGCTAAGAATATTACACACTCACATTTGAAGCTCATACCAAATAGAATAACTGCACTAACAGCAAAAAATAAATTATTGACTAAAATTATATACCTACTTGAATTTAAACTTACTAATTGTTTGTTTTAATTGGTAGCTTGTCAGCTGGATTATCCTCACCTTCCCTTCTCTTTTCCTCCTGCTACAACTACCACAACTAGTAATGCTACAACCATTTAATCTTGAATCCCTTTGAAATCAGAAATATTGATATGGATGCATCCTTGAACTTATGGTATTTGTTTATCTTTTGTCTTTTCTCTGTCTTCTTCTCTACAGTTTTTTTCCTTCCTTTCTTAGTTTTCTTTCTTTCTTTCTCTCTTTCTCTCTTTCTTTCCTTTCTTTGTCTTCTCCCTCTTTTTATAGTTCTTCAGTCCTCCTCTCTTTTCTCCCTTCATTTTTTCTCTATCCTCTTCTTTCTTTCTTTCTTTCTTTCTTTCTTTCTTTCTTTCTTTCTTTCTTTTACTCCTCTTCGTTTCTTGCTTCTTCTTTGTTTTCTTCTTCCCTTCCATTCTTTCTTGCTCTCGTTTCTTTCATTCGTTCTTTCTTTTACTCAGTCATTCTTATTTCCTCTCTTTTTTTTTCTTCAATCTCCAGTCTTTCCTTCTTCTCATTCATCCTTTTATCTCGTTTTTCCTTTCTTCTTCTCTCCATTTTCTCTTTTTCCTTTCTTTCTTCCTTTTCTTTCGTCTTTTCTTGTTTTCGTTTTATTTCTTTTAATATTCTTTCTGTTTTCTTTCTCATTCCTTCCTTCATTCTTTACTTTGCTTTTTCTTTCTTTTTCGAAAACTTAAACTAAAATCAGTCATCCAAACTGTCAACATAGATTTTTGTTCAGTTTTTTTAGTTCGTCTGGCTGATTATGTACGTATGTACCACGCGTACAGGTAACACCAATGGAACCCAGGACTGAAGATTTAAATATTTACTCTTTAGGACTGTAAAACACGCTTTTTTATCTTTTTTCGGAAAAAAAAAATCTGAATGGATTTTTTAGAAAACCCAGAATTATTCAATGATCAAGTAACTCATTCATTGATCATACTTTTTTTTTCAATATTTGAGTTGATCATCCCCAACACGCTCTACTACCAGACGTTGACCAATGTGCCGGTTTCTACTGAATGACTAATCAGACCCATTTTTATTGTCTTTCTCTATTGTTTCTTTAGTTCCTTCCTTCCTCTCATCTCTTTTACTTTCGTTCCTCGTCTCCGTCTTTCAATCCCCCCCTTCACCATTTATCATTTCTTTCTTTCTTTCTTTATACCTTCTTTCCCACTCTCATCTTTAGGTTTTTGTTCCTCATCTCCATTATATGTTTCTTTCTTCGTACCTTTATTTGTCTTGTGTCTTTCTTACTTATTTCTTTTCTTCTTTTCTCCTTCTCTTCTTTATTGTTTCAATCTTTCGTCCTCTCCTCTGCGTGTTTCTTTCATTCTCCCACTTTATTTCTTGTGTCTTTCTTTCTCCCTTCCTCAACTTCATCCCTCTCTCGTTTCCTCTTTTCTTTCCTCCTCTCCCCTTTATTTTTCTTTCGTCCCAATATTTCTTATCTTTCTTCTTAGCCTTTCTTCGTTCTCCCTCTCATTTCAATTTAGCCTGACAAATGGCCCTAGAGACCTACCACCCAAATGGGCTATACGTTCTTCTCTCTTTGCTTGTCTGTGTCTACTTATGTGTATGTGTATGTGTGTGTGCGCGCGTCTGTCTGTCTGTCTGTCTGTCTTTCTGTCCGTCTGTTTCAGGGAGTTCCAGGTCGTATTCTCGGGTCTACAACCATAGAAATTGACATGAGTACATCGTTAAGCCCCACCTAAAAACTGTTTTGTTTTTGTTTGTTTTTTGATAATGTGCTTGTAATATTCAGATAATTTTTTATAAAAGATTTTTTTTAGATAATTTTTGTCAAAATATTTTTTTCAGTTAATTTTCGATGTAAGATCTTTTTAGATAATTTTTTTATAAAAGATTTTCTATATAATTTTTTCATAAAAGATATTTTTAGATAATTTTCGATAATGTTTTTTTTTTTAAGATATCTAGTTCTGGTACGATCAGTAGTAAATTCTTGCTTGGAGACGGGCACGAATTATTTAGCAAGGAACGATGGAAAAAATTGAAACTTTTTCAACTGCTAAAATGAAGTCCCCAGACTAACTAAAATTGCCGCAAATTTAGATGAGTACATAATTTTCTTGATTTATTATTCATTTCCTCATTGTTCTGTGATAATCCTTAATGCCTGCCTATTCATCCAACTCTGTATTACATGCTTGTAAATGTCCTATGCGTCGAATCGTTGGTCAAGTAGCAAAAAAAAAAAAAAAAAAAAAAAATAAAAAAAAAAAAATCCCTGAATGTGCACCAATTCCGTATATTCCAAAGAACCTTAAATCCCCCCCACCGAAATTAACCATAAATCTATAAGGAAAAAAAAAGAAAGAATCCTCCCCCAAATGCCGAAATCTAAATATCTAAAAGCTAAACTGACCCCATACTCCCTCCCCCACTACCTCGACCTAACTTTGACTTGCCATAAAAAACAAACGAATGTAGTGTTGGATATGTCCAGGCTGTATCTATTATCAGTAGTAAATTCTTGCTGGGAGACGGGCACGAATTATTTAGCAAGGAACGATGGAAAAAATTGAAACTTTTTCAACTGCTAAAATGAAGTCCCCAGACTAATGATGCTGTTGCAACCTTTTTTATAAACTTAACCCTCTGTGGACTTTATCTAAGTTAAAAACTTAATATATAAGGGAGAGGTATCTTCCAAGTCGTCTCCACTGGAATCTGCATCCAACTTTTTTTTTTTTTTTTTTTTTTTTTTTTCAACCTTGGTGCTCCGAACATCCACTCTTGTTTTCACAAGAACAGTTTGGATGTGTATCAAGAGCCGGTGGAGCTCTTTTGCCACTGACCCGCAGTGGACAATCCACTAGACCCCCTGCCAACACGTCTTGGGCCAGCGTGGCAGGGCATGGCCCATTACTCCCCATGATTTGCACACCAAATATCATATCGGCCGTTCCTGCTGGGACCTCGGTACCAAAAGGCCCAGCCATATCACTTGCTTTGGGTGGGGGTGATATGCTCCAAGGGCGACTACCCAAAAACTACACCAAGAGTACGTCAGTTCCTGCTGGGTCATCGGCCCCAAAAGACTCAGCCACATCACTTACTTTGGGTAGGGGTGATGTGCTCCGAAAGCGACTACCCAAATCCTTCACCCAGGGACCCTCTGTCCCTACTGAGTCACCGCTCAAACAACGACCATTTCAACAGAACTCTAAGACTGTCAACAAGAAGACAAATTTATACATAGGCACATACAACGTCAGAACACTGTCAACTGACATGCACCTAACTGATCTAGAAAGTGAAATCAGAAATGTCAAATGGGACATCATAGGCATTAGTGAGGTAAGAAGACCCGGAGAAGAACTAATCGAACTGAGAAGCAAGCATCTCCTTTACAGCTACGGTAAAGAGAAAGCAAAACAAAGTGGAGTTGGCTTTCTCATCAATAAGAACCTGAAAGACAATGTAACTGGCTTCAAAGCCGTCTCTGACCGGGTAGCTAGCGTCACCATACAACTTTCAAAACGATACAAACTCAATATAATCCAAGTCTACGCTCCCACTTCGCAATCAACCCAACAAGAAATAGACAACTTCTATGATGACTTGAACTCTCTACTCCAAGGCACCAGAAAGCACTTCAATGTTATCATGGGAGACTTCAACGCACAAGTAGGACAAGGAAATGAAAATTGCGTCGGCAAATTTGGATACAAAATACGCAACGAGAGAGGAGAAGATCTTGTAAACTTTGCGACGGCTAATGGATTCAAAATCATGAACACCTTCTTCAAGAAGGGACCCAGTAGGAAATGGACTTGGAGGAGCCCCAATCACGAAACAAGAAACGAAATAGACTACATCCTAACGGACAAAAACGATATCGTCAAGGACATCCAAGTCCTAAATCAAGTCAATGTAGGCAGCGACCACAGAATGGTACGATGTAAAGTACAAATAAACACCAATAAAGAACGCAGGAAAATGTTCCATACAAAACCGCAGCCTCTAAACATACCAAAAGAGCACGTTCAATCTTTCAAGCTCGAATTGAAGAACAGATTCAGAATTCTTACTGAACAAAACAGCACCAACATCAACGAACTAAGCAGCAAAATGACAACGTCAATAATTGAAGTAGCCTCTACATTCAAGCCAATGGGCAAACAACCCATTAGCAAAATCTCGGATGAGACTAAAAATCTCATGGAAAAACGCAGAAACCTCAAGCCACCGACAACAACGAGGGAGAAAATTGAAGAGGCTGAACTAAACAAATTAATCAAGAAGAAACGAAGAGAAGACAGAAGGAGATACACAACGGCAGTCATTGAATCAACTCTTGAAAAAGGTCGGGGCTTCAAAGCTATAAACAAACTCCTCAACTCGGGACGAAGGCAAATAACTAGCATACTCGAGGAAAATGGAAACCTAACAACAGACAGAGACAGGATTGTCGAACGCGCCAAAGAATTCTACCAAAAACTTTATTCGTCCAAACAAGGACTGCAAAACGATGAGCAAGATACGCAAGACACGGGCAAACAACTAGAGGACTTCCCAAAAGTAACCCCGTGGGAGGTGAAGGAAGCCATTAAACAGACAAAGAAAGGAACTGCCCCTGGACCAGACAACATCACCATCGACCTACTCCGAAAAGCAGGTAAAACCATCAATAGGAAACTGGCCGTCCTCTTCAACCTGTGTCTAAAACACAGTAAAGTCCCAGACGATTGGAATACTGCTATCATAATGCTTTTATATAAAAAAGGAAACCCGAAAGACCTCAACAACTATAGGCCTATAAGCCTACTCAACTGTGTATATAAACTTTTCACAAAGATCATCACCAACCGAATCACAAAAACACTCGATGAAAACCAGCCACGTGAACAGGCTGGCTTTAGAAGAAGCTACTCGACCATGGACCACCTGCACTCGATAAATCAACTGAAAGAAAAAGCAGCAGAGTATAGACTACCACTTGCCGTAGCATTTATCGACTTCAAAAAGGCGTTCGACTCAGTAAAAATCCCTGAGGTCATGGAGGCCATCAGTCGCCAAGGTGTAGATCCAGTATATGTTGAAGTGTTGAAACATATATACAATCACGGCAGCTCATTTATCAGGCTACATAAAGACTCGGACCCCTTCCAGCTCCAGAAAGGAGTAAGACAAGGTGATACCAGCTCACCTAAACTCTTCACAGCCTGCCTCGAGATGATCTTCAGAAGGCTAGACTGGGAGAGTAAAGGAATTAGAATAGACGGCGAGTATCTGAGCAACCTCAGATTCGCAGACGACATAGCCCTTTTCGCAGAGAACCTACATGACCTCCAACTAATGATAGATGAACTAAATGAGGAGAGCAAGAAAGTCGGCCTACACATGAACTTCAGCAAGACGAAGATCATGTGCAACAACCACATTGGAGATAAGAACACTAAGATAGAAATCGAGGACACAGAACTCGAGAAAGTAGACCACTACATCTACCTAGGGCAACGAATCTCCATGAGACCCTCAAAAGAAGAAGAAATCAAGCGAAGAATCACACTAGGATGGCAAGCCTTTGGCAGAGCTAGCTCAACCTTCAAAAATAATAAGATCCCATTAATCCTAAAGAGAAGGGTGTATAACCAATGCATCCTCCCAATAGTCACTTATGGAGCTGAAACATGGAACTTAACCAAGAAACAGACCCGTAAGCTGAGAACCATGCAACGTGCACATGAAAGAATAATGCTGGGCCTCACATGGAGAGACCACAAAACAGCACAACACATCCGGGAAAAGACAAGAGTTAGAGACATCATAGAATCCATAAAAAATCTCAAATGGCGGTAGGCTGGCCATGTTGCAAGAATGGCTGACAATCGATGGACATCACGACTCACAACATGGATTCCCCGAGACCACATGCGCAACCGAGGCCGGCAAAATGTTAGATGGAGAGACGAGCTAGATAAGTTCAGGAAGTACTGGCTCCGTGACGCCCATGATAGAGAAGTGTGGCAAATCCTGGGGAAGGTCTATGTCCAACGACGGACGCTAAAAGACTGATGATGATGATGATGATGAGTTCTGGTACACATGCGGGCCATAGTGATTCGTTTATCCGAGGACAGATATTTCCTTTCTTTTTCTTAATTACCTCCTCCTTTCTGTATCTATCACGCTCACTATCTTCTCTTTTTTTTTTCTATTCCTTTTCTTTTTTCAAGACAAGAGGAGATCTCTTTTACGGTAGTCCTAAAAAGAGAAAGTTTTACTCTACCCACTCTGGAAGGAAGTCTGAATGATAGACAAAGAACACCGATGGAAAGTGAGGAAACTAAAAGGATCGGCATGGATCAACTCTTAGACTAAATGTAGACCAGTATCATCATCATCATCAACATCATGATTAGCTTTTTAGCATCTGCCGTTGGACATAAATCTTCTTTAAAATTCACCAGACCTCTCTATTATGGGCGTCGCAGACCCAGTACTTTCAGAACTTGTTGCATAACATAATCTTATATTTGTGGGCTACAGTTTAGAATATGATCTCTTGGGATTCACGTTGTTAGTCGAGATATCTAGAGGTTGTCTGTCATTCTTGCATCATGTCCAGCCCATAGCAATTTTATTTTTTTCCAAAAGATTCTATGATATCTCTGATTCCGACTTTCCCTGTGATATACTGTGTTGTCTTGTGATCCCTCCACATTATGTTGAGCATGATTCTCTTTCACACAAGTTGCCTGGTTCTCAGTGAAAGGGTTAGTTTTTTGGTTAGATTTCATGTTTCAGCTCCATAGATGACTATCGGAAGAATGCTCTGTTTGTATATCCTACTTTTTTTTAGGACAGCTTGGATTTTTTTGTTCTTGAGCGTTGAACTTGCTCTCCCGAAACCTTGCCAACCTTGTGTGATACTTCTGATTTCTTCTTCTTTGGGGGATTTCATGAAGAACCGTTGTCCCAAATAGATGGCGTAATCTATTCTCAACAGTTCTGTGTTACCGATTTTGATCACTTTGTCTTCGTCCTCAGCATGTTCGTTGTGCCGGACAACGTGGTCTGACTGAATAATGAAATATCATTGAGAAAGTTGCGAAAGAATTCAAAATTATTTTTTCTGTTGTTTTCTCATTGTAAAAATTATTTACTTTTTTTTTTCACTGTTTTTTTCATCATTCATAGTTCATTGTTGTGTCTTTTTTCGTCTATTCCCTACCCCCATCATCATCATCTGTGGTATTGTCACATATTTTTGGCGATAACAACAATCAGCGTTAGATAAAGCTGGTGTGGTGCGTGTGGCGTATGTTATTGCGAGGAACTAAAGACAGATCAGCGTGGATTCGTTAATCTCGATGGGGCTTTTGCTGCCCAACAGGGACACAGGATGGAATTCTTTGTTTGATTAAGAAAGGAGTTGAGAACATCTGCAAACTGAGTTATAAGTGTTGCTGCCAAAAAAAGCAAGAAAAAAGAATGGAATCTGTTAAAAAACTGCGACGTTGTTTATACGTTTTTGACAGCATTTGTCTAAATGTGTTTCCGTAATAAACTTTTTGTTTCCAATTCAGTTTTCAAGCTAATCCTCGTTAAAATACCTGGAACAAAAATATCATCTAAACTGTAATATAATTTCATCGGCAGATGGAAAAGTTATGAACTTATATTTATTGAGTGTATACCATTATTTATAAACACTGTGTAGTCTGCTCTTTCTCTCTCTTATATATATATATATATATATATATATATATATATATATATATATATATATATATATATATATATATATATATACATACATATATATATATATATGTGTGTGTGTATATATATATATATTCTCTTTCTCTCTTGTACTTTCTATTTTCTATCTCATGAATTGATCTGAAAAGGGAATAATATGACGGTCTGTGTTATAAAAGAGGGGAAATATTCCTCTTTTTTTGTCTACCAACACAACAAACCGTTTCAAAGAAAAAGAAAAAGGAAAGCTGCCTGTCTCTCTTTTGTCACTCTCTCTCTCTCTCTCTCTCTCTCTCTCTCTCTCTCTCTCTCTCTCTCTCTCTCTCTCTGTTTAGAAAAAGGAAAGCTGCCTGTCTCTCTTTTGTCACTCTCTCTCTCTCTCTCTTTCTGTTTAGCCACTCTCTCTGTTTAGCCACTCTCTCTTTCAGTCCTTATAAAGGCTGTTGACCAATTTGGAAATCGGTTGTAACATGAAAGTTTCCTCTTTCTAAGAACTGTCCGACTTCCATCGCAGTCAAGAATACCTGTTCTTTTGATTGGTACTACCGGGAAAAAAAAGAGTCATACTCTTGACATACGGGATAATACAAATGAAGCAGTCTGAAGAATGGATCGGCTGAAATGATAGAAAAAGTAAATATGATAAAAAGAATGACTTCAATTTTCAGAAAACTGTAATTGTTTGGAATAGGTTCATCAAGACGTTATGTAGATACATTGAAAGGGAGATAACTTCTCAACAGACATAGTTAGTAACCTCTGCAGTTATAATTCAGGATTATGTTTGCTGTTGGGGTTAGTAATTAGGGTAAGTGTTAAGGTTGGCGTTGCAATTAACAGAAGAAAAGAATTAATAAATTTCTGCTATGCTTGTATCAGGTACCATTTTTAATTTAGTCATTTCGAATAGCTGAAAGTGTCTTTTTTCAAATGACTATGGGGTAGATTTGATTACCAGATATCGAAATAACCTCGACAATGATTGAGAAATTAGAAACACCAACTCCAAACCTAGGTACTAACCCTAACCCTAAATCTACCCACTGACTTCAAACCTGCCTACTAACTCCAACCTTAAACCTCGTACGAACCCTAAACCTACCTACTAATCCTAACTTTAAACCTACCTACCGACCCCAACCTTGAAGCTACCTACTAAGCCTAAACATACTTACTAAGTTAAACTACATGCCGTATGGACCCTAAAATAAACAGCAGTTATAGATCGAAAAAAACGTTATTTGATCAATGCTTAAATAATTAGCCATTTTCAGCCATTCGAAATAGCCAATTTTGAAAAATTTGGTATAGTTCAACAGTAAACTCAGGTAATCATGTATAGCATCTATCTGGGTTATATCCAAAAAAAATATCGACACAGGGTTTTGATGGACCTATTCCAAAAAATACAAAAAAGAACTCTTTGAAGGAGGAATCAACTGTAAAACCATCTAAGACTCTTGTATGATCAAGCGGTAGTCCGTCGGGTTGGTAAGACCAGGGCTGCCACGTTCGGTACGTTCGTGCCAAATTGGCACCTTTGACTCCTTTTGGTGTGTCACTCGGGAAGGGAAATTTGATCTGTTTTGGCAATTTGCTTCCAAATCTATTCTTCATATAAAAGCCGTAGATGCAAATTAGTATGTTTAATTGTATAATGGTCAGTAAGGTTCTGTCCTTAAACCAATGACGGGTTAATGCTAATGAAATAGATTAACAGAGGCATATATAACCACGAGGATTTCAAAATTACATTACAGGCTGTTAACAACGAAGAACAGGTCGTAGAAACGTTGCTCATTTGACACTTATGGGAAAGAAAGAAGAATAAATCTTTGAGTTCATTTTGCAATGAAACAAGTTTCATTTTCAATAGAATAAGATTCTTCCTTTGATTCTTTTCATACCGCACGGTGTCTGTGGTGTTCTTTTCTTACATAACATTTCGTCTTAGGACTTTATGGCCGATCAATCTTTAAACAGATTTAATTAAGTTGGGATTTGAAATAAGAATACTTGAATAATTAAAATAAATCAACTAATGAATCAGTTTTATTCACCTCAGTACCAATCTATACATGATCAACCCCGTCATTTTTTACGGGTATAAACCACTACATCGACTTAGGACAACAGATCTCCATGAAATCTTCGAAGAAGAATAAATCAGGCGAAAAATAATTCTAGAATGGCAAGCTTTCGGTAGAGCAAACACAACCTTCGAGAACAAGAAAATCCCACTTATGGAGCTGAAACATAGAACGTGACCAAAAGATTGGTCCTCAAACTGTCGACAACGCCACGTGCACAGGAGAGAATCTTGGCATTGAGAGATCACAAAATAGCGCAGTATATTAGGTGAAAAACAGGAGTCCAAGATATCAGAGAATCCCTCGGAAAACACAAATGGCAATGAGCTGGTTATGTTGTGAGGAGGGCAGACAACCACTAGATATCACAACGTGGATACCTAAAATTCACATGTAGAGTCGCGGCTAACAAAGTAAAAGATGACATCACGAACTTGACAATTTCAGAAAATATTGCGTCTGCGACGCCCATGACAGAAAGGCCAGGCAACTTCTAACGAACGTGAGTATTTCTCGACCTACAAGCATAACCTAATTTGAAATCACTGCCAGCAATGGTTTATCTCATTCTGATAAATAAATGCCTTTATACGAAAACAAGAACCGTAAGTTCGATGGGGCGTCCACGATGAAGTTTCAACGTCATTATTCCCAGATCACATGAAATTGAGTCGAAGATGATTTCTGGTAAGAAGTCACCTTATCAAGGAACACCCTTCCACCCAATGTCCAATAAACATGATTTGAAATAGCTGAGAAAATCGATCTTAATCGAGTTTTAAATATATAGTTTGAACGATGTTATTGGGAGAACCCGTGACCCGTCAGCGGAATATTTTCCCGGGTGAGAATCATCTAATCTAAGGACGCATTTCAAAGAGATCTCAAGTAAATCTGACTTGAAACAGCTGAGAAACAATATGGGAACAAACCTACCGACGGAACAGCCCTTTATAGAGGGGAGCGGGTGCCTCTAGAAAGATATGTTTATACTTTTCTATTTATTATATATGCAATAGAAAAGTTGAAGTAATCATCTCCCGTCGGAATGAAAGCGGAGTTGAATTTGATCCTGCAGCAACCAGGCATGTATCCATTATTAATAAACTCAGGTTTAAGAGAGACCAGATTTGCATGAAGATTGTTATCTGATCCAACCACACTCGATCAGATAAGAGAGACATTTTCTCTGCAAATAGAAACAGACTTACAGGAAGCAGGAAAAAAATAGACGAAAAAACGAAGCCGATTGTGATTTTGAAAGAAACATGCGTACACTCATAAATATGTAGGTATGTACGACATATATATACATATTATTACACACACACACACACACACACACACACACATATATATATATATATATATATATATATATAATTGTGAGAGAAATAACCCAACACGTGTTTTTTGGTTCAATCAATCGTCAAGAGTAGTTTTATTCAGTTTAGATCCAAAAACTTTGGTACAAGGGCCTTTAGGGAAATGGGAGAGAGTTTTGGGGCTTCTGTTGACTACCTTAATCTTAACTAGAACTGTTCGTGACCCATTCATTCTTATAATATCCTTCCATCATAAGAATTCACCCTTCTCTTCCAATCCTCACATTTACCTCATTTGCTCTTTGGGGTTTAAACTATTCAAAACATTCCCTGATCAATGTGTTTTTATATTTACAATTTCATGATGGACTCTAGTGAAATATTCTCATGGAAAACTAAACTAAACAAGGGACAAGTTAGTATGAGATTCACCCTACCAGTACTATTTGAAAGACCGTCAACTGATTTCTGGTATTTTGTCGAGAAAACAAGAAGGTCGATCACTAAGCTAGGATGAAGATAGAAAGGTGTAGACTGAATATGGATGGATTCTGGGGAGGATCTTTTTCAAGATGTAAAAAAGGAAGTTGGTGTGAAAAGATTCAGGGAGCGGTTTTCCTGAGAAAGAGAAGCAACTCAAACTGGGACCGGATGCTAAAGTCATTCATCTAGCTTAGAACAGATACTTCAACCGGGGGACGGCTTCCCGGAAGAAAACCCGGACTACAAGCGCCGTGCATTGGAGGGAATACGAACTCCCATCTGGTTCATTTCAGCTGACTCAAGCTTCCTGAACGTAAAAAATCTTTTGTTGAAATCTATGTGATGCTATCTTTCCCTATCATGTCTAATTTTCACCTTCTGTTGATGTATGAAGAAGACAATCAGATTCTGATGGGATAAAGAACTGTTCTCTTAGGTCTCCTTCTCACGTCCATATCATACTTGCCACGTCAAGAGTGGTGTATTATTTTTAATTTTAATCCAATTACTTCTTAGGTTACTGTTAGCACTCAGTATTTAAAATGAGCCAAAATAGATTTTTTCACTTGGATCTCGCTCATGAAAAGAATACCAAAGCAATATCGTTGCAAGAATGACGAAGTAATTCTCAAACTATTCAACGTTTTTAATTAAGTTTAAAAGAAGTGTTTTGTCATTGTCAAGACGTAATTTTCAAATTCTTAAGGTTAGATTTTATCAGTTATAGAAAATAAAGCGCTAATGTTGTGACGTGTTGATTTTCAATTTAGAATTAGATTAGAATTTAAGCATTTTGTATACTGAATAGATAAGTAAACGTTATGCTAAATTACTGTTTAATAAAGTTCTATGGTAAAGAATTAATATTATTATACAATAAATCTAATAAAGTAATTGAAAGATTTCTTTAACAAATGTTGTTACTAGCATTCAAATTTGTGTTTTACTAACATTAGTAATATTGTATCAGTGAAATGATTTGATAAATCAACAAAATTAGTGATTATTTTTTAATAAGGCCTATATTTTATATAATCGGTTTTAACTTCATGACTCAAGTTGAAACCAATGATATGGAATACAGATATCGTAGAAGATTAATCATTAATTCAATTTTTTAATTAATGCTAAAATCAACAACACTCGAAAAAGTAATATCATACATATATATATATATATATATATATATATATACATGTATATATATATATATTTATATATATATATATATACATATATATACATATATATATGTATATATATATATATATATATATATATATACATATATATATGTATATGTATGTATATATATATATACATATACATATATATATATATATATATATATATATATATACATATATATATGTATGTATGTATGTATGTATGTATGTATGTATGTATAATCAGTGTTTGTATAAGATTCAGCCGACAAGGTAATATCATCAATGACAATGTTTATGAAAGTGAACAATTTATTTCATTTACAAGTTCCACCAGCAGAGCAGAAATAACGAGGCTGTTACATCTGCACTTCTATTTATTCTGACGAAATCTTGCTTTCGTGGCAAAACATGCTAATGATATGAATTGTTCATTTTTGCATACAAGTCAAGTTCATTTCCACGTTGACATTATCAATATCAGATAGGTACTATTCCAATGCTCTTCCATTGGAATAGAGCACTCTGGTGGATGGGAAAATCAAAGCTAAAAAATATACCGCTGAAATTCAACCTTACTGTCCATTCAACGGTAAGATACCGGCCTCTGGGTCTGAAGCGAAAGTTTCAATCCTACCTCGTGGTACTAGATTGGATAATGGATATCGATAGCTACTCTGAAGAGTTGTAATACAACGGAACAGCTGTCTGTGGATGATACAACTATTCAATTATTGTATGTATATATATATATATATATATATATATATATATATATATATATATATATATTACTGACATAGTGCCCGTCTAAAATGGTACGTATGGATCAGCATTTCTGGCTATGATCAGAGTTTCTCCTTACTCTAACAAGAATAAAAGTCTTGCTGTCTTTACAAGGATCAGAGTGTAGTAGCTGTGCGCTCTGCCTCGAATCAAAGTGTCTTTTCCAGGTCCTCTACTAAGAATCGGTGTAATAACTGTTCATATTTTTTTTTAGATAATTCAAAATATTCAAAAATAAATTACCAAATAAAATAGCTGTGTGTTTCTTTCTACCAATCCATACATAGATTATAACTTACTGGGCCGAGTCAAACATTTTCTCTAGCAATTTTAAATCGTCCACTACGACAACTGCTGCTGCTCTCAAGCCAACGCATTTTCGTGTAAATATTCAAATTGCTAACTACCCCAGCTACTGCTGATATATAGTTTTAAAATAGTTTATAGTTTTCAATCGTAGTAATGACGTCGTATAAGGAAGATATTTCTTCTTCAAGTTCATCCGTTGCAAAGTCGACCGTGAATCCAAGCGATCGGTCGGCCTAACCCCGTCATTTCTTTACGGTGATAAGCTCGTTAGAAGATAACACTCATTACCCAGACACAAAAATCCCGTTACGTTAATGTAGACATGCTTATGCAATATTTTACTTATTGCCATTCTTGTTTCTCTCGACGCTGCTGTTTTTTCATTTAAAGGAAGGAGACAGTTATTTTCATTTTCGTTTTAAGAATTCCCTTTGACTAGACACTCAGAAGGAATATCCATATCCTGACAGCTGTAGATATGTTTTGATGACGTAATAACGGGCGTGACGTCTTCAAGTCCATTGTCTTCCTCTCAGATTATCCCACACACGCAGACACAAAAAAGGATCACGCAGACACTCTCTCTTTCTATATATCTTTGTTTTTTTCTCTTCTGTTTTTTCTTGCGTATTCCCTATTTCTTTTTACATAAAAAGTTCATATCTATTAATCTATCCGTCTACCTATCCATCTGTCTACCTATATATATCTATAGCTGTTCATATCTATCTCTGCCTATTATTTGTCCATCCATCTATCTATCTGTCAATATATATATATATATATATATATATATATATATGTGTGTGTGTTTATATCTATCTCCTTATCTATCCATCTATCGATTTCTCCCTCTTATTTGTCTATCTGACTGTCAGTCATTTGATATCTATCTCATTATAACATTATATCGTATCTATCTATCCATCAATCGTAGTCTTCTATATCTGCTTATCTTCCAATTCATCGCTGTTTCGTCATATCTATCTATCTATCTATCGATCGATCGATCTATCTATCTATCTACCTACCTAATTCTGTTTATATCTATCTATCTATCTATCTATCTATCTAATTCTGTTTATATCTATCTATCCATCTATCTATCTATCAATCCTTCTATCTTTCTAATTCTATGTATATCTATCTATCTATCTAATTCTGCATGTACCTATCTATCTATCTATCTATCTATCTATCTAATTCTGTGTATAACTCTTTATCTATCTAATTCTATGTATATCTATCTATCTAATTATAATATCTATCCATCAATCTATCTATCTATCTATCTATCTATCTATCTCCCAATCTCTTAGACGTTCTTTCATCCCATGTATGCTTATAAATTTATTTCGGTAAACAACGCCCATATATGATTACACGTGTGTGTACGCACACGTGTGTTCAAGCCTGCACAGACACTTACAAACACACATACTCTCTTTCTCCCTCTCTCTCTCTCTCTCTCTCTCTCTCTCTCTCTCTCTCTCTCCTTCGTTTGTCTAATTGCTTGTCTCATTGTCTGATGAAGAACATTTCCCTTATTTATCTCATGCCCTCAGAAAGCTATTTCACACCTTGACATCTTTTGAGTTGTTTTCCTCATACGAATATTACAGTAAAAGTCCCAAAATCAAGATGTCAGAAATCCAGACCACCCGAAAATCTGGACTTTTTCATGAACTCTCAAACTTCCTGAATTTAATGTATATGGCAAGCCTTTGACAGAGCAAGCTCAATCTTCAAAAACAAGATAATCCCATTAATCCTAAAGAGATGGGTGTATAACCAATGCATCCTCCCAATAGTCACTTATGGAGCTGAAATATGGAACTTAACCAAGAGACAGACCCGTAAATTGAGAACCATGCAACGTGCACATGAAAGAATAATGCTGGGCCTCACATGGAGAGACCACAAGACATCACAGTACATCCGAGAAAAGACAAGAGTAAGGGACATCATAGAATCCATTAAAAATCTCAAATGGCTGTAGGCCGGCCATGTTGCAAGAATGGCAGACAATCGATGGACATCACGGCTCACAACATGGATCCCCTGAGACCACATGCGCAACCGAGGCCGGCAAAATGTTGGATGGAGAGACGAGCTAGACAAGTTCAGGAAGTACTGGCTCCGTGATGCCCATGATAGAGAAGTGTGGCAAATCCTGGGGAAGGTCTATGTCCAACGACGGACGTTAAGAGACTGATGATGATGATGATGATATATATATATATATATATATATATATATATATGTTCTATTCAATATTGTTTACTGTATTTTTCTTCAACAATGTTTATTTTGAAACACGATTCGAAGCATTACACGCCCTTTTTGTTGTAGCAAAAAATGTTTGTTTACATTTTTGTCAAGTGTTGGCTTTATTTTCCATTAAAAATACTCGTTTCGACAAAGTAAGTATTCTATATTTTCTGATGAATAAACAGTCAATATTTACCTATTCATCTCTCCTTTATTCCTCATTAAGTTTGAATTTTAAAAGTACCGCCCGAGAATCCGGAAAATCTGAAAATCCAGACCAACCCAATCCCCGAGCAGTCCGGATTTTCGGATATCTACTGTGTCTTCAATTGAAGAAAAAGGTGTGTGCCACGATTACTCAACAGCTGGCCATTTTACGGAGTTGAAATTCGCCAAATATATCAGTCAGCAAACAAGTCAGTACAGTATCGAGTTCAAAATTGTTTGGGTCAGCAGTTCTCGGGGACTAAAATAGAAATAAGTGAAACTTTGAAGGACTATCTAAATTTAAATATTAAATACCCAAATTAGCAATAGTGAAGAAAAGTAACCAGAATACATCTAAGCCATAGTTTTGGATGATGAACGAGAAATTTTGCATGGCAAGTATGGCTTGCTGGTTCAAAAACCATAAAAGCCGATTCCTTCCAAACCCACGCCTTTATAACGGGTACTGCCCTAGTATGCACAATAGCACATTTCTGTCAGTAGCTCCTGTCTCATTTTCTGAAGAGCAATTATCTTCAAACTCACAAATTGAGTACTCTGGTATGTGGGGAATAGTGCGTAAATAAATATATTGCTTGATTCGGTCCTGTTTACCGCCCAGTTCTGTGTAGGTAGGGCATCTGCCTTTGGGTCTGGAACGAAGGTTTCGACCCCACCTCGCGTTACTAGAAGGGATACGGAGTCTATAGCTATACTGAAGAGTTGTGATACAACGGAACAGCTGTCTATGGATGACACAATTATTAATTATTTTTATAATTAACGTTTCCGTCTTTAGGGTTGAGCACTCTTTAGGTAGGGCACCCATCTACTATCTACCATAAGCATCTATGCAATGCTTTTCTAACTCTTGAATTGATCACTCTGGTAAATTGGGTACATCAATTGTTTAATTTACTTACGTTGTGTAGGCTTAGTGATACATAAACAATGTAACGACGGGAGATCATTTCACATGATAGTTTGTATATAATACAACGCAATTTATAATCATTCTGTCGGATCATATACATCCATTTTTTAATACACACCTACATATGCATATACACATTCATTTGAATCAATAATATGCATAGCATTAATGTGTTCATTATATTTGACTCAATCTAAACTGATTCAATCATATTGAACGCGGATAGGAGGATCTGGATAGAAAGTTACATTCAAGATCGACAAATGCTAAATCAATTACAGACCCCAGAAAAATCTTGAACAGAAATACATGGATCAATAAGTTATCGGTAATCTATTCATATCGATGAGAAATCGCTTTAAAGCAGTCGAATTAACTGAAAAGGGGTCTAGAAAATGATGAGATAAAATTTCGCTCGATTTGCTTAGTTATTGTTGGAGTTATTAAAAGGTGAAATGTATTTTTTTAACCCTGAAAACTTATCATAGGCCATTGTATACTGTACATATTCAGAAGAGTTGGGCATACATTTTTATCATATATATCAGGGTTGGGCATACATTTGTATTATATATATGTATATATAAGGGTTGGGCATACATTTGCATTATATATATAAGGGTTGGGTATACATTCGTATTATATATATATATATATATATATATATATATATATATATATATATATATATATATATATATATATATATATATATGGGTTGGGCATACATTTGTATTATATATATATGAGGGTTGGGCTTACATTTTTATTATATATACATAAAGGGTTAAGCATACATTTGTATTATATATATATATATATATATATATATATATAGAGAGAGAGAGAGAGAGAGAGAGAGAATAGAATAAACAATTAGTAGAAATAGGACTGTTGCAAGAATCGAACCTGCGACTGGTAGAGTGGCCCCTTCAACGTAGCGTTGATCTTTGCATTTGCATTACCAGTGGCTGTTCAGCTCAATCGTAAGAGCAACGCTACGTTAAAGTGTCTACCCTACTGGCCCAAGATTTGATTCCTGCAGCAGCCCAATTTTCTTTGATTGTTTATTCTATTTACGTTCTCCAGGCCAGATGAAACATTCACCGTATATACATATATACGTATATATGAGAAGAGTTAGTCATACATTTCTACATAAAAGCATGGGTCTTTGTATATACGGTGCGTCACTGTTCGTGTACGTGATTTCGTGGGCCTCTGTCCGTGACATAAATATTTAAACAGACGAAGCCTTTTCTACTCCCAGACGTGTATTGGATCGATTGTCTTTTTTCCCAGATGGCGTCCCGTTCAATGGAAACCATTTTGTTTCTTTGCGTGTTCAGGTGAATTTGGGTAAACCCTGTCATCTCAAATTAATTACATCGATTTCTTCTTCTTCTTCTTCTTCTTCTTCTTCTTCTTCTTCTTCTTCTTCTTCTTCTTCTTCTTCTTCTTCTCCTCCTCCTCCTCCTCCTTCTTCTTCTTCTTCTTCTTCTTCTTCTTCTTCTTCTTCTTCTTCTTCTTCTTCTTCTTCTTCTTCTTCTTTCGGTAATAGTTGATGCACTCAGAACAATACCAAAGACACTGAAAACAAGATTGGAAGAACTTGGGATAAGAGGAACGATTGAGACTATGTAGACCACGGTACTGCTGGGAACCGCATAAATACTGAGTTGAGTACTGGAAATATGAGATCTGCGACCCCCAGAGACCAACCAAGAGAAAGGAATGGTGGGGGTACAAATCACAGTACTGCTGTGTCAGGTGAGGGCAACATGAGAGGAGGACAGGAGACCTGGGGAGACTTGCTGTCACTCAGTCTCCAGCAGTGACCATTAAGACCGGACTTGGTAATTGTAGACAAGAAAAGGAAGACCTGCCAAATAATAGACGTGGCTGTACCTGCAGACCATAGAGTAAAGAAGAAGGAGAGTGAAAAAAGGGAAAAATACCAGGACCTAGCAAGAGAATTGAGGAAGATGTGGAACATGACAACCAGGGTAGTACCGGTCATAGTGGGCGCACTAGGAACTGTCCCAAAAACGTGAGACTAGAGGAGATCGGGATTAGGGGAAGGATTGAGACAGTACAGACCATGGCACTACTGGGAACTGCACGGATACTGAGGAAGGCGCTAGAGATATAAGTACTGCAACAAATAGTAGCTCTGTCATGATATGCGAAAGAGGGAGGAGACGTTAGCTGAAGACCTGAGGAGACTTATTGTCACAGCCTTCAGCGATAACCACTGGGCAACCGGTGTGAAACTGTAAATCGTAGAATTACTGCGACCTATGAGTACTAGGAGAGGAGGGCTGGAGACTTGAGGAGACTTGCTGTCACTCAAACTCCAGCGGTTACCACCAGGCAACTGGTGTGAGATTCCTAATAATAATAATAATAATAATAATAATAATAATAATAATAATAATCATCCTTCCTTCTTTTTCTTTTTTTTCTCTTCTTCATTTCTTCTTCGATTTTCCTATGTTCTAACTTTCCTAACTCTAACCCTAACCCAAAGCCTACTAAATAATGCTAACTAAACGCCGTATTGGCTCTCAAGTAAACGATCTTTTTAGATCGAAAATAACGTCATTTGATAAGTGATAAAAATATAGACGCATGGCCATAGCGTCTATCTCAATTACCTCCCCTGCAAAATATCGACATGACATTTAACCTGATATATTCCAAAGAATTACCCTTTTTTTTCTCCTTTCCTCTAAATCATTTCTTCTTTTTCTTTCTTTCTATGTTTTTCCATGTATTTTTCAATCTCTTTTATTATTACTGGTTATCAGTACAGCAATACATTGAATGATGCAGCATTCATTATTACAGGGTTTTCATATGGTACGCTTAAGGTAAATTTCAAATTAATGGGACTAACTATAAACTGGAAACAACACATCATATTAGAATAAGACTTTGAAGAATTCTGTACAGAACTTCTTAGGACGAATCAACTAATTATGGTAATGCCAGTATATTTAGATTTCTATGAGATGATCATTTAGAAAAGAATATATATATATATATATATATATATATATATATATATATATATATATATATATATATATATATACATATATATAATGTGTACTGTAGAGAGTGAGACAGACTCAGGAGTAAGGTGTTTAGAGGTAAGGTTTATTAATCCTTAGATGTAAATTGTCCAAACATGTTTCGGGATTCTTCCCATCTTCAGTGGTGTGTGCTGTGTGTGTGTGTGTGTGTGTGTGTTAAATACACATATTTTGACACGGACGCTAGCTTTACCATCATAGAAAACACAGAAAAAAACTACTCCAATCGACGTAACTAAAGTTCTAAAAAAACACGAAGACATGTGGATCAACAAACTTAAAACCCTATATCCTAATGGATTAAACACTAAACTGAACAACCCTCATCACGCAGAACCCTGATACACAAAACTCCCACCAATAATATCCTCACACCCACATCTAAGATACATTCAATAATGGAAGCTTCAAAGTCACCCAGACCCATAGGAAAAATTTCACCTTAGGCAGTTATAACCCCTGTCCAAATCATATATTCATACATATACATGTATATATATATATATATATATATATATATATATATATATATATATATAGAGAGAGAGAGAGAGAGAGAGAGAGAGGGGGGGGAGAAAGAAAAAAGGGCAAGCCGTTCTTCTTTGGGTCAATTGATCATCATACTTGTAAAATACTGTTATGTTGGAATATTCTGCAAGTATTATTTTCAGTAAAACTAGAACATGTCCATTTTAACCATTTTTAGCCATTTTTCGGCTTTATTTAAATACAGACCACAGATATTCTCTTATGACATCATTGCAGCCGCTGAAAACATTGATCGGAATAGATGTTCTTTTAATGAAGTCACGTCTCTCAATGACGTTTTCCTTTCTTTTTCTATTGCTGAACGTGATAGGAATCGACTGGCAGACCGACCAAAAAGCGTTTCATTGAGAAACGTTTCGATGCATCTATAAAAATGACTCGAAGCGGAAGAGTCTATTGTTTAGAATGGTGGGAGATATTTACATCAGCAAAATTGAACTGTTTATTTTTCTTTTTCCTTTTCCGTTGTCTCTTCTTTTTCTTTTCCCCACCCCCATCCTCTTCGATTCTTTCTTCACTTTCTCCGTCTCCATACCATTTCCTTCTTCTCCATACCATTTCCTTTGCTCGTTACCATCTTCTCTTTCTTTGCCTTCTATCTTACCATTCCCTTTGACATCGACAGCAATTAACAAGATAATTGTAAAACCAACAAGTCATTATCAACGGCTTTAGGATTAGGGGTAAGGGGAAGGAAAATGTTTTTTTTTGAGTTTCTGTAACTTGAGTATGTGTCAAAACAGCTTATAAGATAACATCTGTTCTTATGGTTGTTTTTGGTGTTGTCGAAACGAAATTCACGGAACCCAATTCATTAAAGCCTTTTGTTTAGAACACAGACATAATTATCAACGACATTACTTAGAAAATACTTCCTTTGTCAGTCTTACTGGTCTGAAAAGGGTGGCAAGCTTAGCAGCAGGGCTGGGTTAGAAGATTGTGGGATGGGGGCCAAAACAAAAAATTCTTCCGCTAAAATCAAACTTGACAAAGGCTTAAGAACGCCAAAATTCACCAAAAGCGTTTTTAGCCATTCTTTAACAATCTAGATGACTAGATTAGTCTTTTGAAATGACTGAAAATTGCTATAAATTAGCAGAATGCGTTAAAAAGGGCGCTGCTAGTTGGATTTTTGCGCTGCCTAAAAAAAAAAAAACGCACTGAACTTGGTGTAAAAAGCGCGAAGTTGGCAACACTGGTTTGCAACATATGTATCTGAGTTTTTTTTTAAATGTAATATTCTAGTGAGGTGTCACGATTTTTTAAATTTTGATATTTATTTGTGTCTTCCTGTCAGACTAGCATCATTGTACCCTAACCTGATGGTTCCTCTTTATGCCTTGCCGAATCACAAAGGGTGATCTTGAAGAATCAGGCTGGGAGGGGGGGTCTGTACTCTCCGCGCACCGATTCCATAAGTGCAAGCGTTTGAAAAATAAGTCTTGGGTGTGTCGCAATGTCGTCAGGTAAGTACTCATTCCTCCCTGTTTTGTGGTCCGCTTATTGTGATCACTTCAATATGGGTCCTGCTGTACCAATTATAATTTATACTTAACAGGTTTGTTGAGTCACTCAATAGACCTTCTTATCTTTTTGCAGCATACTCTGTTGGGACAATTTAAAAATTAGGAAAAATGGTAATCAAAGAATAAGTTACATCTCTCGCCTTTTGTTGGGCAGTGATTACTCCAAAAAACAAACCTGAACGCAAATCAAAGGATCAATCTAACATTAACATACATTGCGAATTTTGCCCGAATAAAAACCGAGTGGGAGGGTCTGTAGACATAATAAGGAGTAAACGTTTAAATTTTCGGCCCTCTAGCACGTTTGATGCTGGCTGTACGTACGATACGTACATAGCCAGCCTGGTAGCATCTAGCCCAACTCAAAAACTGAAGAAACTTATGTTGACACTTTTGAGTTAATGTTTTAATTGACAGTTTCTTATGATATAACAATTATACAAACGTGTACTTAGCAAAAATACTGAGGAGAGTACAAAAATAATTGGGATACTTGCTGCAGCTGTCGCTAATAATAATGATAATAATAATAATAATAATAATAATAATAATAATAATAATAATAATAATAATAATAATCACCATCATCATCATCAGTCTTTTAACGTCCGTCGTTGGGCATAGACCTTCCCCAGGATTCGCCACAATTCTCTATCATGGGCGTCGCGGAGCCAGTATTTCCTGAATCTGTCCAGTTTATCTCTCCATCTTGTGTTCTGTCGGCGTCAGTTTCTTATGTGATCTCTGGGGATCCATGTTGTGAGACGTGATGTCCATCGGTTGTCTTTCATCCTTGCAACATGGCCTGTCCATAGCCATTTGAGATTTTTTAATAGTTTCTATGATGTCACGGACACCCGTTTTCTTCCTTATATACTGTGCCGTCTTGTGATCTCTCCATGTAAGGTTGAGCATGATTCTCTCATGTGCACGTTGCATACTTCTCAGCTTGCAGGTCTAATAATAATAATAATAATAATAATAATAATAATAATAATAATAATAATAATAATAATATCCATGAAAAGAAGGGGACTATTACCTGAGGAACAGAAAGGATGTAGGAGAGGAAACAAGGGGGCGAATGACTTGCTCTACATTGACCCGATGACCCTAAAAGAAGTAAGTAAAAGAAGCGTTGCAATTGGATGGATAGACTATAAAAAAACATAAGACATGATTCCACACAGCAGGTTACTCGGATGTAACAGAATATCTAAGATCAGCGAACCAGTGGTGAAATTCGTAGCCAATTCAAAGAAAAATTTGAAAGTGAACTTGACAGCTACAGAAGAAAACTTAGCAGAGGTAAGTGTGAACAAGGAAAACTCTTTGTCTCCATTAATATTTGTTCTAACTATGATACTGCTCAATAGAATTCTGGAAAAACAACAAAGGATTCCAATTCTCCAAAGCAAAGGGAAATTCAACCACTTGATATACATGGACGGCATAAAACTATTTGCAAAGAACAGGGGAGAGCTCGAGACGCTGTTCAATAAAGTGAAGGCATACAATGATGACATTGGGATGGAATTTGGAATAGAAATATGTGCGCTTATGGTTATGCAAAAAAGAAAGCTAACAGCAGCAAAAGGAATTGAATTATCGGACACCAAAAAAATCAGAGCATTAATTACGTACAACCGAAACGAATACCTGGGATTTCTTGAATATTACACGAAAAAACGGGAAGAAATGAATACCTTTATTATTGGAGACCAGATTAAACAGCAGGAACCTCATGAAAGGAATGAACATATGGGCTGTATCAATAGTAAAATACACAGGACCATTCTTTGGATGGACAAAGGAAGAACTTCAGTCAATGGACTGACGAACAAGAGAGTTCATGACAATGCACAAGGCCTTACGCGCCAGAGATGACACGTAAAGGGGAAAGTCGGCAGTTGTAAATAGGAAAGAGAGCGAAAAGCTGGGAAAATGCCAAGACATGGCAAGAAAGCCCAATAAGGTGTGGAACATGAAATTCAGGGTAGTACCAGTAATAGTAGGTGCACTTGGAACTGTACTAAAGACACTGACAGTGAGATTGGAAGAACCAGGGATAAAAGGATGGACCGAGACTATGCAGACCACAGCACTGGTGGGGACTGCACGGATAATGAGAAAGGGGTTAAAAATATGAAATCTACAACCCTAGCTGTTAGCAGAGGCCAGACAGAGAAAAGAGGAAGGAAATCAGACATACCACAATTAGTGGTAGAGGTACGACCAACAGGACTGTTGTGATGGGTGAGGTTGGAATGAGAGGAGGGCTGGAGACCTGAGGATACTTATTGTCACTCCGCCTTCAGTGACAACCACCGGGCAACTGGTATGAAACTGTAAACCACACCACTACTGTGGGCTGTGAGAGTGTGAAGAGGAGGGCAGGAGATCTGAAAAGACTTGCTTTCACTCAGTCTCTAGCAGTGACCACCGGACAACTGGTGTAAATAATAATAATAATAATAATAATAATAATAATAATAATAATAATAATAATAAGTACTGCAACGAATTGTAGCTCTGTCATGATATACGAAAGAGAGGAGACGTTAGCTGAAGACCTGAGGAGACTTATTGTCACTCAGCCTTCAGCGATAACCACTGGGCAACCGGTGTGAAACTGTAAATCGTAGAATTACTGCGACCTATGAGTACTGGGGGAGGAGGGCTCGAGACTTGAGGAGACTTGCTGTCACTCAAACTCCAGCGGTTACCACCGGGCAACTGGTGTGAGATTCCAATGCCGCATGTGCGGTGAAAGAGATGAGACAGTAAACCACATAACTAGTGAATGTAGTCAACTCGCCCAGAAGGAGTATAAGCATAGACACGATAGAGTAGCAACGATGATACACTGGGAACTAAGTAAACAAATGGGATTCAACCATGGGGAAAAGTGGTATCAGCACAAGCCAGAGGTAGTTTTGGAGAATGACAACCACAAACTATTGTGGGACTTTGACATCCAAACTGACCACCTCATCCAGGCAAGAAGGCCGGACTTAGTAATAGTAGACAAAAAAAGGAAGGCCTGCCAAATAGTAGACGTTGCTGTGCCTGCAGACCATAGAGTAAAAAAGAAGGAGGGTGAAAAAAGGGAAAAATACCAGGACCTAGCAAGGGAGTTTGAGAAAATGTGGAACATGAAAACCAGAGTAGTACCGGTCATAGTGGGAGCACTAGGAACTGTCCCCAAAACGCTGAGGGAGAGACTGGAGGAGATCGGGATTAGGGGGAGGATAGAGACCGTACAGACCACAGCACTACTTGGAACTGCACGGATACTGAGGAAGGTGCTAGAGATATAAGTACTGCAACGAATAGTAGCTCTGTCATGATATGCGAAAGAGGGAGGAGACGTTAGCTGAGGACCTGAGGAGACTTATTGTCACTCAGCCTTCAGCGATAACCACTGGGCAACCGGTGTGAAACTGTAAATCGTAGAATTACTGCGACCTATGAGTACTAGAAGAGGAGGGCTCGAGACTTGAGGAGACTTGCTGTCACTCAAACTCCAGCGGTTACCACCAGGCAACTGGTGTGAGATTCAATAATAATAATAATAATAATAATAATAATAATAATAATAATAATGCAACAAGTTAAAATCTTCATTCTGCACAAAAAGTTACGTCATCTTTTTTTCTTTATTTGCTGGTTGTGCAAGAATGGTTCATGGTATGAAAATAAAAAATAAGAATAATGAATATTATGTAGTCAACATTTGAGGGGGAAATGGGAAAATTTGAACGATTTAGATTGGTTAAATTCAATGAACAGCATGCACATCAGTGATTGGCTAAAAATACCCTCATTTGATTGGCAGAAAATACAATTATACATCAGCCTGGCTGGAGATCAAGGTTGTCTATCCCCTATACTGATGTGCCACTCTGGCTAAAGAACTCTGCCTTCCCTTCATTTTACTAATAGCAAGCCGGTGAAGATGTGAATCCATACCTTTCCCAAGGGCATTAGCGAGGAGTGAACAAGAACCGATTCCCTATGCCACTGATTGTTTTGGTTGCTCTGCATCTCCTAAGCTGTTTGAACAATTAAAATATTTTCTTGGCAGTCTCAACCATTCGAGAGCGAAGAACTGTTTGTATAACGTTACATTTCGCTTACATCGACCGCTATCTTAATATAGACATCGCAACACCTGCACCAATGGAAGACCGAGAAACAAATTGAATCAAAATAAACCGAATTCTCAACTGAATATCTGCAAAACAAAAATTACCTTCTTGATTTTATTTTCTGGAATTCCGAAGAAATCTTTTATGTTACTTTACACAACGAGATGCATTTTTGTCCATTTCCAAATGAAAATAAAATGTCTGCCCTCCAGAATCAACAAATAGATGAACGTCAAAAACAATTTCGCGAAATATCAAGTTACCAGAGAAACAAACGAAGAATACTGGTCGCTTCATATGTGAATCTTCAAATGCGATTACAACAAGCCATCATAGTCCAATAATTGAATGACCGTAGCGTCAGAATTTGAAGTCATGAAAAAGGGGAAAAAATGACGAAGAAAATTAAATCGACGAATGAATATGGTCAGAATGAATTTTATTCGTGATATTAAAAATGTTTTCCGCTGGGAAAAAAAATCGAAAATAGAGTAGAAACATCTTGAAACCTTTAGATTTTGGAGAACCCAGATGTATGAATAAACCTGTCAGAATAAGGCCCCTAAAATGTCAATTTTTAATTAATGGAATTTTAGAAGGGGGTTTATTGGAGTACTGATGCAAATTTTCAAATATGTACACAAGCCAGTATGGTCAGAAGCACCGGTACATACAAATGCATGCAACTAGCTCATGTTTCTGCCCTCTTCGGGCCTCATCAGGCGAATGATTGTCTATGTTTTGTGGGGACTATTTATTGGGAATTTGGTGAGAATGTTGTGAGTGTGGTAGTGAGTGGTATGGGGATATTCAGTTTGTCAAGGGGTGTGGACTCCATATAGGGGTCATATAAAATCTACCATCTTTGATGGCTATGGTTGCTCAGTTCTTGTGAGATTCTCATACAAAATCCTAACCCCGCATCAAAACCTTTCGAAAAGAGACACTTATTCTGTATACTTATGCAATACCTATACCGTTAACCAGAAAAAATCGGACAATTAATTTTGAGACTAATGTCTAAGTTGAGTTTTCCAGATTTAAATAAAAAAGACTCAATTACACTATATACTTATTTATAAACTGAGTTTTTCAGGTTTGGTAAAAACCAAAATTACACTTCGTACCCATACATAAGTCGATTTTTTTCAGATATTAAAAAAAACGGATAAGTACCCCATAAATGAGTAAGTGTTTTCCTGGATAAAAAAAAACAAATGATTACCCAAAATACACTAGTATGAATTTTCTTTTTTTATTTCATAAAGGAGACAGTGACTTCACACACTCATATTTGTCTAGTTTTCAAAGATAAAATGGATGATTACTTATATCTTTGATGGAATAATCTAGTCCACAGTTTCCCATCTCTTGTACCAGGTCGCTGGGGCATCCTTCACGGGTATGTCTTGGGCGAGACAGCCTATCAATAAGTCCGTATCGAAACTGACAAAAAAACAACGTTTATTTCACTTAACAAACATTACTTTTTCAGCACATTCTCCTCCCTTGTCAATGCACTTTATCTAAAGCTTCTCCGTTGATCATATAGATCGAACATTGTACGGCAAAAAATTCCGGATCAAAATTAAGCCAATATCCGCACCTTGCATAAATGAATTACCGTGATGAATAACCATAGTGTGTACCAGAATTGATTATCTAAAATAATTTCCAAAACTATCTTGAAAAATAGATCTTTTATCTGAAATTATCTAAAAGAAATATGCCAGCACAAGATTTGGGCATTGTTGGTCCAAAATGCGCTAAGAAAGTAACCAAGGGCGCTCGGATACACATGCACACAAATAAGCAAAGAAAATAATCCGTACTCCTTTTGGCTGGTTGGACGGGCAGGCCATTTAAAATGTCAAGTTACAGACATTGAGCCACCCTCGAGTAAACAATTTGCCCTGTTATTCGCACATAGCTGGAGGGAAAATCAATGGATTCATGCCTTTCTCACTGGCATCGGTGCTCAATGAACACAGGCAGTCTCGGTCAGGATTTGAACACGGTCCTTCGATTCCATAAAATACAGGATGATAGAAACAGGTGGATTTAAAGATAAAAAGGACCGCTCGCCCTACCCTCACAACACCACAAATACAAGTAGAAGAAAAGACAATAGAGATAGAAGCAGATTCGGTCAGTCACTCAATAGAAACTGGCACGTATCCAATGTCTTTTGGCAGCATGCTGTGCTAGGGGGTGATCAATTAAAAAATTGTTGGGCAGCGTTCACTAAAAAAAGATTGAATTTTCAAGAAAAAAAACAAGTGTGGATGCAGCCGGATACAAATTCAGGGATCAGTTTAACAAAAAATGTTATTATAAAAAAAAAATATTTGGGAGGGAGATTTTGATAAAATAGGTCTGTTTTTTTTTCTAAACATGATAAGGTGTAAATTTTCAATTTTCAGCCCTCTAGCTCCATTAGTGCATCCTATGAGCATGACAACAGTTGTGTATGGTACTTTGAAACTTGAGGGTGCTGTGTGATATAGATGCACAAACAAACTCTTAAAAATATTTCAGTGTCTGTAAAAATCAATTGGTTGTTGAAGCATTTTGGAACAATGTAGAGAAGGTGGTTCCAATCGTAGAAATTAGAGAAATGATTAGTGTCCAATCAAAAAATTTGTTTTTCTTTTGTTAATTCCCTTTTTTTCTTTTTATCTGCTCACAGTTTATAGCATCGAATGAGCGAGGCTGTAAAACTTCAATCGGGGCCACCTTCCTTAAATTGCAATAAAATAAAAAAAAGCTTTTTACTGTCTGTTGCTTTTTATAGACGCTAAAATATTTTTTTGCAATTTGGTGCATCCGTAGCACACAGCACACCCAATATGCAAAGCACCGTGCGTCACTGATACATAGCCAGCCAGCCAGACTAAAATAAAAACTGAAGAAATCACTGTCGACAGTTTTGGTCGGTGTTTTCTGATAAACGTCTGGAATCGCAACTACTTGTCTCGTTTTTGGGGGGGTGGGGGTTCTGAATTTATTTCAAGTTTCCTTTGGTGTTGGTGGGTGGGGCATCCTTTTCCAAAAAAGACCGACTGAATCAAAGAGGAAATATCTTACCCTCGGCAAAGAAAACGGATTCAGTGTTCTAATTTGATTTTATTTTAACTTCCATTGCGATTACAGCTTAACAAGATTAGTCAAGGTCTGTCGCAGAAAAAAAAATAATAGTAGGCACTCAGAGAACGCATACCTCTACTAACACCATTGTCACTAAAAAGAAACTGAATGAAAATCTGTTCATACTTAGCTACAATGAAATTTAACCAATTTATCCTCATCCTTTGGCCTACCTTTCAAGAAAATGTCATTGAAATTCACCGAGAACTTTTGAAAATATTGTGTGAAAAGACTTATTGCTATGATGCACGGTGTGTAACTGTAATAATGAATCCCACGATCCGCCTCAAAATTCAATTAATTCTTCCATAGCCTCACCCATTCAATGTCATTGAAATTCATTAAAAGTTTCTGGAGATAATCAGACAGACACTGGTGAATACATATGCCTCTTCCAACTCCTTTGGAACAGGTAAATAATTTGTTCGCCTCATACATGATCTTTCTAACCGTCTCTATTTTTTCCTTCGGTTCTTACTAAGAGACGCGATGACTGATCAACCAGAATTCACGCACTTTGACAACTTTTTCAAGTTGAAGCGCTTTCTTAACCAGGCAGCTGCAAAAGAAGTCTTCAGGGAGTCCATCAATCGCAGCAAATTTAATTTTTGCAGCAGTAGAATACACAGTAACGTCACACATTTTCAGAATAACTTTGAAGTCAATGTTTCCAATTGTCCTTCACAGTAGTAGACGCGGCTACATTGCTGTCTGGGGAGCTCTGGACCCTCCTTCTACCTTTCTCGGTCGAGCAATGTCTTGATAAATTTTATAGATAAAACAGCCAAACAGGTCTGGTTAGTTACACAATAGAAACCGCCACGGGACCAACGTCTTCTGGCAGCATGCTGTGTTTGGGTTGATAGATTGAAAAATTGGAAAAAATCTGTTATTGATAAGTAAGTTACGTACTTCTCTCTCGTCTTTTGTTGGACGATGATCATTTTAAAAAATCTGAAATTAAAAAAAACAAGTGTAAATGCTGCCTGACACAAACTAAAAGATTGATTTTCGCATAAACTTTCATTGTAAATTGAACCCACCGCAAAAAAAAACTATTTAGGTGGAGAATTTTCATAAAAAAGAAAATCTGGGGGTGATCAATTAAAAAATTGGAAAAGATGGCGATAAATAGATAAGTTACTTCTCTTGCATTATATTGGACAGTGATTACTAAAGAGAAGTCTGAATTTTCTTGAAAATCAAGATCGATTCTGCACAAATTTACATTGCAAAGTTACCCCCGCCCCCAGTAAAAGACTTATTTTAGGCAGTTTTTTTTAACAAGAAAATGTTTTTTCTATGCACAATAAAAGTAAAAGATTATTATTTTTCAGCTCTTTAGCTCTATCGGTGCGGTTTGTACACACAATTTATACATAGATAGCCAGCTAGACCAACTTCAAAACTGAAGAAATCTATATCTATTGACAGTTTTGGTTGATGGTGTCCAATAATAGAAATAATGAAGAATGTATTGACCCAGACTGTTGTGATGAAAAGAGATCTCCTTTTCAACGACTGGTGAAACTCGAGATATTAACCGTAGTGAATATATATCCACGCCAATCAACTGGCCCAGGCAAATGGCAATTCGAAATCCCATAAGGGAAAAACCAAACCACAATAACAACAACAACAAAAAAAAAAAAAAGAAACAACGTGGGTTTGGGGTTAGAGGAAAGAGGACTCGTCCATTGTAAGAAAGTTAGGATCAATATCAATAACCAACGGAGATGAATAAGCTGAGAAATAAGTATTTGGGAACAGATCGATAGAAGAAACATTGAACCGTCTGCGGGACGAATGGCTGAGTATTAAGGGGATTGGAGATGATGGTTCCATAGGTTTATTGATGAATATGGACTTTTGGTGAATATTTTGTTGTAACTGCATGTAATGCGCTCAAAACTAGCATAATCTCTTCAGGAGTTCATGTCTGAAATTTCTTCTGATTTCTTTCCTTTTTTTTTTTCTCCTTTCCTACCAACTTATCTGTCTATTCGTTCAATTCGTTCATCTATCGTATTGAGTTTCAGTCCTTTTATATCTGGCTATCTTGAACTGTTCTAATCTATCTATCTATCTATCTATCTATCTCAGTCTGTTTATATCTATCTACGTCTGTTCGTATTCATTATTACCTCTTCTAATCTCTTCAAATCTATCTAACACACATAACTACGAACATTCATACGGTTATATTTGTGTTTGCGATTCGTTCATCTGTTATATTGAATCTCAGTCTTTTTTATATGTGGATTTCTTGAACTGTTCCGATCTATCCATCTATCTCAGTCTGTTTACATCTATCTACATCTGTTCGTATTTATTAATACCTTTTCTAATCCGTTCAGGTTCATCCAGTACAAACACACACAACTACAAACATTTATATGGTTACATTTGTGTTTACATGAACATTCATGTGTACATAAAACGTATACATACACATGGTAATATAAATACACATACACACATACATACATATATATATATATATATATATATATATATATATATATATATATATATATATATATATATATATATATGGCTTGGCTTTGCAGACAAAGATTTGGGGAGGGTATTCAACGATCATTGGATCCTTAGACAGTGGAGCAGTGATCACAAAATAACCCTACAGCCTGCACGACGTTATTTTAGATGAAGTGCCATGCGTGCTGGGCCGATCCAACCCTTACTTTTTTTTCTACATCAAGGGTTTGCATCTGATGATCAATCGAGGGAGCACGATTTATTTGACATGAGTTTTCTCCTCCTGGCAGGTCAGAGCTGGCTATAGAGGTCTGCTGAACCTGAGCAGATGTGCAATGACGTCAACTACCCCCTCAATGGAGTAACTCGATAGTAAACCAGCCTTAGCAGATTACGACCTAGGTCAGAGTTAACTCCCAAGGGAAAAGAAAATATAAACATATATATATATATATATATATATAGTAGAATGTGGATTCCCTACACAAACTAGTTCATGCTTCTGCCCTCTCCCTCTGCCATCACCCGATGAAGCCCGGAGAGGGCAGAAACATGAAGTAGTTGGTGTAGCGAGTCATCATTCTACTATTTACTTCTAGCTCCATTCTAAAACAACATGATTTTCATAGTATAAAGTTGCATGTATCGAGCATTGTATGTAATAAATCCATCACATTTCAGACGTTGCTTTATATTATTAATATATTATTATATTATGCCATACTGCTAACCTGATCTGTGCCATATATATATATATATATATATATATATATATATATATATATATATATATATATATATCCTCTATTCAGGGTTGAGCAGTGAGGTAACTCATCCACTGAAAGCTTATGCAATGCTCTTCCATAGGAATAGAGCACAGGTGGATGAGGGATTTATGTGTAAACAAATATATCGCTTAAATTCAGCCTTACCGACTGTCCACTTATGTAGTCCAGAGGTAGGATATCAGCTTGCAGGTCTGAAATTAAGGTTTCAGTTCTGCCCCGCAGTACTGGATGGGATTATGGAAAGTCTATAGTCACACTGAAGAGATGTAATACATCAAAACAGCTGTCTGTGGATGACACAATAATTATATATATATATATATATATATATATATATATATATATATATACGTAAGTATGGTTTTGTGTTTATATATTTTTACATTAATTTCATGAGATTTGATTGGCGTAACAGTTAACAGCGTCGGCGATGGAATCGAAAAGACGGATTCGATATCTGGACAAGGCTGTCCATGCTCACTTCGCACTAATGCCGTTGAGAAAGGCATGAATCCATCTTTCCTCTCCCTTACAGCGATAGGTAAAAGAGGAGGGCAGACTTGGCTCTTTGCTCTAGGAGGACAACTCTGAATTCACAAACCAGCTCACAAGGGAAAAATATAACGGGTCAGCTCAATTAGCCACAAAGTTCCAAGAATCTGCACGATCATACAATCGTCGTGGTAAAAGTTGGGAAAGGCCTTTGTCCAGTAGTAGGTCCAAAATTGTTGCTGCTGCTGCTGCTGATGATGATGATGATTTATTCATGGGTGAAACAATTTGTATCGTTTTTCCTGTTTTACTGCGACGGAAGTTGACAGTTCTATGAATGCCAAAAAGGTTTTCGTTCAAACCAAATTTGAATAGCCTAATAGCCTTTACAAGAAAGGAACGATACAGACATTGGGCAAAGAATGACAAATATTTTTGCCTCATATTTTTTTCTTTTTTCAAATCGGTTCTCGGGGAAAAACTGTTCTTCAATATCTCAGGTGCATCTTAAGCGTAAATGCATGGCCTATAACCCATGGAGGATAGAAATAGAAACCAACTCCTTGGATACAAACGGAAATGTGACAGGCCTAAAGAAAGCCAGTCAGTGTCCATTCTCAGAGACTCCTTTTTCTAATCCCTTAACAGCTTTACATTATTCCCGGTCAGTTATCATCATCATCATCATCATCAGTCTTTCAACGTCCGTCGTTGGACATAAATCTTCCCCAGGATTCGCCACACTTCTTTAACATGGGCGTCGCGGAGTCAGTACTTTCTGAATTTGTCTAGCTCGTCTCTCTATCTAATATTCTGTTACCTACAGTTTCGCATGTGATCTTGGGGGATCCATGTTGTGAGTCGCGATGTCCATTGCTTGTCCGCTATTCTTGCAACATGGCCAGCCCACTGCCATTTGAGATTCTTAATGGATTATACGATGTCCCTGACTCCTGTCTTTTCCTAGATGTACTTTGCTGTCTTGTGGGCCCAGCATAATTCTTTCATATGCACGTTGCATGCTTCTTAATTTGCAGATCTGTCTCTTGGTTAGGTTCTATGTTTCAGCTGTTGCCCAATACGATCATGTATTGTTTAATCAACGTCACAGGTTTTGAATCTGTTAGAGTCTGTTGTTCTCCTTGTTGTGTATTGATCAGTATATCTTGTCATGCTTAGAACTCGCTATCTCGCTAGGAATATTGGTCTATTCACATTGATCTGAGTCAGTTCGTATTTATCTAGTTATCGAGCAAGATTCAATCTGTTTTCCGCCGTAGACCGTTCAATACTCACCACAAACATCCTCTGTCCAAACATGCATGTGCAAATAATTATTTTCTCCGTGGCCTGTACAGATTCATGAGAGACTTTCTAGAGGCGATGGCGTATCGCATCCCGTTGAGCTAAGGGAGTGCTCGGGACCATGGCTGGATATTACGACTCACGATGTTGATCCCCAGGGGTCACACTTGGGATTTCGGCCAGCAAAAAATCAAATGGCGTGACGAATTAGACAAGTTAAAAATAGTACTAGCTCAGAGATGAACCACGATCGGGGGTGTCTGGTGAATCTTAGAGGAAGGTCAATGACGGGCGCTGAATGGCTGATCATAATAATCATCATGATTATAGCAGGTGGTGACGTGAATGTCACTTAGGGTGCTAGTCGCTTTAAACACAATTGTCACATATCGCAAAATCTCGTGAAACTCCGAAATGAAGCCAAATTTGGGAGGCAGGAAGGGAATATATGATGCACAAATAGGGGCAGCTGATGCCATACCCAGCGTAAGAGCAACGTTTGATTTTTTTTCCTTTCAAAGTCTGTTGATGCGAACAAAAGCCAGATAGAAAAGGCCGCTGTGCATTGGTAAGAACAGAGATCAACATAAACAGACTCCGACTAGAAAGCACACAAAGAACGCATACCTTTGTCAACACTTTACCCTAACTAAAAACTGAATGAAAATCAGTTCATATATAACATGGTCTTTCATTTTTGATTTTTCAATTTTGGGGATATTTTCTTGGTATGTGGGAAAATATCTCGTGACTGAATAAAAAATCCTGGTTCCGCCTGAAAAATCAACCAATTCTTCCCTTATCTCATGGTCCATCCTTTGACGGAATGTGAATGAAATTCGATGAGAATCTATTGGAGATATCACATAGACAGATAGATTTTGGAGATATCGTGTGAATAGACATGAACGTGAACATGTATATATGAGAAAAGAAAAGAAAAATACCTCTCAATCGAAAGAAATTCCGGAATTCGGTAAAAAATTTCACCTATTCTTCCTCGCCCCTCCCAGAATTCTTTGAGAACTTTCGTAGATATCATGCAGACAAACAGACGGACGGAAGTGAGTACTTAGTGAATACTTAAACCTCTTCCAACTCGATAGAGGTAAGCAAATGGGGAGAATTTTCATTGTCTCCTCTTTCTCTCTCTCAGAAAGAAACCACTACGTAATGAAATGTTCATATTCTGACGATGATATATTGATGCTTATATACTTGCCGACCAACGAGAGAAACTGTTTTGAAGCGAATGAAAACTGATGACTTCACAATGACATTAGTCCAATGATGCATCCACATTCCACCCGTCATTACTACAATGCAATAAGTCTTTTACTTACATTCACTCTTCTGTGACAAGCTTCGAAGACTTATATTCAATACATATATACATATCATGGCTATACTATAACGGACTGCGTTATATCAGAAGATGCCTGTATCAATATGATGAATATTTTATCTGTACAATATATATATATATATATTGCAAACAGTGTTATATCGGGGCCGCCTGAAACAATATAATGATTGATATCACGATCAGCCTTATATCGGATGATGCCTGTTTTAATAATGTTTTCATGATACTCATATAAAGTCAGGTAAAAATAACTAACTCTCTCAGGAAAGAATGCCTGATCAGTCATTTTAGTCTTCGATTTTTCATGACATCATCACAGAATTCTTTTTTAATTTTCTGAAAAGTATTTTTTCAAGTGGCCATTAATTCAGGGTGCAGTTTAGCATCGTGATTGTATACTAGATTGATCCCCCTTTCCTAAAATATGACGTAACGGTCGGAAACAAGCCGATTTAGTTTTATTCTCTTGGCCAGAGCAGGATGGAATTATTCCTCCTGTCTTCTACTGAAAATCGATTGTGAACACATTGGGGACGGACCCATCGACCTACAGACCCTTTTATAGGGATGCGTGCAGATGCATCTGGAAAAGACTCCTCCTTCATTTTCGTTATTCTCCGTTCATTTGTCTGCTCTGTCTGGAGAGCAACACCCGGGAATCTATCTGTTCTTCTTTTTATGCGCCAAGCGATCAATCTTCGTGTATTCATTATCTCGCTCGATCCATTCATATCGATTTATGTCTCTTTGTATCTCTCCAGTCATCGGGGGAAAGCTTTAAACCTCCTACCGTCGTAAACGGGGTACGTCCTCATCACAAACCTGACACGCTCATCTGTCCTTACACGCACGCATGTGCAAATAACAAATCTTTCCTAGCCTGAACGGATTAATGGGAAACCCTTCTCCGGGCGAAAGGAGCATCCGATTCCGACGATCTCACAAAAGCCATCGAGCAGTGGCACTAACATCAGCAGAGACCAATAAAAACAGCGTCCAAGTGGAAAGCACCCAGAGAACGCATGCCTATCTATACCAACGCTATTGTCACGAGAACTTCCGGATACATCGAATGGACGGTTATGAGCGTATACATAAAAATTCTACCAACTCTTCCAACCCCATCCACTAAATGTCATTGGAATTCATATAGTAGTCTTGGAGATATCTTGCAACGGACTGACAGACAGATCGACCGAATACATATTCCTCTCCAACGTTGGCAGAAGAAACTAGAAAGCAATCATACAAGGCATACATCAACCTATACCATACACTATCAAAGAGTCGATGAAAATCAGTTCATATATAGCTTTAATGGAAGGGAGGTGTCTATGCAAATGTCGATTTTCCATATTTCGGACCATCATCTTGTTATATGAAAAAAAAAGATATCTCTAAATCGGAAATAAATTCCCGAATCTATCCTCAAAATTTAACCAGATCTTTCCCAATCCCTTGACAAATGTCATTGAAATTCAATGAGAACTTTTGGAGATATTGACTGGGAAAACATTACTGAAAAAAAATGAAAAATATATCTCTCATTGGAAGAAATTCCTGGATCCACTGTAAGATTTCTAATTTTCACTAGCTCCATAACTTACGCCTCCAGAAAATTTAATTGAAATTTATCGCAATCTTCAGTAGATATTGTGTGGACAAATAGAAAGACAGACTGACACAAGTGAATAAGGTACGAGGACATTTGTGTCCTGGACAACTACGTTCCGGTCATTGGCGTCCCTGGACATTTGTGTCCGGTATTTCGGTGCCTGGGTCATTTGTACATTTCTTACGAGGGGGTGCCGACAACAGACATACTTTCTAAACTTACAAAATGAATTTTTCAATCAATAAAAGATACTCTAATTCATCAAACGAAATGGGAATTTGCAAAATGAGAAACGGGTTTTGTAGTTCTTGTGTAACCACAAGAGAAAGGGTGTGTTGAAAAATGGGGAGTGTATCAAAAGAAGGAATAAAGGAAGGAAACAAGGAGTAAAGGAAGAACAAGATGAAGATGAGGAAGGAGAAGAAGACAAAACCGAATAATAGAAAAGAAGATGAGAAAAATAAAAACAGAGAAGACAAACGAAGAAGACAAAACGAAGAAAAAGAACAAGAACAGGATGAAGAAGAAGAAGAAGAAGAAGAAGAAAAAGAAAAAGAAGAGGAAGAAAGTGATGATTATTTGAATAAAGAGAAAGAAATTATTCTGATTGAAGCAGAGATTGTAATGTCAACTTAAAAAGAGTGAAAAAAGCAGTCAAAATAATTAACAGCATGATGACAACCATGATGATGATGATGATGATGATGAGAAAGGTTAAGGAAAATCAAAAGAATTATAAGAAAGTCGTGAACATAGAGCGAAACGAAAGATAAGCAAGTCTGGTTAGTCATGCAATAGAAACTGTTTTGATAGAATGTTGTGCTAAGGGTGAACAATTAAAAAAATTGGAAAAGGCGGTGGTCGATTAATATATTACTCCTCTTGCCTTTTACTGGGTAGTGATCACTGAAAAAAAGTCAAAAAATAAGCATAAATGCTACGTGGCACAGAAATAAGAACAAATTTAGTATAAACTTACATTGCAATTTGAAGCCCCCACTTGAGAGGGGTCAAAAACATGAGAAGACATTTTTTCTAGACTTAATAAGGAGTAAATGTTAAAATTTTCAGCCGTTTAGTGCCATAGCTACAGTCTATGCGTGCGATACATACATACATACATACATACATACATACATACATACATACATACATACATACATAGAATAGCCAGCCGCAAAATCCGCTTAAAAACGGAAGAAACCTGTGTTGATACTTTAGGTGACAGTTTCAGTTGACGGCTTCTAATAAATTGTGATGGAAAAGAAATCACGCTGACTCCTATAAAGAAATAGTATTCGCTAGTCTTGTGTAGGACCATCTTGAACTCATTATCTCTGAGTTTGGAATTGAAAGGCGGTCAACTGCACCGTGCCAGAAGTTCAGAAGAAAAATCAAGGCACCCATACAAAAAAAAAACTTGTTAGAAATTCGTGATACTATCAGGTTCGACATTTATAGCCAAGGATTGCGATGTCGGCATTCGCGTGGTTGTACGGCGTATACCTACTTCAGTATTTCCAAGTTATTTGTATGTTCAATAACTATTGCTAAAGACATGGTCGTATTAATAGTTCCCAGAAAACACCCGGCTTTACCTAATGCCCGAAACCCATTTCCGTCACAGCTACCAACGAGCTAGAAATAAGAGAAGTAGCAAAAATAAAATGACAAATACGAAAAAATAGCTTCTTGGACTAGTCATCATTACGAGGTTAATGGGTATATGTGACGTCAACAATGGACACGCACCATAGAAAGAAGAAATATACTCGCTAACACGTACATGTGCGCATGCGCGTGACACACACCCGCATGTGAATATAGGATAATCTTTGTTTTAACGTACATGAGCCAATGCCGGTGTTTAACCAGCATGGAAAGGCTCCAAAAGTCATACATACCCTCTAGAAAGGATAATCTTTTTATGAACAAGTATCATTACATGATATATCAATCAGGAATAAAAACAATTATATGAAATGTATGCTTAGGCTATTGAGCCAAGCTATGCAAACATATCTATATAGTTGTATCTATAAAAGATGGATGCTTTTCTGGGATTAGAAAAAAGAAAGAAGGAATTATTATTATGGAAGTTTAATTATGTTTCTCGTCCATTTCAGCGTTGTATAATGATAGAAAAAGTGTTCCTTGCAGCAAAGACCTACTCAGCTATACGTTCACGTCAAAATTCAACTAGGGGAACACGCGTATACATGTACAGAGAGAGAGAGAAAAGCAAATAGTTTCCATAAATTCTTTGAATGTTTCTTATGAATTCTACAGACCATACACTCAATGATTTTATGTCCATATATGCAATGTCAATAATTTATTGGCATTTTTTTTATTGAATTTAAGAGAACATTTATACAACCATTTTATGTCCACATACGCAGTATCCATAAATTATTGGTATATTTCTAATATATTTATTATAAAAATTCACTCTGTGATTTTATGCCCACCTGCACATTGTGATGATAGATACGACTTGATCGAGGGAGCAATATGTATATTGTGTCATCCACAGACAGCTGTTTCGTTGTATTACAACTCTTCAATATGGCTATAGACTATCCATTATCCCTTCCAGTACCACGAGGTAGGATTGAAACCTTTGCTTTAGACCCGGAGGCCGGTATCCTACCAGAGCACCACGGAACCGGAAGGTCAGTAAGATTGAATATAAGCAATATGTTTATTCAGCATATTCCCCATCTACCAGAGTTCTCTATTCCCATGGAGGAGCATTGCATAAGCTTACAATGAACAAGTTACCTCACTTAAAGAGTGCTCAACCCTGAATAGGGAAGCGTTGATTATTGTGTCATCCACAGACAGCTGTTTTGTTGTATACCAACTCTTCAGTGTGGCTATAGACTATCCACTATCCCATCCAGTACCACGAGACAGGATTGAAACCTTTGCTTCAGACCCAGAGGCCGGTATCCTACATTTGGTAAATGGTGAATAACGCGTAAAAAAACACATGGCTTAATTCGGTCCTACCGACTGCCAACTTCTGCGTAGAATACCAGACCTCGGGTTTGAAGCTAAGGTTCGATCCCACCTAGCGGCACTGGAGTAAATATCGAATCTGAAGCCACACTGAAGAGGCGTAATACGACGAAACAGCTGTCTGTCTTTCTCTTTCTTTCACTCTTTACACATACAACTACCTCTCTATCTTTCACCCTCACCCTTCATACAACTCTCTTTTCCCTGTCGTAACTCAAAGGTTTCTCCCTCTCTCTCTTTCTCTCTCTCTCTCTCTCTCTATCTCTCTCTCTCTCTCTCTCTCTCTCTCTCTCTGTATCTATCTCTCCCACACGCCCTGGCACAAAAATCCATCTTCTTTTCTTTCATTGTATCCGTCTTTTTCTCCTTCTCTCTCTTCTTCTTCTTCTTCTTCTTCTTCTTCTTCTTCTTCTTCTTCTTTTTCTTCTTCTTCTTCAGCGTGGTTTTCTCACCATCCCTCGGTCTTGCAACAACAAACAGACATTTGCCCCTGACGGACAGACACACACACAAATCAACTTGTTTCCTGACGGCGTTAATCTAAACAAATCAAACATTTCTTTTGTTTATCTTTGAGCATCGCATACGACTCCATGTTGGTTTTCAATTACCGGAGGCTCTAGACGCGCATGTTACTTGTATTTACTTCCGGGGGGGGCGGTCAATACAGATGCGCTCTTTGTTTGCTTCAACTTGCTCATCGTACACCTTTCTCCATTTGGCCTTACGCTTCGCAATCAAACCCCCCTCTCTCTCTCTCTCTCTCTCTCTCTCTCTCTCTCTTAAGAGCAATGTTATGGACAACTTAGCGATAAAATAAAAGAGAAAGGACTAGGGTGGAGGACATAGTTCAGGGGATTAAGAAACAAAAATTGAGATGGTCAAGGGAGATAACTTGATGAAGAGACAGATTTCACAAAGGCCTAACCGATTGGTGCCCACGGGACTATAAAAGGAAAAGACCAGACACGAGATGGGGAGACGAGATAGAAAAGTTTGCTGGTAGGACATGACAGAGTCTAGTGCAATCACACTCGCCATCGAAGGATATGGGAAAGGCCTTCGTCCAGCAGTGGACTTATAACAGCTGTTAAAGATAATGATGATGATCTGTAGGCGTGCAAACTCGTTGGTTCAGTTTTGATTACTCCTACAACCTGTCGACATATCTTTTGTCGGCTAAAGGTCGGCATACATTTGTATTACAATAAACAAGCTCTAACCTTGAACATCTACACTGTTTTTTTATCAGAATTATATATCTATTAGATCTCTTGGGAAATCCTTTAGCCTTTAAAATATCACGAGAACCTGGTTGTGTGACCCTGTTATAACCTGGAATCCCTACTACGCATGCTCTCTCCCTTATTCACTCTACGGTGAACGACCAAACAATTCATTCTTCATACCTCATGTATGCCTTCTTTTTTTTTGCCTAACATTGCATCGGTCCCACTGTTGTCTAGAATTGGTTCCCTGAAACTTTTGGCTTTATCAAAAGAGATTTGAGACCATGGCCGAAATTACGGGGAATACGACAAGGCAGCTGATGGCACTGCCAAACGAGGACTATTTATCAGCGATGCCAACTGAAATTAACTTTATGCTATATTTGACGTCAAAAAAGACAAAACGCAGTGAAGAGCACTTTCATCAGTTTTTATGACTATTCTAATGGCTAAAAATAGCCATATTTGCCTGATAGCTTGACTAGTTTGACTAAAATAACTTAGAGAATTGGCTAATATTATTGATATAGCCCTGAGAAATTGGCTAAAAAAGCGTTAAATGTTGAATCTTCGTACTGCCAGAACAAGAAACGCTTGGCGCTAAAACCTCTAAATTGGCTATAAGGCTTTTCACACTGTTTTGAAAAGTAGGAGGAAAACTGAGATAGTAGATACAAGCACTCTTGTTGCAAAAAAAAATATTCAGTGGGGGGGGGGCGGTAACACGTTCAGATTTTTTTGAGTTTCAATGCCGTAGAATTTGTTCATATATAATGCGTTATAATATCTCTTTTGATTGTGTGATTTTCCGGCAAAAATAAAATCCTGCTTCGTTAGGTCTATAAAAAAAATTGTTTTTCTATGAAAAAAAATTGGTGTTGATGTACTCATTTTTGGGTGAAGCTGTATATTTCTTCCAACCTCGTTGGCAGAGTTAAGCAACAAGTTGCATTGGTATCTCGGGTCCCGAGGCAACAACTTAAATCCTGTCTCTTCAAACGAGAAATCTTGTTCTGTGAATGAGAAGAGGAGAAAAAAATCACGTTTCCGCTCCTCAGTCACGAAGAAGGCGCTTCCTTTAACACCGGAAGTTGGTTGCAGGTCAATAAAGACAAGGAAGGCTCTTCTTTTAACACCGGAAGTGGGTCTCAGGTCAATAAAAACAGGGAAGCACTCGTTAACCATAGCATATGATGAGAAGATAAGAAAAGAGAGAAAAAAAAAACGTACCGAAGATGAGAAGTCGAAAGAAAACTTTGATGGGAAAAAGTGAATATAAAGATGGAAAAACAAGCCTTATTGCTGCAAGGTCAAACTCCTCTTCAACTTCTGTTCCGACTGGAGATGATTTACTGAAACTTTTGTATCATCATAATTAACACCATAATCAGTATCATCTCTGTCAATCTTTTGATGTGCATCGCTGAAAATAGACCTTCCGATTCTCAAGAACCTGTCTAAGTCGCAGCAGCTTCTTATTTTTTGCCATCACAATTTCGTATATGATCTCTATCTGGTGACTCACATCATGATTCGTGATGTCCAGCATTTGTCTGACATTATTGCAATCTAGCCGACTAATTTCCATTTGAGTTTTCAAGTAATTTATTCATATAAATGAAAATTATAAAAATATGTTTTTCAGTATGTATGTATTTATTTTATTTATTAGATTGAAATAAGCCCTTTGCGTATTTCCAACACAAATTATCGTAGTTATGTAGTAATTATCAATTCAGCTCAGACGGTAAAAGAGCCGCTTACCAATCTGTTGATTGTGATTTCTAATCACAATAGTAGAATGGTGATTTTTACATAACAGTTTTGTTTAACGTGACGAAACAGATAAAAAGTGAAGAATTTACACTCCTAAATTTGGTAAGGAGTGTTCTCGTTCTTGTCATGGAAGACTTATAAACTTGTCCTTGTGCCAAACTTGTATTAAAGCCGCTGAAGTCTTCTTTGAAAGTTGATATATTCATATCTGTCTACGACGCTGGAAGACGTATAAGTATTCACTCGTGTCTGTCCTATTCATACAATATCTCCAAAAGTTCACCATCAATTTTAATGACGATTTGTGGACGGTTGGGCTTAGGATTGTGGGATACGTGATTGAATTTTGAGGCGGTTGCAGGAATTTTCTAAAGTTCCACCCCTGCATTGTAGCTATATATTCACATAATATTTCAATGATTTTCAGTTAGGTTTTCTATGAAAGTGGACCATGAGTTGAGTGAATTGATTGAATTTGGGGGCAGTCTCATTTGAGAGACATTTCTTATACATTTATATGAACCATTGGCTTAACGAGGATTGCTTAAATGTTTTGGTGGATCAAGGAAACCTCCACAGTTACCGCCCCTAAATCATCAAGGGTTCTCAACCATTTTTTTCCAGCGCAACCCTTTGTCCTGTTCGGCAATATCGGTCACCTGTATAGATTATATAGAGTAACATGTATGGACCCCATAGAACTGATATTAGGCAAGTAGTATTTGTAAGCAATTTTATTTAATTTAATGTTACATTTTAATACGATAGATGTGATAGGTTCTTTTGATAATTGTTAGGAAAGAGTAAGATTAAAAATTATACCGATTAATCAGGTAACACTATTTCAAACTGGCCATTTATATATTGCTTGAAATTTTACCGAGAAAATGAAAGCAGAAAAATATGGGCATTTGAAACTGTATTTTATTAAATCACACTAGAAAGGATACTATTTAGGGTTAGTGTTACAATTGCAGTTTGCAACCTGAGATTAGTTTTCAAACCAACCTACTAATCCTAACCAAACTCTACCAACTAACCTTGACTTACCTACTAACCATAACTACATACCACACTGGCTCTTGAGTAAACTTTAGATTTTAAAATGTAACGTTATTCGATCGTCGTTGAAGAAAATGTAGTCACTTTTAGCCATTCAAAATGGCTGTGGCATCTCCCTTGATGGCCAACCCTGCAAAATATTGATGTAATGTTTAATCTTACCTATTCCAAACAATTACTACACTTCCCATTAGGTAACACAATGAAACGATGTCAGAGAGACATCCGTGTATCAGTCGCAATTAACAGGCTTACACGAAATTTGATTTTGATTTTACACATTGCTAAGAACAGGGGTGATCAAAGAACTTTCCCGGCATGTTTCAGACACAGATTAGTGAGCCTCCACCAAGAACAGCCAGGTTCTTGTCAAGGAGGGAATTTTTGAAAGATTTTCGATCGTCGAGTCATTCACGAATTCCACGAATTCATCTTGGAGATTGTCCAGAACAGATCAAGGATTAACTCTGAAGGGATTCCGAATGAGTCGCTAATCCAATTCTATAAAACGACCCGATTCACTAATCTCAGGAAAATAAGAATCTAATCCATCACATCGAAACTAAATATTTCTGGGCTGTCACAATGACTTAGTTGATGGCCTCTCCGACCACGGATCAGCAGTTCCATTTTGCAATCGCCCAATTTTGATAGTTCAGTTTGGCCCATTACCCATGTGTACGTTATATATCTTACATAGAAATTTGCCCTCGATGCCAATGAATGTCAAATTTTTACTCTGCCAGTAAAAGTGAACATTCACCGGAAAATATATCGAAATCTGCCGATGTGTTGATTTTTGGCAGAATTTTAAAATCTGAATGTAACTCATACGTCCCGATTTGTCCGTAAGCGTTCCTATAATATACAAATTATACAATGCAATGCTTAATTAAGCAAAGAAGGAACAAATCATTACGCAGATTATCTAAAAGCTATCAATGATGAATGGCCGACAAAATTTTAAAAAATTTTGAAAATTTTCTTGAAAAATTCCAAAGCCCATACCTAGCACTCCAATGGTCTATTTGTGGGTCGCACCCCACCTGTTGCTGACCCCTGCAGTAGGATAATGCTTCCACTGATATTTTCGAAAAAAAATCGTTCCCCAAACTACATATATATAAGCGGCTGTACGTCAGATGGTGTCAGTGAAATCATCAAATCGGATAGAAAAGAAACCTAGCATAGCCTCTTTGATTTCGTAATTATCCGACTCTTGATATTATCTGACAAGTCAGATATCCTTCAACGGACTGGATCATTTGAAAGGGGTAAAATATTCGATCTCTTTGTGCTATTTTATTCCAACATGCAATTTATACGGAATATATGGATGGGAGGGTAAACAAGGCATTCGCACCCCCCACATCCTTGCCCCGGTTCAGGCCCTCCAACCAAAATTGAGGGTTTTGAAAATTTGAGCCTTATAGTCAATAAAGGATAATGGTGTTGTAAAGATTTTTTACGTACCACCAACTCGATCGGCCCGCGTAGAAAGAGTAAATTATAATTCGCTTGTAACAGGGTTGCCGTGAAGATATATTCCGAATATAAACTTTTGTCCCCACCCCCAGGATTTATTCCCCACCCCCTGGAGAAGTGTGAGTGAAAGCTCCGGCTTCAGTGTTTCGGTTTGTTGACAAAGTCTGTAATGGTAGCTAGGTTTCGTTGAAATGCCTTATCGATTAAGTCGTGGAAAAAATATCCTTCGGACAGGTCTGGTTATTCATTCAATTGAAATTGTCACATGACCAACGTCTTTTGGGAATCAGGCTGTGTCGGGGGTGATCAATCTAAAAAAATTGGGAAAGAATAAGTTGCTTCTCTTGCCTTTTGTGGGATCAATAAAAAAAAAAAGTTTTATCATTCTTGAAACAAATATGATCGCAACCGGGCACAAATTTGGGCCAATTTAGCATGAAATTTACATCTGAAATTGAACCCCCACTAAAAACTTATTTAGGGAGGGAATTTCTAAGTTTTTTTTCCAGACATGAGAGGTAAATGTTTAAATTCTCAGCCCTCTAGCTATATTGCTACGGCCTGCGCACGTAATACATACATACATACATAGCCAGCAAGCTAATTAGCTAGACGAGTCTGAAAACTGAAGAAACCTATGTTGACTGCATCGGTTGATGGTTTCTAATAGGCTAGCTTTTTCCTCCATTTGTTGGACGAAAGTCTGTCTGTAAAATTGTTTGTTTCATCCTTTGAATTTCTCGAAAAGAATTCCTTCACTTCTTTTTTCATCTCTACAACTCAATCTTCATCTTTAATTCTTGAAAGCTATCTAACTTCCTTGAAGAGCAAGAGTGCTCCTTCCTCAGCATTCAAATCTTGACCCAACAAACCCAGTATCCTCGTATTCAGGGGACAAAACTTTTTTTTTTAAATTACAGCAAGCAATTTTTTTAAATACGGTAAACGGATCAAAAACTAAGGCATGCAAATCAAAGACGTAAATTGAGAACCATGCAACGTGCACATGAAAGAATTATGCTGGGTCTCACATGGAGAGACCACAAGACAGCACAGTACATCCGAGAAAAGACAAGACTTAGGGACATCATAGAATCCATTAAAAATCTCAAATGGCGGTGGGCTGGCCATGTTGCAAGAATGGCAGACAATCGATGGACATCACGACTCACAACATGGATTCCCCGAGACCACATGCACAACCGAGGCCGGCAAAATGTTAGATGGAGAGACGAGCTAGACAAGTTCAGGAAGTACTGGCTCCTTGACGCACATGATAGCGAAGTGTGGCAAATCCTGGGCAAGGTCTATGTCAAACGACGGACGTTAAAAGACAGATGATGATGATGATGATGACAAGCAAATAAAAAAAATATAGCTAGAAAATTATACACAACGGCAAGCAAATTAAAAAAAAAAAGAAATATGGTAAGCAAATAAAAGAGTAACGACACTCAAAATTAAAAATACTGTGAGTAAATTGAGAAATACGGTGAGCAGGTTAGAAAATAAAGTGAGCAAATTGAAAATAACTGCATGAAAACCTGATTGATCAAAATGAATAATTAGTAGATAACAATTGCTGTTTCAATCATTGAAAACGTTAATTTTTCCTGGTCAAATTAATTAAAACTTGTTGCTTAATTAAATCCAAGGGTCTTTTTTTGGTTTGTCCCCTGCAAAATCTGACGTTCGGGAAAAGGGTGTATCCATTTCCATAAACAACAGATTTAAGAGTTTTCATACACACTATATCCTTACAAATCACACAGGGTAGTTCATTTACATCAGGGTTGCCACTTGACTCTCTTGCAAAGAAAACAGATTTGCCAACCCAACAGTATTGGAGCTCAATCAGTTTTACCACCAACAACCATTTCCCAAGAAAAACCTTATTTTGCAAAGAAACTAGATACCACTTCATATATATATATATATATATATATATATATATATATATATCCAGTATCACATCCAGTACCACGAGGTAGGAGTGAAACCTTCGTGTCAGAGGCTGACATTTTACCCCTACCCTACGTAGAACTGGACGGTCAGTAGGGACCGGATTAGGCGATATATATATCCATCAGAGTGCTCCATTCCAGAGATGAAAAAGCATTGTTATAGTAGCTTATAATAGACGAGATCCCCTAACTGAAGAGTGCTCAACCCTAAAGAAGGGAGCGTTAATTATAATAATAATTGATAATAATGTCATCCACAGATAACTGTTTCGTTGTATTACAGCACTTCAGTGTGGCTATAGACTATCCAAATCCCTTCCACTACCACGCAGTAGGATCAAAACCTTCACTTCAGGCTCAGAGGCTGACATTTTACCCCTGCCCTTTCGTTGTACTTTCCAAGATTTGACAAGATAAAAATTCATTTTAAAATCCTAATCCTTTGCGTATCTTACGTATACAAGCGGCTATGCATTGAATGGTATGTATTTGGACTAGTCTAATTAGATAGAAACGATGCCTTGCGTAGCCTCTTTAATTGTACGATTATACGACTTTTGACATCATCTGACAAGTCAGATATCCTTCAACGAACAGTATCAATTGAAATAAGTAAAGTATTCTTTTCCTTTGCGCTATTTTCTTCCACATGCAACTCACAAATATTTTGCTGCGGGGCTAGATCAAAGTGTCGGCGATTATGAAAGGTTTCCTAATTTTTACAATTCTCTGGGCAACCTTATAAGAGGCCCGAAGGCTAACTTTACCTTGTTGATTACACATACCCACCTTGAGCAAGTTACATACACTTTAGATTAGTTGCTTCCCGCTTAGAATAAGATTGTCCTTTGAAAGCTAGATTAGGATGTTACACTATTTTCATTTATTTTATTGAATGGGGAATTGTAAAATCGTTGTAATTAATCAGTATACTACAAATCACCTTCATCTTAATTGTTAATCAGTTGCGATAAAAAGCAACAAAAATGAGGATGAAAGTAAATAGTTGTAAATAACTTAAAATAATGATTCACAATGCTTCATCTGATAAAATAAATTGAGATAAAATGAGATTGTATTGAACTGCAGTGCCAGTTAATAACAAACCTGGCGCAGAAGTTTTGGATAGGTGATGAGTTTAAAGGTTTTCTTTTTCTGGGGCTTGCCACTGAGTTCCAGTAGTTCAGTGTTGAGAACAGTCGCGCGTTAAGCGAGTTAATCTCCAGCATTGAAGGTTGTGAGTTTTATTCACACCGGGGACTTATTCTTTATTCCGGTTCGCGCTGTTAACCTCTGATTCGTAGACAGCATCATTCTTTGTGCAGAGAACCTCCATGACCTCCAACAAATGCTAGATGAACTGAATGAAGGAAGAAAGGAAGTCGGCCTTCACATGAACTTCAACAGAATAAAAGTCATGTGCAACGATCATAATTGGAAACGCAGAACTGGAGAACGTAGACCACTAAATCTACTTAGGACAGCGAGCCTCCAAGGAATCCTCAAAAGAAGAAGAAATCAAGCGGAGAATCACTCCATGATGGCAAGCCTTCTACAGAGCAAACTCAACCTTCAAAAACAAGATGATCCCAATAATCCTAAAAAGAAGAGTATACAACCAATGCATCCTCCCGATAGTCACCAATAGAGCTGAAGCATGGAATATAATTAAGAGATAGACCCTCAAACTGAGAAGCATGCAATGTGTGCATAGGAGAATCATGCACAGCCCGCCATTTTCAAGGCCCTTTGCCACTAAGAGGTGCAGGTCGGGCTCATCCTGACGCTTTTGTGACCTCAGTTGCTTTAGTAAATACAGTGGCGTCGGCTGGAGTTATTTTTCATGGGTTGCTCCATTTTTTTCACATGTTGAGCTTGACCTCACGTTGCATTTGTTCCGGTTGGAGTGCAAATAAATAGGTGCTCATCTTAATATGAAGAAATCACAAGGTAGCACGATACATTAAGGAAAATGGCAATGGGCTGGTCATCTTGCAAGAATGGCAGACAACCAAAAACATCACGACTCCTAAATGGATCCCCAAAGATCACTTGCGTAACCGAGACCGGCAGAATGCAAGATGGAGAGACGAACTAGACAAGTTCAGGAAGTATTGGCTCTGCGATGCCCACGATAGAGAGAAGGGGAATCCTGGGGAGGGTCTATGTTCAATGAGGGACGATAAAAGAAAACTGATGATGATGATGATGATAGGAACCCAGTCTGGATTTAGTTGCAATAAAAAGCAACAATTAAGACGAGAGTAAACAATACGTTAATGGATAATGATTAGTAACAAAATGCCGTCTCAGAGAGCGTGGCTTTATTGAATGGTTTCATAGAACTTTATGACGCACAACACGTTTTTCATTTATAACGTTGAAACAAAATGTGATGTATGATTCACTGTTTGATGGTTTCTTACCATAGGATGCCATAATTACCATGGCGTGAGAATGTAAATATATCGGTGGTTTGTTGACCGAATATACAACAAGAAAGCTTATTTTTACCCGACATTAAAAGTCTGAGATGCTGACTGGAAAAGCAGACCAGTAGCGGATCAAATTAGCCGGTGCATTTAGTTGTCTGAACTAAACATAAAAACTGTCAGAACTGGTATATTCAAAAAGCACACCCAGAGATAGGAGAGAAGTCGGAAGAGCACAGATATATGTGTGCAAACCAGATATACTTGGTTTTACGGAATAGTACTTTTTTAGATGCGCTAGTATCTGCTGCAGCGATTGCAGTTACCGACTAACTGGCCATCTCACAGACAAATCGATATAGCAAAAGCCTCACACCATCTTCACGAAGCATCCCCTCCCACTTTTCCTCTGAATCTGATGTTGCCTGAATGGTATCTTATTATTACGTAAAAAGAACACGGAATTCTGTTTCACTGCGGCCAGACGACAAATGCGGCGATTGTATGAATAAAATTCCATTTTACAGCGATGTTAGCATTAAATGAAGGTTCCAACAAAAGGGAGGAATTTTAAAGATGGTAGATTTGAAATGAATGGGCTCTTGAGGAAAGGCCTCTAAAAACACCAAAGATCAAACTAGCGCATCTATGGTCTCATTTTTGATGCAGTGTTGCCAACTTTATGCTAGGTTCATCCGACGCACAATTTGCATTTATTTTATTGAACGACCGTAGCCATAAAAGTTGGTGAAGGGATTTATCCTTTTTTATAAGTACATATAAGTACAAGTGTTTGCTTGTGCGTTTGTTTGTGTGTCCCAACGCTCCTGGCCATGCTGTTTTATCTACAGACTTGAAAAATCGGCATCAGTACTCCACTAGACCCCTGGATTTTTTTCCATTTTGAAAAATTCTTGAGAATCCAGATGTTTCTAGATACTTTTTTAATTATGTTTTAGTTGTTTCCCCGTGGAAAATACCAGTGATGTCGTAAATGAAGATTATTCTGACAATATCAATTCTGCAACAGATTTTTATTTTTAATGCCTCAGAATTTTGACGCTACGGCTGTTCAATTATCGACTGTGGTACCGAGTCATTTTAAATACTACTTTTAGAATATGTTTTCCCATTTTCTTCGCTGTGCACGGCTTTGTTTTTAAATTTTTATCCCGTAGGGTTTGTTTTTCTATTGCTTTCTCAATTATTCTCCATAGTTTATTGTTTATTTGTTAGAAAAGTTGATTACACAGTCAAGAGACAAGTCTTGACAAGGGAGACAGGAAATCCATTATTAAAAGATGGATGCTTTTCTGGGCTTAAAAAAAAAGACGAATTATTATTACGGAAGTTTGATTACGTTTCGCGTCCATTTTAGCTTTGCATAATAATAGAAAAACCGTTCCTTTTAACAGAACTTACCTCGGGAATTTATTCATATAAAAAATCAGCAAAGGACACACAAGCATATATATATATATATATATATATATATATATATATATATATATATATATATATATATATAAATGTATATATATATACAAAAAAGAGGCAAGCAAACAGTTTCCATAAACTCATGAAATGTTCTAATGAATTTAGCACAATATTCACTCAATGATTTCATGTCAATGTATGCAACCAGTGTGTATAAAATCTTTATAATGAATTTTATTATGCAAATGTAATTTCTCTTGCGCTCACCAAAGGATAAGCATACTCAAGTTTGAGAACTGCATCTATTTATGAAGTGATTTTCATTCAGTTTTTAATGACAATGGCGTTGTCAAAGGTATGCTCTCTTTGAGTCCTTTATATCTCTGCCTGCGATTTCAATCTAGCATAAAAACTCGGGATACTTCAGATGAGGAAACAAAGGGGAGTACTAAAGAAAGAACAAAGAAAGAGTCTAAGCGAAGAAGTCTCTTTCTTCCAGAAGGAAATAAACTGTGAATATAAAACAAGAGAAAGAATGAAAGATGAAACGATAGAAGAACGAAAAATAAAAGGAAATAAAGATGAAAGAGAAACGAGACGAATTATTTTATGCTGCATCCTCGTATGTTAACAATAGATGCCAATTGACAAGCCGATAAAAGCCGGCACAGAAAGAACGTTTTAAAGTGGACAAAATTACCATTGCCCTAGGTGGGCTATTTTTGGAAACATTAAATGCGATAAGGTACGGGGTTATTACTCATATAAATGTTTTTACCTTTCTGGGTCAGACTTTTAGTAGTCTCATATCAACGAGATATTAGTGTCTCAGCTTGAAAATTCTATTCTAGAATCTGGTGAAACCAGCCGTTGATTGTGTTCCTCGTTTGGTTCACTCAGTTGATATATTGCCAAGGATCTGCAATATCCTTATCCATGGATCTCTGTAATATTTTTGGACGGGAACAAAGAAAATACTTAACTTGATAAGATTAGTATATGCTCAGCGGCACATGCGTGTAATACACTTGAGATATTGGACGTTTATAAAGTATCTGGATACTTTCCACACAGACCCTGTGTTTCTGTCTGCTTTTTCTATTAAAAATAAAAGCTTGTAACACTTTAGAAGTAGGAACAAAAGTGATTATAGAAGAAAGAACAAGAAATGATTTTTAGACGAATACAGAAGTGAATAAAAGGCGAATGTTAAACAGGAGAAAGAAGAAAAAGAAAAAAGGAAAGATAAAAGAATTAGCTCCGTCTCTCTCTCTCTCTCTCTCTCTCTCTCTCTCTCTCTCTCTCTCTCTCTCTCACTCGCTCTCTCTCTCCCTCTCCCTCTCTCTCTCTCTCTGTTGTATCATTGTATATTTTGAATAGATGTCAATGACACGCCAAAGAGAGTCGGCCACAAAAAAAGGGAGGTAACGAGGCAAGAAATTATAGAGGCGGTTGTGGCGTAATCAATACGAGGCGTACGCGCATGCTCAGAAGAGACCGATCGTAAAAGCGATGGGAAAAATTTGCATTCACTCGTGCATAAAACAACCGCATTTTCCGCGCGTATTCGTTTGAACACGACAACATTTTCCATCTGTCTATGATATATCAACGTGCGTCTGCCAATAAATGTGCCCTCTTATGTCGTGATTTGTTCATATCTATCTATTTAGCTAGCAAGCAATCTCAGTCTGTTCACATCAATCGAGTTATTTTGAACAGATCTATTTCAGCCCATTTATATTTCTCCCAGTTAATTCATAAATCCTTTTTAGAAACTGTCAACCCAAACTGTCAAAAAAAAAACACTGTCGACGATAGTTTCTTCAGTTTTCATCGCTATGTACGCATCGAGCGTGTCGGTTGCCGTTACGGAGGTAGGGCGCTGAAAATTTAAACACTTACTCTTTGATATGTCTGGACAAAAAAACTAATTGTTTTGCTTATTGAAAATCCTTCTGAGATAAGCTTTAGGTGGGGGTTACATTTACAATGTAAGTTTATGCTAAAGTTGTTCCTTAGTTTGTGTCTGGCAACATACACGCTTGTTTCCTTTTTAAATTCGGACTTTTATAATGATTTCATTTATCTCCTTTTTTTCCAATTAATAGATTGATCACCCCTAAACGGTATGCTGCCAAAAGACGTTGGTCACGTGACAATTTCTATTGAGTAACCACTCAGATCTACAACTGTCAGAGTTCATTTGCGAATATTTGTTCTTTTATAAAATTTGAAGTAAGTGCAAAATGAGAAAAAATAGATTTTTTTTCGGTTTTAACCGTGATGCTGTCAAAACATTCTGAACTGATCGTGACGCAATCTCACAATATTCTTGCAGGTCACGATGTCCAGTGGTTGTTTGGTATTCTTGCAACATGGCCTGCCCATCTCTATTGAAGTTTGCTCATATCTAGGATATCTATGAAATTTGTTTTTTGTTGGTTTTTTTTTTTCCTCTACTACAGTGATTTCCCCCGGGATCCACAAAACTAAGTGATATTTTCGCAATATACTTATTATTTTTTCATTCGTTGCTTATAAGTCTATTTTCCTCAGTAAGCTTCGTTTTTACTTTTGCATTAGAGCGTATATTTTCCATTTGGGTTTATACACATTTAACAGTGTTTATTGCAGCAATCACTCATTCAACTTGGGAGTACAAATAGCTGAGCAGAATACCATGGTGGTCACGTTGTTTTTTTAGAGAGGGTTGTGTTTTTTGTTGTCTTTAGTTTTTTTCAACCATCGAAACTCTGTACGTGTTATTTTCTTGTTCAACATAGCGCTAGGAAAAGCTATTCGGATAATGCTAACCATTGCATTTTCTATCACCAGCTGTAAGATATAATTCTGCAAGTTACAACTTATATGTATTTTTGTATTTGAGTGTCTCTGTGGGCCAATGCAGACTCTGTGATCTTGTTCTGTTGAGAATAGAAAGAGAGGAGAAACTGCCTTTGAACACATCATGGACCGATTTGCATCAATGAAAGCCAGAAATAATTAGTTGTAAATTTCATGTAGTGCCATAATTTGGTAATTAGAGGATTTTGAACAGGGATGCAATTTCGGATCAAATGTAAAATCAGAACCGCAAAGTTAATTCTAGTCAAAAGCGCAAATTTTCACGTAACACCGTAATAAAAACTTAATTAAATCTAATCAAAACTAGGATGAAATGTGTCCTCGATTTTGATCTTAGTGTTTTTATCCCCGATGTGGTTGTTGCACATGATCTTCGTCTTGCTGAAGTTCATGTGTAGGCCGACTTTCTTGCTCTCTTCATCTAGTTTATCTATCATTAGTTGGAGGTCGTGTAGGTTCTCTGCGAAAAGGGCAATGTCGTCTGCAAATCTGAGGTTGCTCAGATACTCGCTGTCTATTTTAATTCCTTTACTCTCCTAGTCTAGTTTTCTGAAGATCATCTCGAGGCAGGCTGTGAAGAGTTTAGGTGAGCTGGTATCACCTTGTCTTATTCCTTTCTGGAGCTGAAAGGGGTCTGAGTCTTTATGTAACCTGATAAAGGAGCTGCTGTGAAAAGACTGATGATGATGATGATGATGATGATGATGATGATGATGATGATGATGATGATGATATGTCCAACTACATGAAAGAATATTGCTGAGAAATAGTATAGAAATTGAATTTGATTACGTCATCCAAAAAAAAGAAGGAGAAATCAAGCGAAGAATCACACTATCCTACCAATGGTCATGTATGGAGCTGAAACATGACCTTCAAACCGAAATCTATGCAACGTGCATATGAGAGAATCATGTTCAACCTTACATGGGTATATCATCGTAAGATAGCACAGTATATTAGAGAAAAGACAGACGTTCGAGACATCACAGAAAGTGTTAGAAAACTCAAATGGCAAAGGGTTGGATTTGTTGCAAGAATGGCAGACAATATCAGGATTCACCACGTGGATCCTCAGAGATCAGGTATGAGGCTGTGGCCGGCAGAGAGTAAGATGGCGAAACATACTAGATAAATTCAGAAAGTACTTGTTCTACAATACTTGTGATAGAGACGTCTGGCAAATCTTGGTGAAGATCTATATCCAAGGACAGACGCTAACATGATGATGATGATGATGATGATGATGATGATGATGATGATGATGATGGTGATGATGATGATGATGATGATGATGATGATGATGATGATGATGATCTAAAAAGAATTTGAGCTTTCAACATGAATCAGTTTTTTGGTCAGGATTCTACATTTGATCCACGATTCGAGCCCTTGCCATGAACAAGTAATGTCCTACCAATTTAGTGAGGTGTGTAGAAATTATATTTCTCTTAATAATCCTATTACCGGAGTGCAACTTGTATGAATTTTAGTTTTAGGTGAATTATTACTGATAAGAATCCAATTTTCCTTATATATTCATTGAAGTAAAATAAGAGTTTAATATAACTTGAAATTTCAATAATTATGAGACTATGATGAAATATTGACGAGGGTAAGTGTGTGTGTGTGGGTGTGTCTGTGGGTGTGTGTGTGTGTGTGTGTATAAAGTAAATAAATAGATATAAAAAATCAACTATTGTGTCATCCACAGACAACAGTTTCGTTGTATTTCAACTCATCAGTGTGGCTACAGACTATTCAATATCCTTTTTAGTACCGTTAGGTAGGGTCGAAACCTTTGCTTCAGACCCAGATGCTCTACCCTGCCCTACGCAGAATTGAACGGATAGTATGACCGAATTAAGCGATGTATTTACTTGATCACAATTCTACCAGAGTGCTCAGTTCCAGAGTTGGAAGAGCATATAAAAGGTAATTCTTTTAAATATCCTCATGATACTAGGATAGTAAGATGCTGTTACGAATTTCATCGTGACTTGTTTTTTTTTTTAATGGGAGAGTTCCAGGAGACAGTTGCTTTATAAGGGGGAATAGCATACACATTTTAATGGTACACAAGCAACTCTCGTTTTCTGTTCCGTTTCAGTTGTTTATTTTAAAATTATTATTCAATGCTTTGAAAAATGATTTACATGAATATGCTGGGGTATTGGTTAGATGTGCTCATCGCTAGAATTCCAAGAGCACCAAAAACGTATTATATGATACAGAATCAAGATATTTTTTTCTCCGGGGTCCAGTCGTCTAGAAAACAAAAACCTGCAGGGTGTAAGTGCTGACATGCATGTCATAGGCTCTCTGTCGCGCCAATCTCTTTCCCAATCTTTTGATTTCTTTTCTTTCATCATCCTCAAAGACAACAATTTTCTTTTTTTCTCCTTAGTATCTGAAATCGTTCGCAAAAGAGACGAATCGGATAATGATATAGGTACATGAACGTACATCAATGAGACAATAACTTACAAAAATAATTACACCGAGGCAGCTAAATTACAGAACAACTTCTGATGAGACTGTTCTTTCAATTGCAATATGTCTTTGTTCGTGAAAGCAATTGGGATGCAATACTGTGAGCATACACACACACACACACACACACATATATATATATATATATATATATATATACCCACACATACACAGATCGAGGGATACATAGATAACTTCTGGTAAGTATGCTCTTCCAATTTCAATATATCTTCGTGGAAGCAATTGGGATACAATACTCTGGGCATACATATTCACACAGATAGATAGATAGATAGATAGATAGATAGATAGATAGATAGATAGATATGAGCATGACATTTATAACAAGATAGGAAAGATTGTACACGATAACATGGTTAGATAGATAGATAGACAGATAGATAGATAGATAGATAGATAGATAGATAGATAGATATGAGCATGACATTCATAACAAGATAGGAAAGATTGTACATGATAACATGGTTAGTTAGTTAGATAGATAGATAGATAGATAGATAGATAGATAGATAGATAGATAGATAGATAGGAACATAATCAAATATATAGATAGACAGGACAAAAGGGGGTAAATGGGAACAGAATATATATGTATATAGTAGAGATCAGGGATGCAATACAACATAGTATGATATGATATAATGCAATATCAGATGGATGATGGGTTTATTCTAAAGAGTGCTCGATACGTTCAACTTTAAATGTCAACTTAGTTTAGGGCAGAGCTGGAAATATAATAGAATGGGTATTTGCTACACAAAAATTGCATTATACTATATTGAAATTCTGTCTGAAATGAACTCCCGTTAAAACACGATGAATGTATCATTTGGCATAGACTGCATAGATAGAATAAACAGTTAAAGGGAATGGGACTGCTGCTGGAATCAAACCCGCGAACGTTATCCATATAAGGCAACTTATAATCCTCTCTGACAGATTATAGATCTATTTCTCAATATATATATATATATATATATATATATATATATATATATATATATATACATGTGTGTGTGTATATATATATATATATATAGATAGATAGATAGATAGATAGATATACACACACACATATATATATATATGTATAAAGATGGTTGAATTTAATATAGTGTGCATGCTTGTTGATGCGTCTGCGTATATATAAATGCATGTCTCTGTGTGTCTATATGTTTATGCGTGTGTGTGTGCATGTATGTGTATGTGCGTTGATATCCGAATACCTTCAAACAAGCGATACGTTTTCGTGAACATGCAAAAAAAGAACTTATTTAACGTATCAACTTTTTCCCTTTGGCTTCCACAGCGTTTCATCTTCGGCAACAATTACAAGCGCACCTTCGACTCGTGGAATCGTTTCGACGAGATGAAAAACTAAAAAGCAAAAGACGAGAGAAACAAACAAAAACATCCATCAAAATTCTTGTAGTGACATCAATGCCGACCCAAAGACAACTATTTTTGAACGGGAGACAAGCTATGAAATTCCTTCCTTTCATATCAAAAAGATGAAAAGCGCGAAGCACGAGAGAATAAAATATACTGGCGTCGAAAAAACAAATCGCCCCACAGCAATGGTTAGCCATCTAGCTTCTCAGCCATAGCTCCCCCCCCCCCAAGCTGTGTGCATTTTGCAGCCAGCACACAGAAGAAATTAATATGCACGCACAATTTAAGTAGTGCTCGCATCCAGACTCCACCTTACTGTGATGTTTTAATTAAAAAGTGTATTTTTGATTTTGATTGCAGAAACATTTGCCGGTACAGCGTCAGTACTAAGGAATTTGTATAGTTAGTATCTAACCATTTAATGAGCTTATATGTATTTTTTCTTGTTTGTTTGTTTGCGCTTAAATGGGATAGTCACATTCGTTGACTAACTTTCCTTTTATGACCTTACAATAACAAATTATGTCATAGAAACTTTTGAGACTGCATGTCTGATCATTGCACATTCAAACATCTTGAGATGAGTTGAGACTCTAAAAAAGAATCTTAAAAGCAGAATACCTGAATCAGCAGAAAATATTACCCGATACAATAGCTTTAGGCTCCTCGGTGCCGATCCAAACATCAATAACACTATCATTTCAGACAGGTATATTCTAGCGATAATATCAATTAGTAGAATAATATATCATTTATACTTATAGAAAATAATCTCTAAGCCGACTGTTTCTGTTGACTAGTTAGTCGGTGTTTCAAATCTCACAATTGAATATGATGCTGTGTATATGGTAGGATTGGAAGCAGGTTTTGACTATGGGCTCTTTCCAGAGAACCAGACAATTGTGCTCTTAGATCAATTGAAAACAGCAGACGATAAAAAGCATGCGTAGGGAATTGGTCTACATAAAGGCGTGATTTTGCAATTTTTTATCAGGATAAAGATAGGTCACATGTTAGAAACACTCAACCAAATCTGCCACCAAAACAGTGAACATAGGTTTCTTCAGTTTTTTTTTAAGTTTACCTGGCTGGTTGACTATTTATATGTATATGTATGTATGTATTTATGTATGTATTTATCACACATACGAGCCGCAGTAACAGAGCTAAGGAGCTGGAGATTTAAACATTCACTCCTTATTATGCCTAAAAAAAAATGTATTTTTTAAATCCACCCCATTAGATGAATTTTTAGTGGAGGGTTCAATCTGCAATGTAATTCTATGCTGAATTGACACCCCCACCCCCATTTCGTGCCAGGCAGCATTCAAGTTTTTAGGGTTTTCTTTTTTTTTCAATTAAGACTTCAGTAGTGATCGTCACCCAACAAAGGGCGAGGGAAGT
>OY735233.1:17993251-18120751 GCA_963457665.1 Thysanoteuthis rhombus
CTCCCAATAATCAACCATGGAGCTGAAACATTGAACCTAACCAAGAGACAGACCTGCAAACTGAGAACCATGCAACGTGCACATGAAAGAATTATGCTAGGCCTCACATGGAGAGACCTCAAGACAGTACAATACATCCGGAAGAAGACGGGGGTCAGGGACATCATATAATCCATTTAAAATCTCAAATGGCAGTGGGCTGGCCTTGTTGCAAGAATGGCAAACAACTGATTGACATCACGACTCATGACATGGATCCCCCGATATCACATGCGCAACCGAGGCCGGCAGAGTATTAGACGGAGAGACAAGCTCGACAGAATCATGAAGTAGTGGCTCTGCGATGCCCACAATAGTCTAACCCTGAGTGAATCTTAGAGAATGTGTATGTCCAGCGACGGACGTTAAGAGACTGATGATGATGATATATATGTGATTATAAATAGTATTAAATAATCTCCCGTCATTACACGGTCAATGTATCATTCATCCTAGACAACGTAAATAGAATAAACAATTGATGAAAATGAGTCTGCTACAGGAATCGAATCTGCCACTGGTAGGGTAGCTGCCTTCATGTAGCGAGGCTCTAACCATTGAGCTGAACAACTGCCGGTAATGCAAAAGCCTAAATAACTGCTTTCAACCCAAATTCTCAGTTCGTTTATTCTTGATGTATAACTGGCGTTGAAAGAAGCGAATAGACCGAGAATAAACGAAATGAGAATTTACTTTCTGCCCTACATACATGTATGTATAGATTCCTTTACACTGAGTGACAATTCTCTTCTTTTTTTTTATTTCTTTCTGTCCCTGGGTAATGTGCTACTTTCTCATCTGTGATATCTCGCAAGTGTTGAAAGTGTCAATTATTTGCTTTAAACTTTGCCTTAGTTTTGAAAAAAAATGTCCTCTAATTTTTTCTTTATTCCTCTCTTGTTGCTGGTCTTTCTTCACATAATCGATCAATATTGTGACAGACTTCAGTCCAAGATGGAGTTGACTTGGGTTTTTTTTTTTCAACGAAACTACCTGCAGAGCAAAAAGAGTCAACAACCCACACCAAATTCTGGGGAGCTAACTCTTCACTGTTTGTCTATGGTGTCACGTTAAATCGAACCAATATACAAATCTTACATTTACCGACCGTAAATTGAAATCACGACCTAGTGATTGGTAAGTGGCTCTTCCACCAACTGAGCCAAACTGATTAGTTTTCTTCTTTTTTTAAAAAATTTTGTCAAACTCCTACAATCGGGTTTTTACTTTATTTCTGTAACAACAATAATGGACGACCAGACCAAAAACAAGTGACGTCATGCTCAAAAACAGTGACACAGTGATGTACGCAAAAACTGATGACGAATTTACGCCCAGTCACAATCTTTAGCTAAAGTTATCAAATATCATTTACAAGGACTACTAAAAAAGGAGTTGAAATGGAGCACGTAGTTTTGGAAAAGTATTGTATAGAGAAGTGAATTCTGTACTCTTTTTTTTTTCACCTTTTAGATTTTGATGAAGCAAGGGATTTTGGCCTTAGCCAAACCATGTTTGTTCAGATTTGTTTACCTTCCTACCTTTTTTCACCCAAAAATTGCTCTTTCTTTCTTTTATATAATTTATTCTTCCTTTCTCCTTCACACTTTCTTCACACTTTCTTTTTCTTTCTTTTTTTCCTTCCCTAGTTTTTCTTCTGTTTTTCTTTCCTCTAATTTCCTTATCTTCCTTTGGTTTCCTTTCTTTCACTTATATACCGTTTCCTTTTTCCTAATATCATTTTTTCCTTCCTCCCTTTCTTTCTTTCGGTATTTTTTCTTCTCTTCCCGAAACTTTTCTCTCTTTTTCCTAATTTCTCCATTTTTCTCCTCTTTTATCTTTTCTCTCCCATCCCCCCCATTCATTCTTTCTTTCTTTCATCTTCATTGTGTGTTTCTTTCTCTACCGACCTCGTCTATTTCCAGATTAAAGGAAAACGTTGCATTTGAATCTGTTATACAGTTTCTCTAAATCCTTTAACAAGATGGCGTGACTTCAAGAATCATAGGATAGGTTTTTGTCAATTGTCCCAATCGGCTTACACAAACGCGTGTGCGTACACAAACACACAGACATCAACACACACACACACACACACACATCAACACACACATTGGTCATATACATACACTTGATTACATACATATTCACAAACATACACAGACATGCAAACAAACGTGAACGCGTAGAGATAAGTTCTCTCGTACATTTGTAGAGATTTGTGGACGAGATCTGTTCGGAAAGTATCCGGCCGCTCATGATTAACGTAAAAAAGCCTTCTTTGGACAATGACGGTATAGTCCACTACGGACCACGCACATTTATTCCAGAGTCATGGTTAGAAGAATCGTTAGGGTCAGTCATTGTGAAAGCAACGGTCACTTGACTAACAAATAGTACATGTATTCTTTTCTTTTTTTTTTTTTCATGTAGTAACTATAGACGACCAACGTATCCTCCCGATAGTCACTTATGGAGCCGAAACATAGACCCCAACCGAAAAAATCGACCCTCAAACTGAGAACCATGTAACAGACACATGAGAGAATCATGCTCAGCATCACCTAGAGAGATCACCAGTGAGCTCAACATATTAGAAAGACAGCAGGGTCAGATATATTATTGAATCCATTAGAAAAATCAAATGGCAATTGGCTGGTCATGTAACAAGAATTTCAGACAACCGCTGGACATCATGACTCACAATATGGATCCCCAGAGACCATATGCGAAACTGTGACCGGCAGAAAATAAGATGATGTGACGAGATAGACGAGTACAGAAAGTACTGCGTCCGTTACGCCCATGATAGAGAGGGCTGGCGAATCTTTGAGAAGGTTCTCAATAGAACGACGGACTCAAAAAGGATGGTGATAATGATTTTTACTCCATATTCCTCTCAAGGGGTTGACCAAAACTACCTGACAGGACGAATAGGTGCTCTGGAAGAAAAAGGTTGAGAACCCCTGTCATAGGTAGATGAAGTTTATATCTGACACTTTGTTATCTCTCTATGCATCCTTTGATACTCCAGTGAATGGGTGTCCACTGCCTCTTTTCCTGGGAGGGACACAAAAATTTATTTGGGGATCGGGCAAGAGAATAAATTCTGAGGGGGAACAATATCCGATTCTTGGTTGTCAGTTAAGGGACTAAAGAGTTCCTTAACTGCAACTTTTTCTAAGCTGTCTGAGTTCATAGTGATCCCTTGATAATTCTGTAAGCTTCCAACTTTTAAACAGTCTCATCCTTGGCCAGAAAGCCTGGTGAATGAAGGCAGCTACCCTACGAGTGGCAGAAGAGCAAATGTCTTTTTTGCAACCCTAGCGGATGCCCATACCCGGTTGTGCATTGGGTCATCTTGCCACCAAATTCTGGATGTTTATGATAAGGAAAGCCTGGTACAATACGCTATATTACCACACTTGACTAATAGTACACACCAATTTTTTCTGATACTGGCATATTGTACTATAGTATTTAGTACGGTGCGCTTTCTGTGCTTTACATAACAAGACAGTATTTCAAGTTCTTGATTCACTCCATTATTTGCCAACACTGTTTTGTCTTTACCCTTGAGTTGCATTCTCGAAACGATCCGTCGTCAGGCAGTTAAACGACCGATAAGTGGAGGTGATAGCTTTTGTAGAAAAGAATGAGATCATCATCATCATCATCAGTCTTTTAACTTCCATCGTTGGACATAGACCTTCCCCAGGATTCGCCACAATTCTCTTTCATGGGCATCGCGGAGCCAGTAATTTCTAGGTTTGTCTAGTTTATTTCTCCATCTTGTGTTCTGTTTCTGTGCCTCGGTTTCACAAGTGATCTCTGGGAATCCATGTTGTGAGATGTGATGTCCATCAGTTGTCTTTCATTCTTGCAACATGGCCTGCCCATCGCCATTTGAGTCTTCAATAGTTTCTATGATGTCAAGGACTCCCATTTCCTTCCTTATATACTGTGCCGTCTTGTGATCTCTCCATGTAAGGTTGAGCATGATTCTCTCATGTGCAAGTTGCATGCTTCTCAGTTTGTAGATCTGTCTCTTGGTTAGGTTCCGTGTTTCAGCTCCGTAAGTGACTATTGGGAGAATGCATTGGTTGTATCCTCTTCTTTCTAAGATTATTGGGGTCATCTGGTTTTTGAAAGTTGAGCTTGATCTGCCGAAGGCTTGCCATCCCAGAGTGATTCTTTGCTTGATTTCCTCCACTTTTAAGGATCTCATGGAGATTCATTGTCCAAGGTAGATGTAGTGGTCTACCTTGCTGAGTTGAGAAATTTCATTCAAAGGCCAACATTGACTTATGAGTGATGAGTTACTGTAAGCATTTAAATGACAAATGTATAGAACAATGATAAAAACTATATTCAGTCAAATCTAATTATTTCACTAAAATACAATTAAAATGTTGATAACTTTTAATATTTTTGGTTCCTGACTACATAACTTGAGTTTATTGATCAATACATATTTCTTGACTGCAAAATCAAGTTTTTATTTGCTCAAGTTTGATTTATCGGAAATTCTTAACATGAGAGTTTTTTGTTTTTTTATACCGACACTGAGATTTAATTTAATAAGACTCAAAGTTACTTCAGTTATACATTAGAAAAATTGACGTCTTAGTTTTCTGCTAAATGCTAGTAAAAACATGTCAAGCAATAACGTTCTCTCTACTGCATATTCTTTACTCGGAACATATCTCACTCGTGGTATCAGATTCCTGTATTATGTCAGGTAGCCTCACCTGTCCAAGAGCTATTCGCTTGGGAGACCAGGATGGAAGCATTCTCATTGGCTGAATGAATCGGATCTTTGGATTGGGAACATTCACACAGGATGAAAATATGTTAATTGTGTTATCTTGAATTGAAGGAAGCTGAAAAGAACGAATGAAAGAAAAGAACGATTTTTTGAGAGGAAAGATTAGAAATAGAGAAAAATTAATCAGAAAGAGGACGGGGGTTATTTATCAGGAAATAGAGAGAGGGGTGTTTGGAGAGATTTTTTTTTTTTTTTTTTTAATTACAATAGATAAATGGAGGTGTTCTCTGGCGAAATGAGAAAGAAAGAAAGAAAGAAAGAAAGAAAGAAAGAAGGTGGATTTTTAGGGATGGAGTGGAAAAGAATGATGGAATATGTTAAAGAAAAATGGAGGGCGGATTTTGAAGAAAAATGGGTCGAATAAAAAAATGAAGAAAAGGAAAAAGGGGGACAGCAAGTTTTTGAAAAAGAGAAAGAAGGAGGAGAAACACAGGAAGGAAGGAATTTTAGAAAAAGATGAAAAATGATCTTAAAAGAAAAAAACATTCTCTGTGGACGGGAAACGGAAGCAGAGATTTAGCGGGAAGGAAATAAGGAACAAGAATAGATTGGTAATTTTAAAAGTGAAGAATAGAGGGAGAGAGAGGATAAAAGGAAAAAAGAAAGAAAAAGAAAAGACAGGAGAAAAGAAAAAAGAAAACAAGGACTGAAAAAAAGAAGGACTAAGGAGAAAAAAAAAGAAAAATGAAGAGAATCGGGTGAATGAAGAGAAAGAAAAAAGAAAGAGGAAATATCTCAAGAAAGATAACAAAGAATAAAGGGAAGAAGAAGAAGAAAAGGAAAAGAAAGAAGAAAAGAAAGAAGAATGATAGAAACAAAGAAGGAATCAAATTCTCAAAATGGAACGAACTGAATATGAAACAAACAGAAAAGAGAGGGAGAAGAAGAGAAACAGATCTGGTCTGTCAATAGAAACCAACACGTAACCAACGTCTTTTGATTGCATGCTGTGTTCGGGGTGATCAATCACACGATTAGAAAAGGTCTTGATCAATAAATACATTACTTCGCTCGCCTATTGCTGTGCAGTAGTCATTAAAAGAAGCGTGAATGCGTGAAACTAAGAGACCAATTCAGCATCAACTTATATGGCAAATCGAACCTCCCTCCCCCATTATAGACTTTCAATGAAACCAATCTGAAAACTGAGGAAAACTTTGTAAAGAGTTTTGGTGACAGTATTGGTTGACGGTTTCTAGACGAGGAAAAAGGAGAGAAAAGAAGAGGTATGCAACATCAGGGATGGAGCTGTCGGGCAAGTGAGGACACTGAGCAAACCACTTGAATAATGGAGAAACGAGGCGGAAGATCGAAAAGAAGCCACTTTCAAAGAAATATGTGTTTTGCTTGGAACGATGGCTTCTCAAGAACTCTTAATTGTTCCACATGATCTCGCGAGAACGAGAAGTGAATTTACCCACAGCAGCGAGATTCTCTGGAAACCAACCACCGGAAATGACTTCTCAATCAGATTTCTATTCACATCCGGTGTTGTATTGACATAGATTTCATCCACTCCTGGCCACTAATTATATTGGACAAAGACAAGCTTCAGAATATAATGCAGGTTTCGGCTATCTGTTCATATCTATCTAAGTCTGTTCGTATCCATCCATCCATCCATCTATCTCAGTCTGTTCATAACTATACATCAATCTATGTTTAGAAATGCACATTTTTATATTTGTGAAAGTATTAACTCATATGTGTACCAAATCGTTCACACACACACACACACACACACACACACACACACATATATATATATATATATATATATATATATATATATATATATATATTCATACAGGTCTTCTCACACGTAGCTCCGTAATTATATCTAAGTTAACACGCAGACATGCATAGCTCTGTGTGTTTATGCATTTACGTGGACGTGAATGTATCTAATCTGGGGATTGGTATCATAGATAGATATTTAGTGGTATTTGAGGAATACTGTTTTCAATATTCATCTGAGAATGTCTTGAAATACATTGACTGGAACATTGTGATAAAAATACCGAAGACAAGGATTCTTTTTCATAAATACAGATTTTCAGGAAAATGCCGATGCATTTTACCTGTTTGAGAAATACACATCTTGCAAGAGTAAATATATTTTTAAGACATTCCTGTCTGCTGCATGGTCAATCAGCATTTTTATCTCTATTTCAACTGAAAATGACCACTGCAACTTTTGAATTGTATGTATGATAAATAGAAAAAGATTATAACGTGAATTTTTCTTGTTATGCCCGACTTGTCAGTTTGGTTCAGTCTGTGGGAGAGCTGAATTCTGATCAATTGGTCATGATTTCAAATCCAAGTTGGAAGATGTTTTGTTTTTTTTCATTATCGTTTTGTTAAACGATAAACAGTGGAGAGTTTACTTCGTTAAATTAGGCAAGGATCGTTCATGATTTTGTTGTTACTGTGGAAAAGCAACGGCAATCTCAGCCTCTGTCTTGGGTAAGATTGAGACACCAAGAGAATGCATTTGTTTAGCCATTGTCACTATAAAGCGAATGAAAATCAGTCATGTGTAGTTGTGTTAACTGTAAAAAGAAAAAAGAAAAAAAACGTCCCGGATTAGCCAACAAATTCAAATTAACCAATGCTTCTTTACTTCATGGTACACCATCCCAGTAAATTTCATTGGGATTCCTCGAGAATCTTTTGAGATATTGTACGATTCAGGGGAGGTAACTGTAATAGAGGGATTCTGGATTAGCCTTCAAATGCACTCAATTCTCTCTCTGCCCATGTCCCATCAATCCACAGAATTGAAATTCATGACATTTTGTGTCATTCTGCTGACAGAATCAGATACGAGTGAATGTTCTGCCATTGATTTGAAAACCGTCGAACAAGACTACCATCATCAACAATAAATGATTTCTTCAGTTTCTAAGTTGGTCTGGCTGGCTGGCTATCTATGCATCACGAATACAGGCTGCACTGATTGAGCCAGTGGGCTGAAATTTCAAACATTTACTCCTAGTTATCTCTAGAAATGAAACTTCGTTTAGTTTGGTTTTTTTTTTTACACCCATCTTCATAGGTTTTGAGTGAGGGTTCAAGTTACAGATTGAGTTTAGTTTGTGGTCACAGCCCAACGAGAGGCAAAAAAAGTAACTCATTCATTGATCACCCGTTTTTTCAATTATTTAATTGATCACCCCAAAGATGGCATGTTGCCAAAAGACATTGGTCATGTGACGGTTTCTATTGAAGGACTAACCAGGCCTGTTTCTCTACATTCCTCCTTGTTTTCTATTCGTCTCATGTCCAATCAAAATTTTTTTAATTCGATTGATCACCCCCCCACATAGCTTGCTGTTGTTGGTCACGTGACAGTTTCTATCGAGTAACTAACCAGACCTGTTATTTTGGGGGTTGATTCGAGAGGAACTAAAACCGGAAATATCCCGAAAGGGTCGTCGATACAAGAGGCCTATTTTCGTATTCGAACCATGAGCGAATATGCAGAATTCTCCCCATTGGTAAAAACTGCATTGAAAAAATAAACTCCATTTTACATACGGTTACGTGAACACATCCATAATTGCCGAAATTAACTGACCTCGCAGTTGACCCCGACCAAAACCAAACGAGCGGGCTTTGTTTGGAATGCTTTTCAGAGGACAGTGAAAGGAAGGTTGAAAATAAGAAATGGTTATGATGTATGGAAAGATGAATATAGCATGAACTAGTGTTAAAATGAAAAGAGAGGGAGAGAGAGAGACCGGGACAGATAGGTAGATATATAGATATTGAGAGAGACCGATAGAAATGGACTTAGATGGATAGATATACAGAGACTGAGATAGATAGATAGATAGATAGAGAGGGAGAGAAAGAGAGAGAGGGGGTAGACTAAGACAGATAGATAAATAGATATTCAAATATTGAGAGAGAGCATAAGAAACGGACTTAGATAGATAGATAGATAGATAGATAGATAGATAAATGGACTGAAATATTATGTAGTAGAAAGAAAGTGATAGAAACAGACAGTTACATATATATATATATATATATATATATGGAGATAGAAATGGACTGATATAGACAGACAGACGGACAAAGGAACAGACTGAAATAGATATAGGCTGGAATAGGCTGATTAATATATACTAAAATATCCTCGTTTTGTAGTAATGGTCAGTAAACTAACCTACCAAACTATTACAACTGAAGTCATCCTCACTGGTGTGTCCCACGCATGTGGTATCGCAAAGTTTAGTTAACACTGAAATCAATTTGATCGGTTAAAGATCGAACAGCTTAACCAGATGGACTGTGGCTGGTACCCAAGCCAGATATGAGGATGTGGATTCCAATTCTTTTTTCTTTTATTTTCAAATTTGATTTAAAGTTGGTCTGTTTTTGTTTTGTTTTGTTTTGTTTTTTTGTCTGGTGTTGTTGTGCTTATGTTTTGTTGTCTTTGCTTTTTCCTTCTGGTTACTTGAAGCAGCAACCACTGATTCGATCCGAAATTTGCCAAAAAGAGGAAATTATAGAGAAAAAATCGATGTTTACAAATGGATAGAAGAAAAATACAAATTCTCCATTGCAACGGAAAACGGATTTGTGTTATTTTCTGTTTTGTTTTGTTGTTTTTTTTTATCCCAAAACTTTTTTCAAACAAAACTAATTTTCGATTTGTCGTTTTTATTCCGAATGCCAATCGACAAGACAAAATTATTTTCTTTTTCTTCTTCTTCTTTCTAGGTTTTTATTCTCCACCTCCTTTTTTCTCTCGATTCTTTTTAACCCTTTTTTTCTCTTTTCCAGTTTTCTTCTTTTCATTTATTTTTTTTCTTTTTTTTTCTTTCCTGCCGTCACCTTCATTTTTTTTCTTTTTCTATATTTTCTTCCAATTATTTTACTTTTATTGTGGATTTCTGAGTCTTTTTCTTCGACGTCTTTTCTCTTTCATCATATACTTCTTCTTCATCTTCTCATTCTTATTCTCCTGTTCTTTTGTTGTCGTTCTTCTTCTTTGTCGTCGTTATCGTCGTCTTTTCTCTTTCATCACATACTTCTTCTTCTTCTTCTTCTTCTTCTTCTTCTTCTTCTTCTTCTTCTTCTTCTTCTTTCTTCTTCTTCTTCTTTTTTGCCTTCTTCTTCTTCTTCTTCTTCTTTTTTGCCTTCTTCTTCTTCTTCTTCTTCTTTTTTGCCTTCTTCTCCTTTTTGCAAATCTATTTCTTCAGCCTTTCTCCTTCACTCTTGTTTCTTCTTTTTCGACCTTTTTATTTCAATTCTTTTTCTTCTCGTGGTTTTCCTTTCTATATCTATATCTTTTATTTGTCATTTTCTTCTTCAGTTTTACTTTATTTTTTCTATATTTTCGGCTTCTCCATCTTTTTTTTCTTTCCTTTTTCAATTCGTCTTCTTTTCTCAGTTGAACAAACATTTTGTCTACAGACTTTAAAAAATTGGCATCAGTACTCCACTAAACCCCTTCTTAAATTTTTTTTTTTTTTTCAATTTTTGATTAAAAAAAAAACCCAGCTTTTTGGACCTTTTTTAGCCTTATTTCGACAGGTTCATTTATATCTATATTTTTAAAGCTGTATTTTTCAGATGGTTTCCAATGGAAATAACATCTAGATTCTGGAGAATCTAGATGTTTTTAGATGCTTTTACTCTATTTGACGCCAGTGATGTCATAAACAGAATTTATATTGACTGTATTTAACCTGCAATGGAATTTTTTGACATATCTTCAAATTTTGACGCTATTGTTACCCAATTATTGACTGTAATGACGGGGGTGTTTTTATTGTCTCTCTTGAAAACTGCCTGCCAAAACTGTCATCATCAACATAGCCAACATCAGCATAGGTTTTCTACAGTTTTTAAGTTGGTGTGGCCGGTTTGCTGATTGATGCATGTATGTATAAATCGCACGTACACGCTGCACCAATGGATCCAGAGGGCTAAAGAAATTGAACATTTACACTCTAGTTTACAAATACATTTTTTTAAATCCCCCCTTCCTTAAAATACGGTTTTGGTGAAGAGATCAATTTACAATGTGAGCTTATGCTAAATTGATTCCTTAATTCGCACCCGGTAGTGATTAGGCTTACTTTGGAATTTTTTTTTATGCAAGAGAAATAACTTATTACTTGATCACTTTTCAACTTTTTTGATAGATGATCCCCAACACAGCATTCTGCTAAGAAACTTTGGTCACGTGACGTCTCAGTGACTGACCAGGCCGGTTCTATCTCTCCCTTCTGTACTCTCTCTTTCTTCCCTTCACTTTATACTTATCCTCACGTTTATTTCTGTCTCTTACAAACTTCTTCCTCAGTACGTTTGTGGGTGTGTCATGTGTGCGTATGTCTGTGTCTATGTATGTGTGTCTGTGTATGTGTGGCTATGTGTGTGTGGATCTGTGTGCGTGTATGTGTGAGTGTGTATGTGTGGCTGTATATGTATAGTATATCTGTGTATCTATGAGAATGTGTGGCTGTGTGCGTGTGTATGTGTGCGTGTGAGTGCGTCACTGTATGTGTGTTTCCTTCTACCATTTCATCTCTTCCTCCTCTCTCTCTCTCTTTTTCTTTTTCTTTCTTACTATTTTTCTTACCCTTTCTCTTTCTCCCAACACATTGAACCATCGAAGCCTCGCAAATGGCCCGACCAACCAGCCAAGTGGGCTAGAGATTCTCCCCTCTTGGCTCGTCTATTTGTCTATTTTTCTGAATGTGCGTGTGTGCATACACGTGTGTGTGTATGTATGTGTGCATGCGCATGCACACGTCTGGGTGCTCCTGGTCATATTTTGAAGACTTTTTAACTTTTTCGCTTTCTTCAAAAAAAAGTGCTTGGGATGATCATTTCAGTCATTTTAGACCAACAATATCCAAATTTTGTGCTGATATTTCTTAGATAATTTTAGATAAAAGTTTGCTTTTTGATTTGTTTTTTTTTGTTTTTGTTTTTTTTAATTTTTTAATTTTTTCAAATGATTACTTCTGGTACATGCGCGGGAAACGGTGATTCATTCATGCGAGATACAGATATCATATCTCTGTTCGCATTTCTCCTCAGGGTACTCAGACGAAAAAATCGCAAATCGTAGATAAGCCAGCAAAAGAAAATTAACCCTTTACCTCCTCTATTTTCAATTCTGAACACAGGTGTGGTCCCTCTTGGGTTGATACACGGTATGAGAATAAAAATCTTCCATCGGCTCTCCATTTTATATGAGTCGTAAGCTCGGCGAACGTAAATGCGTTGAGCATCTTTTTCCATTCTGTGAAGAGCGAGAAATGTATACCTTCTTCCATGCATCGAAAACTGGAGCAAACAAAGTGAAAGATACGGCAATCAAATTAAAAACTACAAAAATCAGATAATAGAAAAATCCGCTAACCAAATTTAAAAAAAAAACGACAATCAAATTAAAAGCTAGGATTCCATTAATCCAAAAAGAAAGGTGTATAACCAATGCATCCTCCCAACAGTCACATATGGAGCTGAAATATGGAACCTAAACAAAGAGACAGATCTACTAATTGAGAACCATGCAACGTGCACATGAGAGAATCATGCTCAACCTCACATGGAGAGACCACAAGACAACACAGTACATCCGAGAAAAGACAAGAGTAAGGGACAGCATTGAATCCATTAAAAATCTCAAATGGTAGTGGACTGGCCATGCTGCAAGAATGGCGGACAACCGATGGACATTGTGACTCACAAGATGGTTCCCTCGAGATCACAAGTGCAACTGAGGCCGGCAGGATATTAGATGGGGAGATGAGCTAGACAGATTCAGAAAGTACTGGCTCTGCGACGCCCACGATAGAGAAGTATGGCGAATCCCGGGGGAAGGTCTATGTCCAACGACGGACGCTAAAAGACTGATGATGATGATGATGATGATGATGATGATGATGATGATGATGATGATGATGATGATGATGATGATGATGATGATGATGATGATGAACCAATTTCAAAATACGTGAATCAAATTGAAAAAAGCTACGACAACCAAATTATAGGAAAATACGCTGACCAAATTTCGAGAAACGACTATCAAATTAAAATGTATAATTACTAAAATTATTTAAAATACGGTAACCAATTTCAAAATGAGCAAATCAGGTTAAAAGCTACGACAATCGAATTATAAGAAATACAGTGACCAAATCTCAAAATACGCCAAGTAAATTAAAAGCCATGACAATCAAATTATGACAAATACCTTTACCAAATTTCAAAATATGCCAATCAAATTAAAAGCTACGTCTATCAAATTACGGAAAATACAGTGACCGAAATTTAAAATACGTCAATCAAACTGAATGCTACAACAATCAATTTATAAAAAATACAGTGACAAAATTTCAAAATGAACAAATCAAATTAAAAGCTACGCCCACCGAATTATGAAAAATACAGTGACCAAATTTCAAAATACGCCAAGCAAATTAGAAGTTACGATAATCAAATTATTAATGATAGAGAGACCAAATTTCAAAATGCACTAATTAAATCAATTGCTACGACAATCAAGTTTTAAAAAACACGCTGACAAAATTTCAAAATAAGCCAATCAAATTATAGTTACGACAATCAAATTATAAAAAATATTGTGACCAAATTTCAAAATACACCAATCAAATTAGAAGCTACAACAATCAAATTATAAAAATTTTGATCAAATTTCAAAATACACCAATCAACTTGAAAGTTACAACAATCAAATTATAAAAAATGCGGCAACCAAATTTCAAAATACGCAGAGCTAATTAATCAGACAGGCCAACTGAATCAATGAAATCAGTAATCACATGGAGTGAATCCAGAGACCGGTATGAGGTTCTTGACGTTTCATTTCATTTTTAAAATATTTTTTTAGAAATTGATCCACGCCTGGTTTTTCACTATTGGTTACGTTATTTTTCTAATTGGATATCCGTAGTTTTTAATTTGATTTTCGTATTTTGAAATTTAGTCAACGTATTTTTTTCAATTTGGTTGTTATTGATTTTAATTTTCTTTAATCGGAATTTTAGTTCGTAATTAATCAGAGCGGTAACGAGTAAATGCCGTCGATTGTAAATAGAAAATATTTATAGGAAAGAAGGAAAGAAGCTCTTTTTCATCTTGATATACAAAAATATGGGGCACTCGGTGATAATCAAACCCACTACAGATTTAATGGATACCAGCAATATGATCATGTATCGTTACCAAAGTTATGACACCAATATCAATAACAGGCCTGGCTGTTGCAGGGTCAATCTCGATTCCCACTTCTATTATGACTGAGGATGTTTACTGAAGCCTTTGCAATTTGTGTATAGTAAATAAAGTTGTAAATGTATGTCTTGTTGATTTAGTTCAGTTGATAAAAGAGCCCCCTACCAATCACTTGAAATCACGGTTGAGGAAGCTTAATTTTATATATCGGTTTGGTTCAACGTGACGAGGTAGACAAACAATGACAAGTTTAAATTCCTAAATTTGGTGAGGGTTTTTCTGGTTTTGAGGGATGGGGGTCAACCAAAAGTTTGATTGTATGTTGACAACATCAATAAAAACTGGGACAGTCGTTTCCCGGGAAATTAGGTAATGAACTCTATAGTTAATGTCAGAATTTTGTTAAATGGGGTATCTTAATCACCATATGTGGTTTAGTCGGACTATTTCCCTCGTCTTTGGGGCTTATTTTTCATAGCGTTTCGGCCATGTAATCTCCAGCCTTCCTCGGGTGTCTCCTTTGGTCTGGAACATCGAATGCGGTTGCTGGGGAACAAAAACGCAAAACCCAGTCGTGAGGTGTATGTGAGGGACATGCAGTGGTGGATGAAAAGAACACGCCTTATTGGTCAAACTAGCTTTTCTTGGGTCCATATAATGGTAGAATTCGCCTGCTTTGTGAAAGTCCGATATTGTCCAACAATTTCTGCAACCTTTTCAGTATGATCTTGATAGACCTGTGTAAATCCGACAGTATGCAGGCCATAACATGTCAAATATGCTCCTCCCTCCAAGAGATCCAGGGTTTATGGTTTGATGCGGTACACCCTACTCCTTCCGCCTATCCCTACACAGCAATGTTGACAAAAGTTAAATGATTTCTAATATGAAGCTTATTTTAGCATCCCCACCCAACTTAGCCTGTATTCTTCTATAACCAGATTCGACATTTCAGAACAGAACAGAACACGCATACGACGACGACCGGAGGGGTGAACGGCCGAAACGTAGAGAAAATTAAATCCCAAAGACGAGAGACATAGTTCAACTAAACCATATACAATGAATTACTTCCGTTATCATTAATTTATTTTATCGTGTTTAGAAATCATCTCTCGAGAATTGCTGTTTTGAAATTATTAATATTCAATGAACAAGAGACGTCGGTAGTTTTGTTAAAGTTTTAATCATGTTTTCCCATCCTATACGCTTTTCCTATTTCTTTCAAAAACTGTTAACTAAAACTGTCATCCCCCAAAAATACAGGTCTCTTCAGTTTTCAAGTTGGTTTGACTAGCTGGCTGGCGAGTAATGTATGTATTACGTATACAGCCTACACTAACGGAGCTAGATGTATTTACTCCTTATGTCAAGACAAAACTTTTTTTGTTTACAATGCATGTTTATGGAAAATTATTCGCTAACTTTGTGCCCAGCAAATATCAACGCTTACTTTTTCAAAAATTCTAACATTTTCAGTGATCACTGCCAAACAGTAGGCGAGAGAGGCAAACTATTTATCGATCATCGGTTCTTCGAATTTTTCAGTTGGTCATACCCAACACGACATGCAGCCGTAAGACGTCTATTGTGTGATGGTTTCTATTGAGTGACTAACCAGACTTGTGGTTGTTTTTCTTTTATTTATTTTCTTCTACGTTTGAAAAGTGGACGAAGGCTCTCCTGCCTTGCTCGGGCCAACGAAAAGGCTATTGTCACACTAATTGCAAGAAAGCTTTGATCAAAGTGAAAGAAAGAATACGTCGCGGCTCAGTATATTGATCCTTGTCGAGTGTGGGTGTGTAGCTGCAGGCCATTCAGAATATCCATGCCGACCAATGTTCATTGTTGGAAGCTTCTTCAATGAGACCATGAGCTGACGAATTGGGCCTTGTATCAATGGAAGAAGGTCGCCTGGTCCAACGAGTTTCACTTTCTTCTGAACAAGGTTGATGGTAGGATATGTGTGCGTCGTTATTCTGGGGAAACAATGACGCCGAGAGGCACTATACAATACACTGGGTCTTGTTATTCAACTCTTTGGTAGGCGGCGAAATACTGTGCAGAAAAAAAAATGGGCGTTTTAACATTTTAGTGGGCGGTATAGGATTTTTAGAATTAAAGTCTGTAATTAGCAATAAAAAATGAGTCAAGTGCAACATTTTCTATCATCTATTTACCAAGCAAAACTTTGATATCGCACATTATCTGGAACCAACGTGTCCACACTAGCTGCATCTCACCAGACTCAGGGATCGCTTTGATAATATTTCAAAACAGTACGTGTGTTCCAAACATTTTGTGTTAATACTTTACAATAATTTGATAACAGAAACAGCGAAAGGTGTTCATTTTTATTGTACTTTGAGAGTTGAAAGTTTTCTGTTACCTTTTTGAACGTTTACAATATGGGTTGATGGTAAAAAAGATCCTTCGTAAAAGAAGGTGGGGACGTGAGAAAAGTTAAGAGGCCTGCTCTGGAATATTACTTATTACCCCATATATGCTTATAAGCCTATATTTTGTGTACCCCAAAAAATTGCCATCGAAAATATACTTATGGAAGAAAGTAGATCAAATTACATGGAACACTCTCAAGATAAAGCATATCAAAGTCAGTTTTATAATAACGTGTATCAAAAGCAAACCCATAACAATTTTACATTTTGGTGGGCGGTATAGAATTAAAGTCTGTAATTAGCAATAAAAAATGAGTCAACCGCAACATTTTCTATTACCTATTTACCAAGCAAAATTTTGATATCGCACATTATCTGGAACCAACGTGTCCACACTAGCTGCGTCTCACCAGACTCAGGGATCGCTTTGATAATATTTCAAAACAGTCCATAACAACCTGTACCAAAAACAAACCTATAACAATATGTATGAAAATCAAACCCGTAAAAACATGTATCAAAATCAAACCCAAAATAACGTGTATCAAAATCAAATCCATAACAACCTGTACGAAAATCAAACCCATAACAATGTGTATCAAAATTAAACCCAAAACAACGTGTATCAAAAGTAAACCCCTAACAATGTGTATCAAAATCAAAGCCAAAACAACGTGTATCGAAATTAAACCCAAAACAACGTGTATCAAAATTAAACCCAAAACAACGTGTATCAAAATCAAAGCCATAACAAACCTAAAATAACTTGTATCTATATCTTTTCGAAACCTCCTTTGAAATGAATTTACAATGAATTCGAATCGTCATTCTAATATGCTGTCTTTCATCCCATACTTCTGAATATACCAAAATTTGATTTTAGGCATAAATCGGATAAAAGACACTCTGTTAACATGCTTGGTACCAGATTGTCGAGCCCAGGCCTGATCAGTTTTGCTTGAGAAGCTGAGAGAGTTCCAACACGTTATACAGTTGGTCAGTGACTTACCGCTCATCAACACGTGTTGTGGGAGGCTTAAGTTTCAAAGCAAATATCACAAAGATTTCTAATCAAAATAATCTAATTTCCCTTTTGGGTGATTATGGTTCTTCACAGCTTCCTTTCCTGTTCTCAGTAACTCCAGCTCATGTATGCCTTCCAGTATCCTTTCTGCCATCGATCAGTTCAAATCATTGATTATTTGCTATCTACTTTTACCCCTTTCGCTTCCTATGAGTTCTGTGAACGTAGGATTCTCTAAACCTTCCTTCCTCGTTTTGTGTCCAAATGATTACAACTGTCTCCTTCCTACTTTTAACAACAATTCCTCGCAGTTTTTAATCTCCTCAAAACTCCATCATTCGTTATATGCCCCGTCCATGATATTCGTCACATTCATCGATAAAATCATATCTTAGTTGATTCAATTATTTCCCCCCATTTTTGATGAGACAGTCTAGCATCCACTGCTATATAGGAGATTAGACATTACGTAAAACTAGCGATATATATATATATATATATATATATATATATATATATATATATATATATATATATATATATATATATATATAGTAGAATGTGGATTCGCTACACAAACTAGCTCATGTTTCTGTCCTCTTCCTGATGAGGCCTGAAGAGGGCAGAAACATGAGCTAGTTTGTATAGCGAATCCAAATTCTATTATTTAATTTCAGCTCCCTTCTAAAACAACTTAACTTCGAGAGTAAAAAGCTGTATGTATCGAGCACTCTATGAAATAGATCCATCACATTTCAGAAGTGGCTTTATATTATTGATATATCATTATATCATGTTATACTGCTAGCCTAATTTGTACCATATATATATATATATATATATATATATATATATATATATATATATATATATATATATATATATATATATATATATATATATATATATATATATTAAAAAAGAAAAACCGTTTTATAAGATACTTGTAATGTGCTAATAGTTTTTACTGGACAGTCTTCGCAATTCAGATGACAGATATCATAAAATGAAGGAAGCAGACGAGACGTTATTCCTCTCAAGCATTCACTATCGATATTTTCCTAACGATTTCTTCTTCTGTGTTCGATGATTGAATCGAAACTCTTTGATGTCTGAAGATTGAAAAAGCCATAAGAAATTAATATCTGTTCTTATTCCGTAAATATGTTCAATCTATAATTTACGATTTTTTTTTTCGGAAGTGAATTCCTTTCAGCTACATTAATGAAAACTTTTTTTTTCCGATAACATAGATCAAAGTGGCGTCCCACCGTGGTAGAATGGTTAGTAAGGTAGTCTGATAGGTCAAAGGGTGCCCGACACTTGTAGCCTTGTGTCATTTAAGCCTAATAAATTCAGCTAATCATCTTTAGTGAAAGAGTTATCGTCCAGGAAGTCTGGGTGTTGCAACACACGTACATATACACACAAACGTACACACACACACACACACACATATATATATATATATATATACATATATATATATATATATATATCTTTAAACTTACACTGTTAGAATTAACATGCAAACTGTCTAGTTTACATACACACCTTTTATTAATGCCATCAAAGTTTTTCATTTCAATATTCCAAAGTTGGTCGTTCTAGATCTTTCGACCACCATTGGTCATTATCAAGAAAATGTGATAGTGCTATTTAAAAAGTAACTGGTATCATTTTGTTATCATAATTTTATCTTAGTATTCTAAGTGTTGTCATTGATTCAACTAACGTAATCTAACGTAAACAAAAAAATCTGTTCAGATGTGTAACTGATAACAACACCTAACAAACTGATAACGATCTCACTGTTCGTGGGTGATCACTAACGTAGCCCAATTCTTGAAAACAAGCCAATAAACGACGAATCATGAACTAAGATGGTGGTGTCTAATAACGAGAATATGTTCCTTCCGTTAACTTCAAAGTAAAATTTACTATTCTAGTTCGTTACTCAGTCGTGTACTTCTCTATGGCAAATCCCAAAGGGGTTCCTTGATTTATCTGAGCAGAGGAAAAATAAAGAATATTGAAACAGAAAAAGTTATGATTGTTTTAATCCTTTTGCAACTTTGTCACCATCGTGTATAAAACTTTTCCTGACAGTCTGTCAAGCAAAATAAAAGTTTGTTTTTTTTCACTGATTTTTCTGCTGAATGATGAGTGCTTCAAGAAGTGGCTTTCTTCGGGCGACTCTGCTGTAATAACACAGGTGAAGAACAGAATCATAGCTGTGGGTCTCAGTCAATTTTAATACATCCCAGGCTAGCGATGGAGGGGCCAAATGCTGTATAGATAGTTCATCCATTGCATTTCCACTGACATTATGGAATAATGATTTGTACATATATGAATTGCATGGATTATAATTCAGACTTGGGGTTGGCTTTTCACCAATTGATAGTGTATGTCTATTTATTGACAATCTTCCTTTTTTATCAAAACTCAGTTAGTGTTAGAAGGATGCCTTCAAGGAGAGCAAACCTTTAGGTATCTCTAGCTACACCACTAGTGATAAAGATTATGTGCTTTTGTTTTGAGGATGATTTCGAAATTTGTTAGAGAAGGATTTCTATACAAGTTTTGGGAATGATTTTGATACATAGTTTTAGGGTGATTTAGATACATGTTCGGTGGGTGATTTTGATACATGATTCTGGGGTGATTTAGATACATGTTTTGGGGGTGATTTAGATGCTTGTTTCATGGGTGATTTAGAGACATGATTCTGGGGTGATTTAGATACATGTTTTATGGGTGATTAAGATACATGTTTTATGGGTGATTTAGATGCATGTTTTGGGGGTAATTTTGATACATATTTGGGGATGATTTTGATACATGTTTTGGGGGTGATCTTGATACAAGTTTTTTGGGGCGTGATGATTTTGATATCTGTTGTTTTGAGGGTGATTTTGATAAACGTTATTCAGGGGATGATTCTTACACACGTTCGACTGGTTTTATCTGGTCTCATTCAATTTGCTTTCTCATTGCACGACGACATTTTTGGCAGAACCTAGGTCGAACTGAACGAGAAGCAGTGGTTTCCTTTCCCTTGTTTGGGAAATTGCTCGATCTCTTGCTTAACAACTGAACAAGCTGTTTTAGCAATCAGGGATATCACTGGTAGGTTTCATGAATGATACACTGGAGCCTTTATTCAAATTTAATGATAGTATGCTAGGAAGAACTCGGGCCTGCAAAAACAAACCGTCGTGTCATTCAGTGTTTTGAAAAAGGCTCTAGAAACTTTCTTTTTTTTAAATTATGATTTTTAATGAGTTTGTAAATATCATATTGAATGATCCAGCCGAAGACTCATGCTATTTTTGTAATTCAGTTAATCAACAGGACATGTCTGGTCAGCTACTCAATAGTAATCAGTTGCATGACAGTTTGGCAGTACGTCGTGTTTGGGGAGATCAATTAAAAAATGAGGGAAAAGCCTATCAATGAATGAATTATTTTTCTCCGTTCTTATTAGGCGGTGGTCGCTAAAAAAAAGTCTGAACGCTGCAACAAACTAAGACGCCGATTTAGCATAAACTCACATGGTAAATTGAACCCCCTGCAGAAAACCAATTTGCAGGGGGTAGTCTTCAGAAAAGAAAAGAACCGTATTTCTAGACATCATAAGGAGTAGATGTTTAAAATTTCAGCCCTCTAGCTCCATCGATGCAGTCTGGATGCATGATACAGACATAGCAATCCCACCACCTAGTCAGACCAACTTAATAACTAAAGAAACCTTGCAGTCTGTTTTGGTAACAGTTTTGCCTGACGGATTCTAATATCTTTGGACAAATTTAAATTATCAAATATGAAATGGAAACGAAAATTCCAGACGAAGCCTTATGATATTGTTAATAACTTTATAACTCAGTTAACTCGCAGGATGTGTTTGCAAATGATTTTTTCCGATGGAAAATATAAATCATATCGTTCTTGTATGAGGCAGCGTGTACTCTAATCGCAAGAGCCACAGCCTGGTGGATCCCATCATCTCATCATATCAAGCAAAACCAATATGTAAAAAATTAAAATCCCTTTACAAAATCACGACCAACTATTGGTAGGTTGCTCTCTTACCGACTGAGCAAAATTGGTAAGTCTTATCATACCGACGAGAATTTATGTTAAAAATACGCAAGGACTCATTTTATTCTGATAAATAGATACATTCATGAAATCAACATTTCCCTACCGTGATTTGAAATCATGGTTAAGTGATTTGTAGTCAATTCTCTTACCAAATGAGACGAACAGACATATCTACAAAATTGAATCTTAAAAATACGCAAGGGCTTACTTCATTTTAATAAATACATTAATAGAAAAAAATCAATATATTTTTATTTATTACTTATACTATGAAAAGTCGCTGTTATCATCTTCAGTGAGGAAATAAGTAGAAGTGGAGTTTGATCCTGCAGTGCCCAGGCTTGTTGATGACTAAAATGTTTTACTTAATAGAAAAGCGACAGAGAAGAGTGTTTTTCTTTCACAAAAGAGAGCATTCAGATCACTTGGCCAATACAATTGTCATTCGGAACTAAATGTAAATTACTTCACAAAAGTTCGAAATCCTGACCATTTCTTTTTAGACCATCCTTCCTCAAAATAACTTTGAAATTCATTGTGAACTTTCGGAGATATTGTGTGAACAGACACAAAGACAGACAGACAGACTGACATATGCTTCTCTCACTCACAAAAACGCGTATGAACATCTTAGTCTGGTGGCATTCACGCTTTCTGTTTTTAATTCAGACTCTTCTTTTATTGATCATCACCCAACAAAAGACGAAAGAAGTAAATTATTCATTGATATTCATTGATCAACCCCTAACACGGCATTCTGTCAAAAGACATTTGTCATGTGACAGTTTCTGTTGAGTGACTAACCTGACCTGTTCATAACTAACTAGTTTCAATCGCTCCGTTTTTCATCTTCTTAGAGATGCCGGGATGAAGTATTGTCCTTTCTCTACGAATTACTCAGATTAGCATCCTAATCTTATTTGTTTTGATCACTATTTTCGACTGTTCGACTCTTCGGTCTTCCGAGAACTTTCAGATGCTCTGAGATGAAATATTGCAATTATCTCATAGAATATTCGGACTATTATCCTGGTGTTCATTATCTTGTCGCTGGCTGTCAACCAGAGCCTTCTCCGGCCTTCCTAGTTTGAACAGAAATGCTGAGATCAAATATAGTCAATATTCAACGAATTATTCAGACTAGTATCCTCATCTTTGTTGCCTTCAACACAGAGTTTCGGTCAATATGCTCTCCAAACTATTTCAGGTGTACATTGCATGTGATTATTATTAATGTAGTTCAATATTTTGAGCATCGTCAATTGGCTTTGATGCACTGATATGACTATTTACTATGCTTAGTTTAGTCTTGGCACAAAGCATCAAGTACAAGGTGTTGGTGAGGATCGAACTCTCTCTCTCTCTCTCTCTCTCTCTCTCTCTCTCTCTCTCTCTCTCTCTAGTCGTTCAGCAAAATAAAACAAAATTACTTACTATGTCGCACGATGCAATGATATCTCTCCATTTCTCGAACGCTTCATGGAGACCCATGTTGTTTATGGATTTCTACTGGACCAGGATACAAGCTCAACTCCCGAAAATGGACAGATTAAAAGGTCTCCAACTACGCTGCTATTTACCTATAGCTATGAAAGGGGGTGGATTCATGTCTTCCTCAAGGTTATTAGTGTAAAATGAACGCAAGCTGTCTCTACCGGAGTTTGAACTCTGTTCTCTGACTCCATTTCCCGTACTGGTGATCGTTGTTAGGTCAATCGTTTATCCTTCCCTCGGTGAGGAGTTAAGCAAAATTTCCTGGCTGACTGTCAAGGTCGCTAGCCCGAATAATTCGTTGAAAAATCCTTGTGGTCAGCCAAAACTGCGTTAATCCCTTATAAATATTTAATAACCAAGGTAGATTATTGGATTATCCGAGTCAATCAAGGATTTCTATTTAAAAAAAAAAGATTAAGCCGTCAACTAATACGTCAATTGGTCGACATATCAGCTGCTTGGTAGGTGAGATCACTGTTCATTTGTCAGCGGCACCAGTTGTTGGGATTCCAGCCAGAAGTTAGGGTTTGGGCAATCTTAATATAAACTTAGCTTTATGGCTTAAGGCCAGATGATGGTTTGAAGACTGTGTTACGCCAAGCCTTCGACTGAGGAGGACTTTTCTATTTAGAAGACATTTTTAGAAAGTCAAAAAGATTTTCAATAAGAATTTTCGTATGATTTTTCTAAGTCGGGAACCGTTAACCAAAACTGTTGCCAAAAATATAGGTTTCCTCAGTTTTTAAGCTGGTTTGACTGGCTGGCTACGTATGTATGAACCGTGCGCACTGGCCGCCCTGATACTGCTAGAGGGTTGAAAACCTAAACATTTACGCAATTATATGTCTAGAAAACACTTTTTTTTTTTTTTTCGAAAATTCATTCCCTAAGAAGAGTTTCATCGTTGGGTCCAATTTACTATGTATGATAAAATGGCCCCTCAGTTAGTGCCCGGCATTACCTACGCTGTTTTTGTTTTTTGTTTTGTTTTGTTTTTTTCTTGTTTGTTTTTCTAAGTCCGAAATTTTCGTGATCACTGCCAACAACAGACGAGAAAATTAATTTATTCATCAATCATCCTTTTTTCCCCAATTTTTCATTGATCATCCCCAACTCGACTGTTACAGTTACCTGATGGTCGTGAGTTCAATGCCTGGATCCGGTTGAGATATTAGTATACACTAGTGTGTGCCCATTCCAAGACACATGTTTGGAAAGAGTAATACTTTGTGATGTGTGGAACAGCCTGCCATAATTGTCATGTAAAAACAATTTTCCGTCCATTGTACGGAAATATGGCTCAGAAGCATTTCGGTAACTTCTCTTTAGGGTTTCTAATCTAGATAGTTTATGTATAAATTTAGATAATTCTAAAGAAAGAAGTCGAGGAGGATAGTTAACAAAAACTACGAAGAAAGATCTACAATCTGTAATTTTTATTTATCTCTATCAGATTTCTCGAGAACTGCAGATCAAAATAACTTCATACACAACACTGAACGACTTATGTGCTGACTAACATATCTGACGAATGTCAAAGGCCATTTGTTGGGTAATGGCGGTGCATACATGCAAGCACACACACATAGACAGAGATTTATTCAATTGTATTCAGATACTCTGGTTCGACAAAAAAACGAGCAAAACGGCATAACACCACGACTAAATAACCCAAGAATCAACAAAAGGTTTGTGATCCAAGCGTAATGTTCTAACCTGAAAAATAAAAGATAAAAGGTCAACTCCCTAACTTTATAAATTCAATGCATATTGTCAGCAAATACGACAATAAAGGATAAGTGAATTTCTTCAGGTCACAGAAAAGGCGTTGCTTCGGGAGAAAACGGTAGAGAAAAGAAAGCAATAACTCTCCACATATCCTTGGAGAAGCCGACAAATTTCATAACATGAACCTTTGGAATCATGTTTAATCTTGTAATTTCATTCCTGTTTCAAATCATTTGAGTTTGAGTTTGAATCGACACGAAACAGATTTTGTTATTGAATCTGGGCGATAGATGGCTCTACCAATTCCATTCTCCGGGGACTTTTCTAGCACCGCCATTTTGTTATTGGTAAGATTCTGACGAGAGAGAAAAAACTGATGCATAATATATTACATCAACCGAACATTATTCGATATATTTGTGTAGATTTTACAAATATACATAAGTACACGCTTTATTTATTCAACTCAGAATGTAAAGAAATGAATTGCACTATTTCCAGTGAGTCTACATAAAGTAAATTTATTTTACTCTTGAATTTATCCTCATGTAACACGAAAAAGTATATTTCATAGAATTCCCCACAATGGCCCCACATATAAAACTTTGATTCCCACCAGCATATGATTGATGTTACAAATCTATCTTACCCTATCCATACTTGACCCTCCTTTATGTTTATCCAACATTGGGATCTTGACATTTGGTCACATGGACCTGCACCTATAGAAACATATGTATTGCCCCTTTCACTTGAACCAATCAAAGCCATCTGTCTTTTCAGAACAGCCATAATGACCATGAAGAATAATGAACACACATTTCCCGACGATTATTCGATCATATATAACGAGGATCCCCTTGCCCCACTAGTTTGATTAACACTTGAGATAGCCTCATCCCCAACTTACCAATTACCCAAATAGTCTGACACTAAACTACTATCCAGCTCCCCAGTGTCTATGACAACAAATGCTTAAGATAGCCCACCCCTCTGACCAATACAACCAATAAAATACCTATAACTGCTGCTACTGCTTCCAACAAGATATATAATCATACCACTACAGATTTCTTCACAGACATAATTCAGTCCGGACTCACCATTATGAACTTCCAAGAATCCTCTTCCTTGATTTCTGTTTATGCTTTCAAACCAAAACATCTTATGCTATGTTTGTTTTCTCAGGAAACGTTTCAACCACTAAAAGGTACACACATGCTACTGAAGATGGGACCCCTGCCCCCGAAACATGTAGCGCATACTAATTAATTCCTTTATGAATGAATTGATTGACGAATTAAGTCTCCTTATACTTTAACTCCTGAATCTGTCTCATTCGCTATTGTTTATGTACATATATATCAGCTTCCCTCAGCTCAAAAATCAATTGCTCAGGCTGGAAAGATGTTCTGCACACAGGCCCTGACGTCTAAAGTCCTACTTCTGTGGATATCACCCACTCCGACCACGAAGCTAAACCACATACATATATATATATACTTGAATATTCTGGTCCAAAATGACGGGATCATTTATGTATGGATCGACACTAAGAAGCCTAAAGCTATTTTATTTGGTGATTCATTTTCAGGGATTCAAGTGTTCTAATTTCAAGTTTTTTAAAAAACCTCGACTCAGCTCGAGGTTTTTCAATGAGTGATGATCAGACATAAAGTCTTAAGAATTCCTATGACGTAATTTCTATTGTTTCATAATAGGACAGTAAATCATCCTATGAGATCATCTCATTTGAGCGCAAACAAACAAACAAACGATCAGAAAAAATTACAAAAGCTCATTAGATGGTATTATGTGTGTGTGTGTACACAATTGGAGATACTTGGGTATGGGTTGATTTTAAACTTCTTATTTGTTTCCCAGCTGCAGTTCTGCCGTTACAGCATCTTCAGGGGTGTTTCTTTTGGTTTGACAAATTCTTTTGTTTTCAGACGTTTTCATGAACACTTTTTTCTCCTTTTTCGACCATGTTGTTATTGGCTTTTGAAACGCTAAAGACACATTTGAATCAAGAACGTAAATTGTGTACTTGTAACCATAGCAATAGACCTGTTTAAAATCATGCGTTTGGAAACGTTTTATAGTTTTAATAATTCACTGTAAATATCAAAGTCAGTAAATGTTACGCAAATATATTCCTAAAATGTCTTTCCATTTACATAATTGGTATACATTTTGAATACTGAAGTGAAATGTTTCAATAGTCATGTGTTGATTCATAATGTCAAAGTATTGATATTCTGCGTATGATGAATGTATACATATAACAAAACAATAGCACACTTTAGATGATAGGATCTTCAGGATACTCCTCTAGAGACCTCACACATTCACCCCAGTTCTCCCTGATAAGAGAAGAATAAACATTTTGAGTTATTCATCAAATTTACATTCATAATTGTTCACTGAAACACCATCTTTGGCAACCGTTAGGCTCGGTGTCAAGACTCTACTTGACCAATTAGCAAACTACAATTGAATTTAAAGTTAGCTTTTTTTTAACTATTACTAACAGGGTATACGGTTTTCTATCTCAACGATTAGTGTATGCAAGAATTATTGAAGAGCTTTTTAGCCACCCTTCCCACATAGTAGTAAAGAACAACGGAACATGCTATATGATTTTTGATCGTACAATTCTTATAATTCAGAAAAAAATGTATTAAAGTGTCGAAACGTTCATGATGGAGGTGTTGTAGAAAAGAAAGAGTGAGATTGACAATTTTTGTGGGAGATTTTGTAAAACAGATTATTTCTATGTGAAAATATTTTTTAAGCACAAAGATATCAATATTTCAAGGATATCATTATTTCATGCAGCAATCAGTATTAGGAAATGTCAAACAAAGCTGCCACCAATATCATCAACACAGGTTTCGTCAGTTTTCAAATTGGTCTGGCTGGTTGGCTATGGATGTAAGTATGGATCGTGGGCACAGACTTCACCAATCTAACTGGAAAGAGCAGATAACTATAACATTAACTCTTTATTATGAGCAGATAAAAAAAACTTTTTTCAGTTCTTCCCCGAATAGGTTTTTAGTGGAGGGGTTCAATTTGCTATGTAAGTTTAGGCTAAACTGATTCCTTAGCTTGTGTCCGACAGCATTCATTTTTTATTTTGTTTGTTTGTTTTTGCTTTGAAAATTCAGTGATCACTGATCAACAAAAGGCAAGAAGGGTAACTTAATCATCAATCACTCCCTTTTTCCAATTATTCAATTGATGACCCCCAACACTACATGTCACCAAAAAACATTGGTTGCATGATTGTTTTATACTGAGAGACACACTGGACTTTTTTTTATTATTATCTTTATCTTTATTATTTCGCAATCTCACGCCAGTTGTCGGTTGGTTGCCGCTGGAGATCATCATCATCATCATCATCATCATCATCATCATCATCATCATCATCATCATCATTATTATTATTATTATTATTATTATTATTATTATCATTATTATTATTATTATTATTATTATTATTGAAAGACATGCGTACTCTTGCATGTGACAAAAACGTCTATGGCACGTATGTGTTCGTCATGGGAGCGTCAACATTGAAAGTGACAAATTTCCGACAAGAAAGTCATCGGCACTTATGGAAGAAAACAGGTCTGGATAGTCACTTAATAGAGACCATCAGGTTACCAGCATCTTTTATCGGCAAGCTGTGTAAAGTGATCGAATAGGAAAATAAACAAAAAGGATAATCAATAAATAAGTTACTTCTCTCACTTTGGGAGGGGTGATCACTGGAAATGTCCAAATTTTAGAAAAAAAAACTTTAGCATAAATTCATATTGTAAATTGACACCCCCAACACACACACACACACACACACACACACACACACACACACACACAAATACAAAGTAAATCCTGGGGGTGAAAAAAACAACTGATTCCATTGTTGAGGTCTGCACACGTGATGTTGATATAAATAGTAAGCAAGCGATGCTGCAAACCAGTCAGCCAGACTTGCTTAAAAACTTAAGAAACTTATGTTGTCAGTATTGGTGATGGCTGTTGTTGACGGTTTGTGGATTTTATTATCGAATATATCTTAAGAAAAAAATCGATTAATCTCTCAGACAACTTATGTCAAGATGAAATCAGATATTTGTCCCAGTCACCAAGAAATAATAATTTTCACTTCTTTTCTATGTGTCTACGTAATTATACAAGGTTTATCAAGAAAGTATAGAAGATATTTTGGATATCTTGATAAGTGATTGTGCAACTTCGTTGTGACTTGGCCCCAAACCAGAAAGGACTTTACTGCACATACGTGAAAACACACTCTCACATGAAGCTTTTCAGTCGTACACTGAGACGCCAATGAGTTGGCATATATATATATATATATATATATATATATATATATATATATATACAGATACAGTGCATGTGGTACAGATCAGGCTAGCACATAATATAATAATAGATCAATAATATAAAACCACTTTTGATATGTAATGGATCTATTTCATAGAGTGCTCGATACATACAACTTTTTACTCTTGAAGTTAAGTTGTTTAAGAGTAGAGCTAGAGATTCTACTATTTTCACACACGCACACACACACACACACACACACACACACATATATGTATATATATATATATATATACATAGTACATGTGGTACAAATCAGGCTAGCTGTATAACATAATATAATAATATATTAATAATATAGAGCCACTTCTGATATGTAATGGATCTATTTCATAGAGTGCTCGATACATACAACTTTTTACTCTCGAAGTTAAGTTGTTTTAGAGTAGAGCTAGAAATAATATATATATATATATATATATATATATATATATATATATATATATATATATATATATATATATGTATGCGTTATACTACCTTGAAACTTTTTTTGAAATGACCTACCATTAATACACGGTGAATGTGTAGTTGGACTTGAACAGCGTAAATAGAATAAACAGTTACAGAAAATGGGCAGCTGCAGGAATTGAACCTTCGCCCGATAGGTAGCTGCTTCAACGGAGTTCGATTCTTGGATCGGTCGTGTTCCATTGTTTATCGAAGCAAATCTTTATTTCAAAGAAAGCGCGTTTCAAAACATCCTTCCAATATTCCTTTTACATTATAGCAATAAAAAGGGGATATACAGCCATTGCATCCTCCCGATAGTCACCTATGGAGCTGAAACATTGAACCTGACCAAAAGATTGACCCCGAAACAGGAGTGATCACAAGAAAGTACTGTATATTAAAGGAAATAAACAGGAGAAAACTCAAATAACAATGGGCAGATCATGTTGCAAGAGTAGCAGACAACCGCTGGACATCATGACTCACAACATGGATCCCCAGAGATCATACGCGAAACTGAGGCCGGCAAAAAATAAGATGGCGTAAAGAACTAGAAAAGTTCAGAAGGTGCTGAGTCTGCGAGGTCAACGATCGGAAGATCAAGCGAATCTTCGAGACGGTATATGTCCAATGACAGACACTAAAAAGCTGCTGCTGATGATGATGATATCAGGGCTGTTAATGCTGAGCCCCTGGTCCCCAGACCTCAGGTTTTTCCAAACCATTTGGGTTTAGATAGTGAAAATAGTTTTTAATCTGGGGCTTTCCATACCTCAAATAAATGAATTCTTGAAAATAAGATATATATTTATATAAATGAGATCAAGATGACTTGAAAAAGATAAACATAATAAGTAACTTATTTCAATTGAGCTGTTGATGGATTAGTCATCAATTAAACGTCGGATATCATACTATGTGGGTACTGTTATAGTACCAGCTATAACAACGCAATGAACAGAAATGTTGGTGGGAAATTGACAACTGACAAAAAAAAAATGTATAAAAGTCAATTTAATCGTCAGAATCTTTATGTTATTAGTAACGAATCGTTTACTGCTTAGAGAGGATTTCGACGGATAGTTATTGTCGATTCGACTTTTTTTTTCTATCCCTGCTAACCATAACAGAACGGTTTAAACACTGGAGAGAGACGCTATAAGACTGATGATGATGATGATGATGATGATGATGATGATGATGATGATGATGATGATTGCTTTTTTTTTTTATTTTGCATGACAAAAGTATGTGTGCCCTGAATGTTCCAACTTCCGAATCATGCATAAATATTCCTTGCAGCTGAACGTTCGTGACTTCATCAGCTTTTATTGAACCATTCTGACTATTTTGTTCAGTCATTCATGAACTAGTGAGGTAAATATAAATTGGTGTATGAAAAACCGATTAGCTAATTAACAGGAACAGCTACCTAAGAGATTATTTCCAATGAGTATAATTATAACATATCATTATTATACCCATAATTATAATTATATAATATCAATTGTTACATTATTTTAGGTACGTTCTATTAAACCCGACAGATAGTTATTGTCGATTCAACTTTTTCGATCTCGGCTACCCATAACAGAACGGTTTGAGCACTGTTGCTTTGTTTAGATTATTCGTGTGTTGAATTTTATATGCATGGATAATGGGGGTTTGTATTGCAGTGAGCAATAGAGATTTGCATTGCGGTGAGCTATGAGAATAGCCTCCTATACACATAGCATTTTATAGACGTGGATAATGGGGGTTTGAATTGCAGTGAGCTTGGAAAATAGCCTTCTATACACATTGCATTTTTTAGACATGGATAATAGAGATTTGTATTGTTCTCTAAATTTAGTACCTCTATTTCGTCATTAAAAAATGATTGAAAATTTATTTTATTACGTCAGTTACACGAATGAAATTCTATTTACCTACGTTAGCTGCATCCCTTAGCGTGAATGAAGCCACGTGCACATTGCTAATGATTACGTGTGTGGATGTGGATTAGAGCATGAATAAAATTCTTCTGTACTACGTCAGTTGCGTCCCATGGCTGGGCAGCAGACATCTTGGCTGATTATCATATGTTTGGATGATGGAAGTTTTTGATTTGTTTTCAGGTCATAACCAGAGCTGCCATCAACGAAGAACGCCTGGAATTCTGACAAGAGACCAGAAATGTCGAGAGAGAAAAAAAAGCGGCAAAAACAAAGACAAACCCGGTGGACAGAGAGGATCTCAAAGCCTGTTTCAATCAATAACAAAATCAGTCACTCAATAGAAACCGTCACATGACCAACGTCTTTTGGAAGCATGTTGTGTTTGGGGTGATCAATTAAAAATTTGCAAAAACGGTTGATTAATGTATAAGTTACTTCTCACACCTTTTATAGGGTACTGATCCCTAAAAGCCTTTTTTTTTAAATCCCCAACGTGAATGCTGCTGGACACAAACTAAAGGATAAATTTGGCATAAACTTACGTTGCATATAGAACCACTCACAAAAAAATCATTGGGGAGGGGTATTTTAGAAAAAAAAAGTGTTTTTTTTTCAAACTATAAGGAGTAAATGTTGAAATTTTCAACCCTATATCTCTATTAGTTCGTCCTGTACACGTTATACGTTCATATACCAGCCAGACCCACTTGAAAACTGAAGAGACCTAGAATGACTATTTTGATGACAGTTCATGCTGACGGTTTCTTAGAAAAAGCGGGACAATGGACGCCCTGAGAAGAAGTTGTGAAGAATCATATATACCGAATTATTCCGAATCATGATTCGGCCATTGTTTACCCCGTTGGCTTCCTCAACGATAGACGTCGATTAGCAACAAGCAATTTCCAATTCGGTTTGCAAACAGCAAATCGGATTAGTAGATTACGCTGCTTAGCTGAAAGCTATGAATGCCAAATTGCTAATCCACTTGAATATAATTCGATTTACTTGGTAATTACTGCGTTCTGGTGAGTTTAGACGACATGGAAATATTTGTCCGCGGGCAAAGGTCGCCTGAACTGAAGGAGAAAAAGAAATTAGGACCAAGAAGACAAGAGTTATTTGCCCTTGAGCATTCTAAAATTATTTTATTAGCGACAAACTATGGAAGCAATTAATTTACAGATTCAATTTGAAAAAGATTTCCTTTATGAATATTTATAGAGTTTAACGCATCGGTCGGGAAATTGAGTACGTCAATAATTAAAATTTCTTATGTATATATACCATATGAAACCGCAAATAAAATTGATGCACATATTTGTGGTTGTAAGTCGCGTCTGTCCAAGTTAATTTCCTTAAAGATTTTTTTTGTTTTTGTTTTTGAATTTGTCGAGTAATTGTCGTATTTGTTCTTGAAAATATTTACTGTTTTCTTTTTTAGTACATCTTAATCGTACTCTTCCAGTGAGTTCCAGTTGTTTATAATTATTTGAGAAAAGAGAGTTTTTTTCTAGGAGTTTTTTTTAGCAGTATTTTTATATATTCTGTTGATGTTTCTTCTCAGCATAAAAAAAGAACTTTTCGCTGGGATGCTGTCTCTCTCAATACATATATATATATATATATATATATATATATATATATATATATAGATATAAATTATTGTGTCATCTACAGACAGCTGTTTTGTTGTATTACAACTCTTCAGCATAGCTGTAGACTTTGCATTATCCCATCCAGTACCACAAGGCAGGATTGAAACCTTCGCTTCAGTTTCCTACCTCTGAGCTACGGAACTGGACGGTCAGTAAGGCTGAATTTAAGTGATATATTTATTTCAGCATATATATGTATATATATATATATATATATATATATATATATATATACATACATACATACATACATATATACATACATATATATATATATATATATATATATATATATATATATATATATATATATATATATATATATATATATATATATATTTGTCCTCTACAAGTTCGTTGTACACGACATTTGTTTTGCTGAAGTCAATGGGAATGCCAACTTTCTTGCTTTCTTCATTCAGTTCGTCTAGCATTCTTTTGAAATCATGTTGGTCCCCAGCAAGAAGTACGATGTTTTTCATCATATCTGTGGTTACTAAGGAATTCGCTGTCAATTCCGATTCCTTTATTTTCCCAGTCTAGTTTTCGAAAGATCATCTCGAGGCAGGGTGTGAAGACTTTGGGTGCGCTAGTATTACCTTGTCTCCCTTCTTTTTCTAACAGAACAGGCTTTAAGAAAAAAATGCAAAGCTGCAGGAAGTAGACTACTGAATCCACCTACGGCAAACAAATCTCCATGAAATCCTCGAGAAGAGATGAAATCAAGCGAAGAATCACTTCGGGCTGTTAAGCTTTCGGTAGAGTCAGCTCAACCTTCAAGAACAAGAAAAATCCGAACGACCTTCCAAATAAGAACCATACAACATACACAAAAGAGAATCATGCACAACATTTCATGGGGAGATCACAAAACAGCAGGGTACATTAGAGAAAAACAAGAATCAGAGATATCATTGAATCAGTTAAAAGACTTGAATGGCGATGAATTGGCCATGTTCCAAGGATGTCAGACAACCACTGCACACCATGTTCGACAACGTGGATGACGCAGGAAAAATATGGCCAACGAAGCATGAGATGGCGTAACAAAGTTCTGAGAGTATCGGCTCCTTGACGCCCATGTTAGAGAGGTCTGGGGAATCCAGGTCACTCGATGAATACTTAAAGGTGGTCATTATTGTTATTATTATTATCATTATTATTATCATTATTATTATTATTATTATTAACGTTTTTATTGCATTCCTTTAGTCTTCTTTCTCGCGTAGTTAGTTTTAGTTCATGAACAGTGTCTTCATACGGTTGTCCATAACATCACAGAAGCTATTAAAAAACACAAATGGGTAGGCCATGTTGCAAGAATGAAAGACAACCGATGGACATCACGTCTCACAACATGGATCCCCAGAGATCACATAAGAAACCGAGGCCGACAGAACACAAGATGGAGAGATGAACTGGAGAGATTCAGGAAATACGGGCTCTGCGACGCCTATGATAGAGAATTGTGGCGAATCCTCGGGAAGTTGTATATCCAACGACGGACGTTAAAAGACTGATGTTGATGAAGGTACTTGTAATAGGGCGCAATGATCTCTTTGTCGACTTGTAATTAAATCATCAAATCTGAAACTAGCGGCGCAAATAACGAAAAAATTACAAAAATGAAAATTGTATTTTGACTTTGACTTTACAATACATGTTCCAAGTGGTTTTCTTTAACCTGGATTCCTACCAATTTCATTCTATGAACGTTTCATCACATCAGGAAACGACATAGCTGATACAAGAGGAGAAGATGGATGCTTGATTCGGGCTTGCGGAAGATGCAATCATTTCTGGTGCTAGATACTGTTTTTTCAGAGTACAGTAGCATACAAATAACACGCATGTGAATTAAGCTCTCTTTTGGAGCAGTGTCTTCTTATGGAACACCCTTGTATATATATATATATATATATATGGAACACCCTTGTATATATATATATATATATATATATATATATATATATATATATATATATATATATATATATATATATATATATATATATATGCAGGATATTCTGTGTTTCATGGTGACTTCGAGTTTCATGCATGAAATTCGAGATCATCATTAAACACTTTTCGTAGTATATCTATTTACATGTGAGCTGTCCCAGATATCAAGCGCTCTTCAGTTATCGATAACCTGACCCTAAAAACTAATAACAGTATATATATATATATATATATATATATATATATATATATATATATATATAGTCTACAAAGATTTATAGCGTTGGAGAATAACCATTAAGAAACATTTTCAAGGATTTTTTGGCTGACTGCAGTCACTCATTGTGAAGTATTTTTAAAGGCACAAGTAACAAAAAGATTACAAAATACGCCGATTACATTTTGATTCCAACTTTACAATAAAGTGATTTTCTTTAACCTGGATACAGATTCATATATATATATATATATATATATATATAGAGAGAGAGAGAGAGAGAGAGAGAGAGAGAGAGAGAGGGGGGAGAGAGGGGGGGATAGATAGATAGATAATTCGTTTGATTGAATGTTGTGTCAGCATGCTTATATTTTACCTTAAAACAATGTTCCTGGGCGTTCAAGATGCAGAGTTGAAAATCTCATATGGTTTTATTCAAATCATGTCCGAAAAGAAAATATATCAAATGCTCTGAACTCAGCAGACATTTTATTGAACCAATGTTTCTCGGAAAATGACTTGATGTTTTAATATTCCTGGGTTGTAGTAAGTTCAGAATGCCAGAGGAAGCTGACAGTCGTTTAGAGTTGAGGACAAAAGCGACTGAAGCTGGAAAAATGAGAAGCAATTATAGAGGAATAGATAGATAGAAAGACGAGAAGCAGAGATATGAGAAGATTTAGATTTCCATTTATCCATCTTGATAGATAGAAAGAACGAAAGAAAGGTAGAGACACGTATAATTAAGTTGGATAGATTGATAAACAGACAGACAGACAGATACATAGACAGGTAGATGGATTGACAGATGGACACATATATAGATACTGTAATTGATTCAGGTATTCTTACTTTGATAACCTGAAACATTTTCTTTCGACAACCTCATTTCAAAGCAAACGGTTCAATTCATCTGACCTTAATTAACGTCCTTCTTTTTGTCGCGCCATGTTTGTCTCCAATGGACGTAATACGGCGCCCTTTTTTTCACCGCGTTCTGCATACAAACTTCCTACGCGCCAATACCCCAACGGACACTGAAACGCCAGCTAACATTCCCAGAAGGCCGGAAATTAAAAAGTCTAATGTGATTCTCGTCCCTCACGGGATTCTCGTTCGATTTAATTTACCTTTAGCTTTCTTTTATGTTTTTCCAGACATGTATATATATATATATATATATATATATATATATATATATATATATATATATGTCTTGTTAGTAACTCAATAAAGACCGTCCCGACACCAACGTATCTTGGCAGCATGCTTTGCTGGGTGTGATCAATTAAAGAAATTGGAGGTAATCAATGAATAAGTTACTCCTTTTGGTCTTTGCTGGTCAGTGACCATTGACAAGGTCTAGATTTTCAAGAAGCAAGCGGGCAAGGAAAGGGACCGATTTAGCATAAATTTACACTATAAACTGAACCCCTCACTAAAACTCCATTATGGGTGAAATTCTGAAAAAAAAAGAATTGTTTTCTCTAAACGCAATAAGGAATAAACGATTGAATTTTCAGCCCTCTTGCTCTATTGGTGCGGCCTGTATGCGTGATACATTAATACAAGGGTAAATACAGCTGGCCAGCCAGCTAGCTGGACTAACTTGAAAACTGAAGAAACCTGTGTTGACAGTTTTAGTGGATGTTTTCATGACAGTTTCGGTTGACGGTATCTAATACACACACATACGCTCATGCACACACGCATATATATATACATATGTATGTATATATATATATATATATGTATACATAAATATAATAATAATTGAATACTAGTGTCATCCACAGACAGCTGTTTCGTTGTATTACAACTCTTCAGTGTGGCTATAGACTATCCATTAAACCATCCAGTACCACAAAGTAGACCGAGAAACTGACATCTTATCTCTGCCCTACGCAGAACTGGATAGTCAGTAAGGTTGAATTCAAGCGATATATTCACTCACACATAATTCTTCATCCACCAGAGTGCTCTATTCCTAATAAATGGAAGAGCATTGCATAAGCTTATAATGAACTACTTACCTCACTTGAAGAATGCTCAACCCTGAATAAGGGTGCGTTAAATATATATGTATATAAAGTATCGTTGCTTATCTATCAAATGTTCACTCGCTTTCGCGTTCTCTAAAACCGTCATTTTGCAGACAACGGTGCAAATCAATCGCTATTGGTTGTGATCGATTGAACTGTTTATAAACTCAACATTAGTTCGACGTTTACTATGTATAAAAAAAAAACTGGGTGTGTCGCGAACCAGTCCTTGCAGACAATCGTGGTTCAACTGCTTTAAACGCGTATAAAAAGCAATTTTCGCCGGGCAGTGTACGAATAGCTCTTGACCTTCTCCCCCGGCAAATATCAACTCGTGTTACTTTGCTATACTCGTTTGAATGACCGCTCGGATTGTATAATGGTTAGCACGTCTGCCTCACACGCAGAAGGTTCCAGGGTGAAAAGTGAGGGAGACTCTTCATTCATTAAGCCAAATTTCCCTGTGCAGTCAGCAGCTAATTGAGTACAAGCTTAATGATTTGGGTGGAGGTATCCTCTCGTTGAAGTTGCATTCTGCATAGGGGGTGGTCATAATAAATTGTTAGAGTCAAGCCCTCGTCTCGACAAGACTTGAAACTTGCCCGAATCACTAAGCTGGTGCGTGCAATGGAAACTGGGGATTCGTCACCGGCCTTTAATACTCCAATGGGAGTTGCCTCTTGAGAGACGGGGCCATTTAAATGTATATTCTCTTGGATGTAATTAGTACATTGCTGATTAAACGAACGCTGATATCACTGACTAATGCTGACTACCGAGACAAAAATATGCAAACCCTCGCATAGATTACACAATCCTTTGACAGACTTTTAAAAATACACTTTATGTATATGAATTTACTGTAATATCATCATCATCATCATCATCATCAATTTCTTAACGTCCGTCGTTGGACATAAAAAAATTGATGGGAGGGGTTGCCAAACAAAACATATTTCTCTACTCTTTCAAGAATTTACCATGGATTGTTAGGGCTTCAACGTACATATGAAAGAATAATGCTGGGCCTCATATGGAGAGAACACAAGACAGCACAGTACATCCGGGAAAAGACAAGAGTTAGGGACATCATAGAATCCATCGAAAATCTCAAATGGCGGTGGCCTGGCCATGTTGCAAAAATGGCAGACAATCGATGGACATCACAACTCACGAAATGGATCCCCCGAGACCACATTTGCAACCAAGGCCGGCAGAATATTAGATGGAGAGATGAGCTAGACAAGTTCAGGAAGTACTGGCTCCGTGACGCCCATGATAGGGAAGTGCAGCAAATCCTGGGGAAGGTCTATGTCCAACAACGGACGTTAAAAGGCTGATGATGATGATGATGATGATGATGATAGGGCTGGATGAAGTCCAGAAACCTTGATAGATCATCATCATCATCATTATCATCATCATCAGTCTTTCAACGTCCATCGTTGGACATAAATCTTCCCGAGGATTCACCACATTTCTCTATCGAGGATGTCGCGGAGCCAGTACTTTCTGAATTTATCTAGCTCGTCTGTCCATCTTGTACTCTACCGGCGTCGGTTGCGCATGTGGTCTTTTGGGATCCATGTCGTGAGTGACAATGTCCAGCGGTTGTCTGCCATTCGTGCAACATGGCCAGCCCGTTGCCATTTGATTTTTTTAATGGATTCTCTGATGGTCTCGGGCTCCTGTCTTCTCCCGGATGTATTGTGCTGCCTTGTGGTCTCTCCATGTGAAGTTGAGAATAATTCTTGCATGTGCACGTTGCATGGTTTAATATACTGAATAAATAATATCTAATGATGTTATGGTGTGCTGTACGTTTTGTTTTTATTTACATTTTGCTGTGATGCTTGTCGTCTTCAGTTTTTGGCATTTTATCACAGGCTCAAACAATATATTTTTCAATAAATGTTAGTATTGTTTACAGTACTGTACAGTATTTATAGTCGTCATGACATCAGCAGCAGCAGCCTTTTAGCGTCTATCGTTGGACGTATATCTAGCCCAAGATTCGCCAGACTTATTTATCATTGGTGTCGCGAAGCAAATACTTTTTGAACTAGTCTAATTCGTCACGCTATTTGATATTTTGTCGGCAACAGTTTTGCATGTGATCTCTAGGGATCCACGTTCTGAGTCACGATGTCCAGCTGTTTTGTGTTATTCTCGCAACATGACCAGCCCATTGCTATTTGAGATTTCTAATGGATTCCATGATATACCTGACCCTGTTGTCCTCCTAATATACTGAGCTCTCTGTTGATATCACTCCCGTTTTTCCTCCAATATATTGTGTTGTCCTCAGCGTTGCCATTTACAGTAATGAGAAATAAAAATAGGATATCAATGCGCATATTGATATTAGTTTTCTGAGTATTCTCATCCATCCGTGTACTTCTGCTTGTTGAAACTGGTGTTATGTTCGTAGGGCAGTTGTCACTCTGAAGGGTCTTCCTCATACTGATAATCTCTGGGTTGCTTGTGCCTGGGTCGCTATTTCAGTGATTTTCTCGATGATGTAGACAATGGACAACCCTTTTCTTCGTACTGTATCTATAGAGCAGGATGTGAAAAGGTCTGATTATGTAGTAAGGCTGCTACGAGGCACACCTGTTCAAGAGGAGGCACACACGGTCTGAACAATGAGAGATAAGATTGCTGTCTCATCCAGTTCTTCATTGATTGACTGGTTCGAAATTACAGTTGAGAATAATGCGCAAAACCTGTGTCATTCACAAAATTTCATCAAAAGCATTCGGCAGGCACATTTTGTCAGAATTCTGCTTTGCATGGCACAGGATGACTTCGTTGAATCCTAGATGGTCGTAATTAATGTTCATGTATACTGACGATACATGAATGTCTTGAACATCTGCTCTGTACAAAAAAAGACCGATTTATCATCGAATCCCCATTCTATCGTGAGCGGTGTTGAAGGTCAAATTGAGTTCATATTATCAAGCAATACTTGCACATTTTCTTAAGAGACTCAGATGTTGTTTTTTTTTTATATTGATAAAGTCTAGTCTAGCACAAGGCCATGACGGTTGAATACCAAGTGATGGCTGTACTAACTACAATACTGATAATCTGCGAGACTAGTTTGCTAACCACTATACCACGGCATGTCGTACTAGTTACTTGATAACATTAGCTTAGTACCTGTCTGTGTCTTTTTCTCTGTCTCTCTCTATCAGTCCAAGTTGAAGTTTAGTCTGTTTTCCCCGTACCAAGAACAACAACAACAATCTTCACCTAATTCAGGGAAACAAACTCTTTGTCAATCCCATCACGTTAAACTAATCTGATGAATAAAATGATTTCAACTCACAACCAAGTGATTACTAAGAATCCCCAAACTAACAAGTCTTATATATCTATGAATTTATTCATTCATTCATATATATATATATATATATATATATATATATATATATATATATATATATATATATATATATATATATATATATATATATATATATATATATATATATATATATATATAGATAGATAGATAGATAGATAGATAGATAGATACCAAAAAAGTTGCAGAAATCATCTTGTTGGATCACGAGTAGGGGTGGTGTCTGACCCTGCAGCAACCAGGCTGGTCTTCTCTTTTTTTTCTTTCATTTTTTTCATTTCTTTTTCTTTTTTTCCCCCTCTCTCTTTCCTTCGTTTTTTTTTCTTTTTTTTCTTTATCTCTTACTTCTTTTTTTTGCTTTCTTTCATCTAATTTCTTCTCTTTTTCTCTGTCTCTTTTAATTTTTCTTCTTGATATTTTCGTTTCCTTTTCCTTCATTTCCTTCATTTCCTTTTCTTTTCTATATTACTATTCTATGTTCTTCCTTGGTCTCTCTTTCATCCCATGTGTTTCTTCCCTTTGGCTCCTTTTTTTTTCTTCATTCTTCTGATTCATTTTTTCCTTCATTTCCACCATTTTCCCGTTTTTCCTTCCTTATCATCTTTTCCCTTCCTTCTATTTCCATTTGTTCCCTCTTCGATTTCCTTTCTTCTTTTCCTTCTTTCTCTCTATCTTCAGACTTTCCTTTTCTTCCTCTTTTTCTTCTCTTTTTTTTCTCTTCCTTTCCCGTCTTTCTCATTCTACAACCTCTCTCTCGGTGTTTATGTGCTTGTTTTCCCCTCTCTTTCAACGTCTGTCTGCATGTGTGTCCATATTATATTTCGAAAAGTTCTCAACGAAATTTCAATGAGATTTTGTTGAAGGGTTGGCCATTGACTCAGGAAGAATCGATTCTGAATTTTTTTTCCGATTGAGGGATATTTTCCATATATCAAAACAATACTCCAGAATTGTAGAAAATCGATACTTACACAGTTAACTCCCCCGTATTATGGCTTTATATTAACTAATTCTCATTCTGTTTTTAATAAGTCTATGGCCTTGGCAGAGATATGCAGTCTCTGAATGCTTTCAAGTTGTCTTTGTCTTTACCATGAACAAAATTGCAAAAAACTTCGTCAACCTTTAACCCATATCGACGACAATTGTGTAAATTATTTGTTCAGTCCTTTTTGTCTATTATTTCTTCTCTTTCCCCAGTGGAAAAAAATCTCTTGAATCCTTTCATTTCATAAATCAATTCAAATACAGAATTGTTCTGACATTTCTCAATCATTAACTGCTTCCTCCTGGAAAGAAAAATGGCGTCCCTTATTCGTCAATGACGTCTGCATTTCTCGGATGAATTAGCGGAGAAAAACAGCCTAAAAGAGAGAGAAACAAATTGATTGTCATAGAATCGTGAAACAAAGAAAGGTTTTTGCCCATTACGATTACAAATCTTAATTAATGGCCTCAGTGAGTTCCTATGCAAACATTTTATGGAAAATTACCGGGTTTTGCCATATTTTTCAATGTCTTGTGATTAGGTTCCTTGAAATGAGTCAGTACAGAAAGGGTCGTTTATTGTGATCACTTTGAGACAAAGTCTTTCAGATGGCAATAACTTGCTGATAGCATCAAGTGGGGGATACCTCGGGGAAACTGCCTACTGTGATGACTTTAAGACAGGGTCTTTAAAAAAAAAAACAAATGATAACATTAGGCAAAGGATATACAGGGGAGGCTGCTTATTGTGATTAATTCCGCGCATGGGTCTTTTTGTAGAAATCTCTTGCTGATAGCATCTAATAGAAGGAGCTGCTTATTGTGATCATTTTGGTTTTGGTTATTTTGAATAACAATAACACGCAATTAACGTTAGGAGGATCTCTATGGGAAGCCGCCTATTTGGGACCGGGTCCTTTAGATAACAATAACCAGTAGATAACATCAAGTGGGGAACATACAGACGAATTTGTTTATTGCAATCACTTAAGGTAGGATTTTTTGATAACAATAACCAGCTTATAATACATGGAGGATATATTCGACAAGCTGCTTATTGTTATCAGTTTTGAATTAGATGCTTATATTAGCAGCTCTTAACATTAAGTGGAAATCTATTGGGAGCCGCCTATTTGGGACAGACAATAACCGGCTTATAACACATGGAGGATATATTGAACAAGCCGCTTATTGTTATCAGTTTTGAATGGGATGCTTTAGATAAGAATGACCAACTGATCAAGCTACGGATATATAAAGAAGGCCGCTTATCGTATAATCTTTGGGACCGTGTTTTTAGATAACAATATCGGCTTATAACATTGAGTGAAGGATGTAAAAACTAGAACAATTTATGAATATCTAGATAAAATTATATTCATTGTTATGGATTCATTATGAATTATCAAATCCATTGTAATAGCCCATATCGTGGACGTCACGGAGCCAGTACTTCCTGAATTTATGTACTTAATCACGCCATATTATATTTTGTCAGATCCAGTTGCACATGTTGTATCTGGGGATCCACGTTGTGAGTCGTGATGTCCAGCGGTTGTCCGACGTTCTTGCAACACGTCCAGTCCATTGCCATTTAAATTTTCAAATAGACTGTGCTGTATTGTAATCTCTCGATGTGACGTTTTGCATGACATTTTCTTCATGGTTCTCAGTTTTTGGTTAGGTTCCATGTTTCAGCTCCATAAGTGACTATCGGGAGGATGCATTGGTTGAATACCTTTCTTTTTAGCACAAGCAGAATTTTTCTTATTCTTGAAGGTTGAGCTTACCCAGAGCTTACTTAGAGTATAAAAACTAATTAATATACGATTAGGAAATAAAGCATATTAAAGCAAAGGGTTACAGGCCCCAGGGAGAAAATACGGATGTCACCAGGTACGTTGTCGTTAATTATGGGTAGGGACGCATGAGGTCTTCCTCGGGTACATTTGAAGGGGTCGAAAAGCCATCATGGGGAAATGACTAAGGGTTTTTTTTCCTCTTTTAAGATATAGATGTGTCGTGTTTTGGGTTTCCTGTCGAAATCTATTGAGTACATTAAGGGTTTTAAGAGGAAATACAACTAGTGTGCCGACTAGGCGAGAAAAAGACAAATATTTTCTCATTTACGTCAGCCAACGGGGTAGGGAGGATCTTATGTATTCTGCCGTGTCCGCTCGTCTCTCCGTTCGTTTATCTTTCCAAATGTCCGTCAACTTATAGATCTATTCACACGGTATCACCAAAAGTTCTCAATTAATTTCAAAGAAATCTACCTCTGCCAACAAAGTTGGGAGGGGTTTAACTATTCACCCGTGTCCGACCGTCTGTCCTTCCAACTATTAGATAGTCTATCTGTGTGTTCACACGATATCTCCGAAAGTTCTCTATGAATTTCAATGAAATTTAACGACCAACGAAGTTCGGGGAGGTATATCTATCCACCTGTGTCCGTCCATCTGTCTGTCCTTCAAAGTATGCACCTGCCTGTTTCTTCATGCGATATCTCTAAAAGTTCTCATTAAATTTAATTGAAATTTTGTGGAAGTTTTTGGAAATGGTCTATGGAGAAATTGATTCAATCATGGGGCCGATCCATGTTCATTTATTTACCTGCTTGAATTTCAGCTATAAGTTCACACCACACTTTATCTCCAAAGGTTCTCTATATATTTCAATGAAGGTTTGTGAAAGACAGGGCCATAAGCTCAAGAAGTTATCAAATCTCTGACCAAATCAATTGATGTTTCATGCAACGACCTCCATGCATCTTAGCGATATATGAACTGATTTTCATTCATTTTTTTTTTACTAACAATGACATTGGCATAGATAAATACTCTCTGAGTGCTCTCTAGGTCCAAAACGTTTTGTTTTTTGTTTTTTCACTTCCCCCAAATTAATCTTCTTTTTTTTTTTGTCATGAGGGATTCATTATCGATTTTCTGACGTCTTGTTCTAATTCTTATATCCCAGGCTTAATGTTATCAATATTTAGCTGGCAGGTAGGATTAGGAATGTTATTATGTTTTGTGGGCCAGGGCGAATAAAAATGAAACAACGAGACTACGAAAACCACGTGCGGCGTAGTTTTAAAATGTTTTTGACCATAAAACATTGGTTCATTTGGAGCCCATTTTTTTTTCTTCCTTTTATTTTCTCTTCGTATACTTCTGGTCACTTTAAGCTAGGCCTTCAGACCACTTTTCAAAACAAAGGGTTTGGAAGAAGAGACATTAAAACATTGGTTCATTTAGAGCCCATTTTTCTCTTTTATTTGCTCTTCGTTTATATCTGGTCACTTTAAGCACGGCCTTCCGATCACTTTTCAAATCTAAGGGTTTGGGAGAAGAGAGTTATTTCTGCCAGAGAATCAAGACCAATAAAAAAAAAATGGCAAAGGGTTCTATCCGTTCTATATTTCATATGTGCATGTCTTTCTTTGTTTGAGTGTTCGTGTTCCGAAGCTCTTGGCCATACCGTTTTGTCTACAGATTTGAAAAATTAGGTCTGGTATTACACTTGACCTCTTCTTAATTTTTTTTTTATTTGATCTTTTTTTCATATTTTCTTGCAGAATCTGGATGTTTTTAGGTATTTTTAACTCTAGTGAAGTAATAGATAGAAATCATTCTGACTATATTTATTGTTGGATGCAATTTTTTCACATGAAAATTGTGACGCTACGATAGTTCAATTATTGACTATAATGGTGAGTTGATGCCAAAGTTGTAAACTTGAGAACTCTATAGATGAAGACAAACAATGGCTAAAAAAATTAATAAGAGATTTAAAATGATTTATAAAAGTTAAAAACACAAAAAAATGGGCATAAATAACTGAGGTTTTTTTTTCAAAAACTCATATTGTTCGCTCTGGAGTTAAAAACGTCGAGAATTCACTAATCGGGAAAACATTGAAAACTGCTAAAATGACACTTTTGATGTATTTTGCTATACAGAAATTTATTGTCTGCTAACTTAAACTAGGCAAGGGAAACACAGCACTTTTGTATGTAACGAAATATTTTCAATAGAATCAGATGAAATGAGACCACGGTCCGGATTTGGCCCTCGGGCTGTAGTTTGCCGATCCCTATTATAGAGCATGACAGCGAGGTTAGAACCCTTAATGTGGAATGTTATTTTTCAGCTGGTTATGAATATTTACAAAACTTAGCTCAATGTTGCACAGGGTCACAGGTGAAGGGCATTCAGAGAGATTCACTTACAACAGCAATCTGAGAATTCTGAGAACCAGCAGTCAGAGAAACGAGTTTCCTAGCCGGGGGCAGTAGGGGTCACCCCAATCCCATTCAGGCAAAATGTGTTAAATTTAGTCAGTGTTATTCGGACAAAACCGTGGGAGATTTCAGACCCTTTGAACCTCTTATAGAAAGAGATCCCAAACACCTATGGTGGTAGGTGCCATTTCTGAACGCAAAATATAAAGTACGCCTCGTTTGGACGATGTCCTTCTCTCGAGGTTGATAGAACGCTGCAAGCAAAGTTGCTTTGAATGTTGTTCCACTCAGCAGGGAATGATTTTGTCTCCATTTCTTGGACAATCCCTGAAGACACAATCACTGCTTGTAGCAACTGTACGGATTTAGAAGCCCAACATTCTGTAACTTTCAACTAATTTGAGTAAAAAAAACAACATTTTTATCGATTGAAGCAGTAAGTGTAATTAGTTGATTATAAACGATTCAGTTTCCTTGTCATTGTTATCAATTTATTTACTGTATATTTTTCTAATTTGCTCGTCGTATCTTTAGATATAGATAGACCACCTTACAGAGCTAAAAGGCTCTAACTATCCTGTCTATTCAGCTATAGTAAGAAAAGAAATGGATTCACGTCCTTACAGAACGTATTAGCGTGAAGTGAGCGCAAAACGTTTCCAGACTGAGTTTGAACTCAGTACACTGATTTCATTTCCAGAGTCATTTACTGTATGGCCACCAGCGACTCCGGAATACTGCTGGATTTAAAAATTGTTCATCCCAGTTTTCTTCTATCTTACATTTTCCGGATCCAAAAAAGCAATGATTGGTTCTTTCTAAATTGGTTACAGTTCGCTGATTTTCACTTCCGGGCTACTTGCGACGTCCTTGCCCTGGAAAAACTGTTGATTTTTTTTTCTCTCGAAATTGAAAACCAGTGGGGAATTGATAGAAACCCAACATACCGCAAGAACGTAGGAAGAAGACGGGTCCGGTCAGTCGACTCAATAGAAACCGTCACATGACCAATGTCTTTTGCCAGCATGCCTTATTGGTGATGATCAATTTAAAAAAATGAGAAATGGGGTGATCAATGAATAATTTTCTTCTCTTGTTTTTTGTTCGGCAGCATTTTTAAAATAAGCATATACGTTGCTGGACACAAAGTGACCAATATAGCGTAAACTTACATTGTAAATTAAACTCACCTAGCCCCATTGTATACCTATCCGCAGGATTAAAACATGATAAAGAATGAAAGTTTTCTTTTCAGCCTTTTAACTCCATTAGTACGGCCCATGATACACATCCAGTCAGGCTGTACGTGTGATGCATACATAGCCAGTCAGCTAGCCAGACTAATTTGAAAACTGGAGAAACCTATGTTAATAGTTTTCTTGACGATTTTGGTAGAAAGCTTCTAATATGAGTCATGAAAAAATAATGGACGTTCATAGTAGTTGCCACATTTGTATGCACAACTCTGGAAGAAAATTCACTTCCCCACGTGAGCATGTACGACACCAGGTCAGGGCTATTGTGGGTCCCACGAGCGTTTGTAACGACAAGAACTAAATTTTCCAAGATCCTACATAGCAACGGTACTGTCCATTACACGAATCAGGGAAAGGCAGACCCTGTTGGTTACTGTTGAGATCAATTGGTTGGTGCTGGCGTGAGAATCCCTAGGACTAGCCTCGCCACGTTTATGCCACGTCTCATCAAAGACTGAAACATGACTGAGGATCAGATACTCCACTTTGATCCATATTTACTCGCTTCCACCACAAGAGCCAGAAGTGACACAAGGTAGGTTTAATGCTGGCTTCTCTACACACGAAAGCTAAAAATAATGAAACTAGTGTTACGAAGGCGTCAGGGAAAGCCTGACCCTTGCCTTATAGTGCAATGGAAAGGTTCTGCCCAAGAGTCGACTGATCCCCCGAAACTGGGCAATGGTTACCAGATATATGATAGATTAGTATCAAAACTGAAAACAAAAATAGTAAAAATAGCTCTCAAACCATAAAGTGCAAATTTCACTCATCGCAATTCAATGGTTCAACTACGAATGGCATTTTTTCTTTATATACAATGGATCGTTCCATTTACGGACAATCTTTCTGTTTGTGGTTATATTTCTCTGTCCATAACATTAAGTGGAAGAGTCCATTTTTTACGTATAGAAACAAACTGTTTCGCTTAGTTTGCATCACTTTGTATAAACAAAGTTATTGTCGCGTCAAGGATTCGGCAGCTGAGCTGCTCCTGTCGCAGTTAAAGGGTTGTGATGGTGGTGTTGACTTGCTCCCCGCACGAATAAGGGAAAGGTGGACCCGGGGGTTGCTGTTGAGATCAGTCTGCGCCACGCGGACATTTCTGCATCTAGAACACTAAATCCAAACCGGTGGGTGGGAATTTGAGTAACCCAAGGGTAAATAAGGCCACTTTGGTAAAAAAAAAAAAAATAATGAATAAAAGTCTATCAATGTTCCTGATTATTCTCGTTCCTTTCTTTGAATAACAAACACACAGCAGCAGCTCTAAAATCATGAAATTAAACCAATTCTTATTATCAAACTGTCTAATTATGCGCAGAATAAAATAATTACTATTTCAACCTTATTTGACGGACTGTGAAAAGTGGGTAATGAGCCTGAAAAGGTTGGGAATCGCTGACTGAGAACAAAGGAAGCCCTGGGCAAGTACCAATTGTGTTTGAAGAGCAGCTTGCTTCTTCAATGTTTTTCTTCATGTCGTCAACAGCTGCTTGTCTTTCAATTTTAAATCAGGATCTCTATTTCTGGTTCTGGAGAAAACGTGATTCCAGACCCAAAATTATACATTTATATATATATATACTGATCACTAGGCGGCTTTCTTACCAACTGAGCCAGACTGACAAGTGTTATATATTTACGAATTCATTTATTATATATTAAATTTGCAGTAATCAACTTCAGTCAGAATAGCAGGAGGAGCGGAGTTTGTCCCTGCAACAACTAGGCTTGTAAGTTATTTGATTATTTTGGTACTGAATCTACTCAATTTAGTACCAAGACCTTACTAATTTTATCCGATTATAGATTTGATGTTATTTGATCGTCTTCGTATTGAATCTACCAACACCATACAAATATAATCCGATTATGGATTTGAAATTATTTGATGATTTTGGTACTGAAACTACTTAATTGAGTACCAAAAGCATAAAAAAATTATCTGATCTTGGATTTGCAGCTGGTTCATTATTTTGGTACTAAAAATTATCTAATTTAGTACCAAGATCATACAAATGTGGTCCAATTATGGATTTAAAGTTAGTTGATTATTTTGGTACTGAAGGTACTTAATTCGGTACCGAGACCATACAAATGTAGAATAATGGATTTAAAGTTATTTGATTATTTTGGTAATATAGCAACTTTATTTGGTACTAAGACGATACCAATGTTGACTGATGGTAGATTATGAGTTATTTGTTTATCCTGGTACTGAAGCTACTTAATTTGGTTCCAAGACCATAAAACATGTTTTTTTTCTTGTGCAGCAAAAGACATCTGGCAACTCAGCTTCAAAGCTATGGCTAGGTGCACCGCTGCAATGGCGCCAGTCTTCTCAGTCGCCCTATCCCAGGTGCCACGAATGGTAATCAATGAAAACTGATTCTCAAGCTGGTCTTTGAAGAGCTTTCTCGGCGCCCACGTCGATTGCTTTCCTTCTTTTCCAAGTTTGACTAATAAAACAGTCTTTAGCAGACTCTAGCTCTCAATCCGTGCTGCATACCCTGCCAAGAATGCGATCGTTTAGTACGAAAAAAAACTAAACAGAAATAGAATAATTAGCTCATAAATATGACCCACAGACACAATACAAGAAGGAAGTCTTTAGAGAAACTAAGTCCTGGGCATGTGAATAATCTAAAGATAAAATCTGTTATCAATGTTATTCTAGCTGCATTCAATGTATATATATATATATATATATATGTGTGTGTGTATGTGTGTGTGTGCGCGCGCACGTGTGTGTGTGTGCGCGTGTGTTTGTGTGTGTGTAATTAGGAAATGGATACATAATCCAACAGAATAATTATGAATGCGTTATATTACTCAAAACTCTATTTAGAATGACCTTCAGTTATTACACGGAGATTGGCCTAGAGAGCGTAGATAGATTGAACAATAGAAGAAAGGGGCTACTGCAGGAATCGAAGCCTAATGGTAAGAGTGACGCTAAATCAAATTGGCTACCTATCGATGGCAGGTTCGATTCATGCAGCAGCCCTTTCCTTTAATTGTTTATTCTGTATTAAATTTATATGTGTATATATATATATATATATATATATATATATATATATATATATATATATATATATTCTAGGAAGCTGAAACACTTTACAGCTTTAAACACCAAGCACATTGAAAAAAACTCTTGAAAAACTTTTGTGCCACTTCAAACACTTATTTGCAAATATCTGTTAATGTTTTTTATGTAATTTTCTTCGGTGTATTTTTATCAGCAATGATTTAGATATTTAGCTTATGTCATATATTTAGCTCGTTATATATATATATATATATATATATATATATATATGGATATATGGTATTATCATAATGTATAGTATATGGGTATCATTTCATACTGCATATCATTTAATTCTTTCGAAATGAGATTTTCTTACGCAGGTTACTCCAAAAACGTATTCATCGATAAGGGATGAGTAAGTATAACAACTGTCATGACTCGTTGGGTTAGTCATTTCTATTGAGTGTTAACCCATGTGAATATTAAATCTGCGATATTGGTTTTAATCTCAGACTGCGTACAAACCAACTTATGATATGATCTTTGAGAATACTTATTACACAGAAAAGTTTACCAACCGGAGAATTTGACAATTTTTCTACTAATCTTGAAGTTAATTCTTCCTTGTCGTATGTCTCTCTCTCTCTCTCTCTCTCTCTCTATATATATATATATATATATATATATATATATATATATATATATATATATATATATATAAAGCAATATTGGTAGGATAGATAGATGTGAAAGAAATGATGAGTAACTCTGGAAGGAAAATAATCGTAAGAATGGACGGAATAGAATTTCTATCAAAAGAAGGCCTAAAATAATGTTATTTTACGGCCAATAAATCATTGAAATCTAAAATAAACATGTCTTGGTAATCACTCCATAGAAATCGTCACGTGACCAATGTCTTTTGAAAGCATACCGTGTGAGGGATGGTCAAATAAAAAAAATAGGGAAAGGGGATGATAATTAATTAGGTTATCCGTCTTGCCTTTTGTTGGGCAATGATCACCCAAAAAAAAAGACCGAACTAAAAACAAACAAGTACGAACGCCACGGGATACAAAACAAGCGTCCAATTTAGAACAAACATCCATTGTAAATTGAATCTCTTGCAAAGACTCTATTTAGGGAGGGTTTCCAAAAAGTAAATGTTTTATTCATTTATTTATTTATTTTTTTGCTAGACATAATAAGGAATAAATGTTGATAATTTCGTTCCCTCCCAGCACCATTGATGCAGCCTCTATGTGCAATACATACATAGACAGTTAAACCAACTTAAAAACTGGATGAACCAACGCTGATGTTGACAGTTTTGGTTGACAGTTTCTAATTGTTTGAAAATTGTTCTTATCTCTCATATTTTTGTCTCTGTCCTTTAGACAGGGCGTGGTTCGGGTGTGGCAGAAACGGAAATATGCATGACTAAATAGAGAAGAAAATTGGCAAATATTTTCAAAATCTGTCTTTAGGTTTGGACATTAATAACTGCCATAAACATTTCAAAATAGAATCTGTGATGATCAGTTAATTGGTTTCGACGAAACTACCGTATGCTTATCCTCACAAAAATTGCCTTTTAATTTTTTTCCGTTTACTTATATATGTGTATTTGCATTTCTTATTTATCTTAACCAATCACTACTCCCACGCCGTTCTAAAGTTTGAGGCTGTCGAAAATGTCTTCTTTGATCGGTCAGCAGTCTGCCACCTGACCTCACTCCAGATGTTGTTCACTCGTCGGAGGTCTTCTCGGATGGTTTATTGCCAGTTGTGTTTTTGGCTAGCTTCACTTCCGTTTCCCATTAGTAATCTATCAAAGTACTTGGAATGCGTTCCTAGGTAGGAGCCTTGCCGTATGGCCAAGCCATTACATTCACGGTTCGCAGATTTCATTCGTAATGGGACATAGATTGACTTGCTTCCTAAATTCGCCGTTACTACAAAATCACATTGATATTTTCCTAGGGCATATCACGCCGAGAGCATCCAGTTTCTTATCCTTTATTAGAGACCGTCGACCAAAACTGTCAGCAAAAATCAACATAGGTTTCTAAAAGTTTTTATGTTGATCAGTCTGACTGGCTATATATGTGTCACGCATATACATCACACCAACGTAGCTAGAGAGCTGAATAATAACTCCCTATTATGTCTTTAAAAAAGTTGGGGGGTGGTTCTAAAAATTCTCCCCAAAATAGTTTTTCAGTGGTAGGTTCAATTTGAGATGTAAATTTATGCTAATCTGATCCCTTAGTTTGGGACAGCCTTTTTTTCTCTTGAAAATCCAGACTTTTTTTTAGTGATCACGGTCCAAAAAATGCAGGATTATTTCATTCATTCATCACCCATCTTTCCATTTTTTAATCGATCCCCCCAACACAGCACGTTACCAGAAGACATCGATTGCAGACTTTTTAGAGATCACTGCCCGGCAAAAGTCGAGAAAAATAAGTTTTTCAATGATCACACAATTTTCATTTTTTTCATTTATCACCCCTTGGTCAAGTGACGGTTTCTGATGAGTGAATAATCTGACCTATCTAAATATTATATTTTGAAATGGACTGCTACTTTTAAAGGTCAGAATAAAGATTAACCTGAATGTAACAAAAGTTGATTTGTTGATGACACTGAGTCATAATTATTTGCAAGGATTTAAAAAAAAACTCCATGTGCAATAAATCATTTCATTCCTTGCAGATAGAATCTGAGGGATATGGATGAAAAACCTGTATCAACTTCTATTCTCAACAGGTCTGGTTAGTCACTCAAAAGAAACGTGACCGACTTTTCTTTAACAGCATACTGTATTCAGGGTGATCAATTAAAAATTGGATAGAAAGGGTTATTAATGGATAGATTATTTCTCTTGTGTTTTATAGGCTGGTGATTCCTAAAATAGCCATTTGTATAAAAAAAAAACACGTGGACGCTGCCGGTCACAAACTGAGGGACCAAGTTAGCAGACACTTATATCGGAGATCGATCCCCCACTTTCACCTTTTAGAAAGTTTTTGTTGATATAATAAGTGGATTTTTGAATGAACACGCGTGCTACGTACATAGCTTCCCAGTCAATCAGCAATACTGACTTAAAAACTCAAGAAATCAAAGTTGATGTTGACAGTTTCTAACAATGACTAAAGGTTCAAAGTGAAACCAACCACCGCGTGACTTTTCACAGCAGGCAATGTTAAGGGTGATCAATTAAAAATTGGAATTGAGGGTGATCAATTGAAAATTTCAAAAGATGGTAATCAATGAATATTTTACTACTCTCATCTTTTGTTGGGCGGTGATCACTGAAAATTTCAAATACAAAATATAAATAGTAGTTCACCAACTGCATTTTGACTAAAAGTATACGATGACAAATCTCAATAAATGTTGGAAGGGGCCCCTCAAAGGACAATAACCCATTCTCCAACGAAGCCCCTGTGTATCAATCAACAACAAATGTGTCGTTTTTCAGAATAATAATCTACCTTCTACCAGTAAAATAAGCCCCCGAGAAAATCAAATCGTTATATCTATCCATACCAAAGATAGATTCACAAATAAGTAATTTGATTTGATTGTCTGTCGTGTCCAAATCCTGTTATAACGTAATAGTTATGACGAAATAGTCCTCATGAACTGCATCTAAAATAAATTAACTGTATCAGAAATAAATGGTGAAAGGATTGTACAATATGATTATTCGTCGTCAAACTGAAGACTACGTTACCGAAACGCTGGTCGTTTGAAATGGAAAGGAAAAAAATAATGTGTAAATACTTTTTTAAAATGTCAAATTTATCAGATTTTGCCATGCATTTTCTTGACATTTTTTAACAAAATGATATTCAACTTTTGTTTGTAATGAAATGAGTTATACTTTTAATAAGATGAGCTGCTTCCAATGTTTTTCTTTTCATACCGCACTATATGAGAAGTGACTTCTTTTACATGACATTTTTTCAAGAGTATGTGTCTGATCACCCTTTAAAACAGCTTAAATTGAGTTGAGACTTCAAAAAAACTTTAAATTAGAACACCTGGATCATAAAAATATATAAGATAACAGTGCCAATCCGTAGATAGATAACATTGTCAATTTTCACAGAATATTTACAAGTATATATATATATATATATATATATATATATATATATATATATATATATATATATATATAGTGAATGCCTACATTTTGTTGCTTTCAGCCATTGGCAATTCTTTGTTTATATATATATATATATATAACTCGTTCATTGTATTCATGCTTTTCCATCGGAATAGAGCACTCTGGTGGACTTGAAATTTAAACTAGATAATGTATCACTTAAACTCATGACACAATAACATATATATATATATATATATATATATATATATATATATATCATGACACAATATATATATATATATCTATATATATACATATATATAACATGACACAATATACATTTATATATGTATATATATATATGTATATATATTCCCCAACCCAAATGAATTAATTATGCGTATGTATCTTTGAACACACCAATTCAGTTTGTTTTTTTTAGTTTTTTTTTAAAACAAAAAAATGATTTCTTGTAACTTGAACTGCTTCTATGAAAGCCAATGTGAGGCAAAGATAAAACTTTTTTAGAAAAGAATGAAAAAAGACTTCGGGAGAAAATCAATAACGTCATAGACTTAATATTCAGAAAGAGTTCCAGTCGTCAAATTTTCGGCCATTATCAGCCGTCGGCTGTGCGCATGCGTGCATTAAAGGAGCGTCATGATCAGACGTGAAATGGCGCGAAAATATCATAGCTCAATCATGCATGACACATTTTGTGTGTTCACCATTTTGTTTTAACCACTGAAGTGTAACTTTATCGCGGGTAACCCATTAAGTAACATGTCTGGTTAGTCAGTCAATAGAAACCGTCACCTGACCAACGTTTTTTTTTAGTAGCAAGCCATGTGGCAGATCATCAACTAAAAAATTGGAAAAATGATCAATGTTAATTCTCTCGCATTCTGTTGGGCAGTGAATGTTAGAAAAGTCTGAATTTTCAATAAAAAGCAAGCGTAAATGCTTCAGTACACAAACTAAGGGATCAGTTTAGCATAAATTTATTTTGCATACTGAACTCCTAACTGTTCGTGGAGGAGTATTTTTCTTGACATGCTGAGGATTAAATATTGTGTCATTGTGATAGCTGTTTCGATGTATTACAAATCTTCAGTGTAGTTATAGACTTTCCATTATCCCATCCAGTACCGCGAGGCAGAATTGAAACCTTCACTTCAGACCCGTGGGATGATATCCTACCTCTATACTACAGAACTGGACAGGCAATAAGGCTGAATTTAAGCGTTATATCTAAATTACACAGGAATCTCTCATCCACCAGAGTGCTCAATTCCTATAGAAGAGCATATATATATATATAAAGCCAGACAGACAGACTAATTTGAAAACTGACGAAAGCTATGTTGACAGTTTTGGTGACAGTTTTTTGTTGACGGTTATCAAAAGAGAGAAAAGTGAAGATAAATAGAGAAAACAAGATGAAGAAAAAAGGTGAATCAGAAAGTGTCAGTCCTTAAAGTCCATCATTGGTGGCGCAGTCTGTACCGGTGATATATACATAGCCAGTCACACAGGCAGACCCACTTAAAAACGGAAGAAACTCTCGTTGTGAGTTTGTTTTTTTTTTAGTGACAGTTCTGGTTGACAATTTCTAACTGTTTACCGAAGCGTCAGAGTGTCTATCTGGCGTGAACGAGAATCAGTTGGTGTTGTGTATGGAATGATAAATCAGCGAACGTCGAAGACGATGATAAATGTTCGTGGAGATATTGATACGGTCTGGAACGATTCCAAGGACCGCTTTGATTACTTATAAAGAGGGGCGTGAGATAGAAAGAAACTGAGCATTGATGTCCACTGGGGTGGATGGGTCATTTCGTACCCCCTCCCCCTCCCAGATCACGCCTTCTCATCTGGGGGTCGGGGTTGAATGTTTGAACCTTACAGTCAATAAAGGATACGATGATTGAAATTGTCAACAATGAACCCATATAAAAAAAAGTACTCTGAAAAAAGTTTTACAAAGTAAAACTTTTTTTTTTTCAAATAGTCTTATTTATTACATGTGACATTGATTCATCATCATCATCATCATTAGTTTTTTATTGTCCAAGATTTGACGTTGGCGTCGCAGAGCAATACTTTCTGAACCTGTCCAGTTCGTCTCGCCATCTCATATTCTGCCAGCTTCAGTTCTGCCTCTGATCTCTAGAGATCCATGTCGTGAGTGGCGACGTCTATCGATTGTCTGCCATTCTCGCAATATGACCAGCCCATCGCCATTCAAGTTTCCAAATGGATTCTATGTTTTCTGTGTTCTCTTGTGGTCTCTCTAATATGATCTTGAGCATGATTCTCTCATGTGCACGTTACATGGTTCTCAGTTTTAGGGCCAGTCACTTGGTTAGGTTCCATGTTCCCGCTCCATAGGTGACTATCGGGAGGATGCATTGGTTGTATATTCTTCTTTTTAGAACTAATTGGACGTTCTTGTTCTTGAAAGGTAAACTTGCTCTACCGAAGGCTCGCCACCCTAGAGTGATTCTTATTAATTTTTCTAATTGCAATATTTAACATATTTTGTTAAAAAGTTACTTCAGCACACACTAATGAATTTATGTCAACAAATAAGAATAATACTTTCAAGTTGGTCACTAGAAACCCTTTTCCAGGTGAATTGTTCTTTGCTGGTAACAAGGTTGCCATTGCGATATATTCTGAACATATCTTTCCGATCTCCTTCTGGAAACATATATTTCTCTTCACCCCTTAAAAAGTAGCAGTGGGCGCCCTTGAAGCTTTGGTGACTCTTTTGAACACTAAGAAAATTGGCCGTGAATCTATTCGCAACCAAGTATATTTTCAATGTTGTCATCCCTGAGCCAGTTCTCTATGAATGCAAAAAAGTTTTCCGTGAGACCAAATTCGTGTAGGTTGATAATGTTCATGAGAAGGGGAGGGTAGAGAAAGTGGGCGGAGAAAGAGAAATGTTTTGGATTTTTTTTTACGTCACACGACGTCTTATAATTCTTCTTTTTAAATCTTTCCCCGAATTAAAAAAAAAAAGGTTTTCGTAATTAGGGAAGCTTAGACACTTTTTTTTAACATTCCATATTGCAAGAGTAGAGTTATGACTTATAACTTATCGGGAACACAAACAGAGCCACACTCCTTAGATACAAATGAAAATGTAGTAAAGTCAGTGTCTTTTTTCAGAATCTTTTTTTTAATCTCAAAACAGCTTTATGTCACCCTTTTTTATCAATTGGAAACAAATGGTTTTATCTCAGACACAAATGTTGCCAGATGCTATCAGAAATGGTGTTTCGAATAGAATCTGTTCTTTCTATGTTCGTTACTCCAGTTACAGGTTTTTCACGTACAAAATGATCAAAAGGGAGAGTCTTCGTTGCATGTTTAAAACGGTTTTATTTTCATACAATTCTTATTCAAATCCTCCACATGTAGATCAGGCCTTCTCATCTACGTTGAGAGGTTTATAAGTTGAAAAATTGGAGCCATATAGTCAATAAAGGATATAATGGCAACCTACTGTTGTCTTTTGTAACATTAAATGAATGTACCTATGTATAAAGAGGGTACACTGAAAAAAGTGTTATGTATTGAAAAAAAACTTCTAAAATATATTCTGATTTGCTATACGTAAATTTGCAACCGAATTTCTGATCATCATCAGCAGCAGCAGTTTTACAGCATCTGTCGTTGGACATAGACCTTCCCCTGGATTCGCCACACTTCTCTATCGTGGGCGTCGCGGAGCCAGTACTTTCTGAATTTGTTTAGCTCATCTCTCCATCTGATACTCTGCCGGCCTCGGTTGCACATGTGATCTCTGAGGATCCATGTCGCGAGTCGTGATGTCCATCGCTTGTCTGTCATTCGTGCAACATGACCAGCCCATTGCCATTTGAGTTTTTTCTGATAGATACATACATGAATGTGCTGAAATTAATCTCAATAATTGAAATGATTACGAAATATCTAACATAAGGGTCGATTTTTATGGACATATTTTATCTACCCTCACTGTGTTGTATTTTATAAACTTACTCCACACTTTTTAGCGAGGTTTTTGTCATCTTGCGAAAGGATAAGGCACAATGAGTTGTCTTGTCTGTGGCTCTGGACTAACGACTCGGAAAGACGAGTGATCACGTCCGTGGCAGCGAACATGTAAAAGAAAAAAGATAAACAATTTGGTCAATGGAAGAAAAGATGAGAAGCTTACCTTGTGGCTAAGATGGTTGCATTATGCTGCCAAAGTTCAGTGTTCAAGCCCTGGATCTCAAAAACTGATTTTTTTTTCAGACAGAATAAATCATAGACATAACAAGGAGTAAATGTTTACGTTGTCAGCCCTCTAGCTCAATTTGTACGGACTGTACATGCAATACACGCATACACAGATACAACCACTTCTTACATACATAACTATCCCCTACCCAACATAGATAGCTAATGGCAGATATACCTTCACCCTCATCCCAAGCGTCTTCTCACACAATTTTGACCAGGCCATCAACAAACGACTTCAAATAGTCTCCGCCTACCCTATTACAGCTAATATAACTCCACCACCCAGAGATCTTCCCGTTTTTATTTTGTTCTGATTATGCTGAAGATGTAGGATCGTTCCGATTAAACGTCCGTGAATAAATATATATCCACCCAAATTTTCACCTTTTTTAATAATATATGCAAGATGATTGCTTCATCATGTCAGATGATAGCCGTCCCATTACTTCCTTGGGTATCTCGTTTTGTTCCACTACGTCCATGAGCTCTCAGGGGGAATTTTAAGAACAGCTGGTGGCCTACAAGATCCAAAGCACACATGACAGACAAAAGTCAAACAGTTTACATACATAGGCAGCCAGACTAACAAAATCTGAAGAAACCGACGGTGAGAGTTTTTGTGACAGTTTTAAAAAAAAAAGACAAAAGTGTAGATCGAGTCTTTATTTGTTGAGAAAATCTCAATTCCATAAACCCAATGATTGGGAGTGAGAAACTGTCACCCGGAACTGTCAACATCAACATAGGTTTCTTCAGTCATTTAGTAGTTCAGGCTGTCACCGTATAAGGGAATCATGTGTGTAGGCCGCACCAATGGAGCTAGAGGATTGGAAAGATAAATATTTACTTATTATGTCTGAAAGAAAAAACAGTTGGGGTTTTTTTGTTTGTTTTTCAAATTACCTCACAAAATATGTGTTTTAAGGATAGGTTGATTTACAATGTAAGTTTATGCAAAAATCCTCGTTTAGGTTATGCTTGTTTTTTGGGAGAAGTAAGACTCTCCTGGGGGAGACCGTTCATAAAAAATCGAAAGAAGCAACTTGGCCATTGATCATGAGTGAATCATGCGTGTAGGCCGCACCAATGGAGAAAGAGGGTGGGGAAGATAAATATTTAATCATTATGTCTGAAAGAAAAACAGTTGGAATTTTTTTTCGTTTTTTTTTTTTTTTTCAAATTACCTCACAAAATATGTTTTTCAAGGATAGGTTGATTTAGGATGTAATTTTATGCTAAAATCCTCGTTTAGGTTATGCTTGGTTTTGGGGGGAGAAGTAAGACTCTTCTGAGGCAGACCGTTCATAAAAAATCGAAAGAAGCAACTTTGCCATTGATCAGGGTTTTTTTTTCCTTTTTTTGCAATTGATCATCCCAATATGATACGTGCCAAAAGATATTATTCACAAGATGGTTTCTATTGAGCGACAAACCAGACGTATTTTTTCTCTCTCTCTCTTTTAAGCCTTTTCAATATCGATGTTTATGTTTCATTACGGAAAAGGATTGAAGGATGACAATGAAAAGAAAAGGTTTGGAGGGAATATGGATTCATGTCTTGTTTTTGATTCGTCTCGACTGGTTGGAGCGAAAAGATTTCAATCTGCTAAACAAATAGATACGTAGACTTGCCTGGTGTATGAGTGAAAGGGGTTGATAGATAAATAGATATATACATACATGCGTGTGAACAGCCTGCGATTGATAGATAGATATGGACATAGTTGGATATGGACAGTGTGATTGATAGAGAGCAGACTGTGATAGATAGATAGATAGATAGATAGATAGATAGATAGATAGATAGATAGATATGAAAAGTGTGATAGATAGATAGATAGATAGATAGATAGATAGATAGATAGATAGATAGATATGAACAGTGTGATAGATAGCAGACTGTGGCAGATAGATAGATAGATAGATAGATAGATAGATAGATAGATAGATAGATAGATAGTAGACTGTGATGAATAGGTAAATATATAAATAAATGCACACATATAGATATATTGAAGTTGGGTCTGGTACAAGGCCATAGTAGCTAATAACACTATGAGGACCGTCCTCACTTTTTACCAAACTGAGCTTTTTAACCATTACTTAAAAGTAGGCGCCTGTGTGGATGGGGAGGCGTGTAAACGGACAGGTGCACTGATCGAATTGCTAGCAGACAGACAGCCGGACATATACATACATAATGAGAATAGATCCCTGCGTCAACATCTGATGGATGACTAACGTTGATGTGATCAGAGTGATACAAACATGGCCAGATATAGTTATTTACAGAGTGAAATGGATATAAACATGTGAACGGATTGAAGAAGATAGGAACAGACTAAAATAGCCTCGCAGATTCATCTGAGCAGACTGAAATTCTCAAGTATGTAAAGAGACATTGAATAGAACAAGCATACTTACATCGGCATTATATAAACATGAATACAGGAATTTCTACGATAAGAATTCAATGAAAAATGATCGTCTTTAAAATGATTCAATTTGACAGAAGGAAAAAAACGAGAAATATTTATTTAAAAAGTAGTATCGTCTGCTTGCTGTTTGGAAGGCGGGAAAACGAAGTTTCCTGTCAGCGATATCCAAAGGGGGCGTTACTACCCACCTCTTATGAGCGCTGGAAGACTTAAAAGGAGACTGAAAGATTCAAGGGGTGCTGGGAGACAAGGGTGTAATATTGAGGAATTGAAAGACGAGAAGGGAAGGGACAAAGAATACAATCTCTCGTACGCGAAGAGCTGATTCTACAGTAGAGCTGTTAATATTTTCCATTTTTCTGATTTAAAGAATTCTGTTCCTTATTCAGATAATTTAGTCAGTTAAATAAAGGAATTCATCGTGAAACAAAAAAATCTCACCAATGAACTTTAAATAGTCTTACTGCGAAATCAGTTTTTTCAGATATACGTCTTCATACGTGGGAGGTAATCGAAATACTTCTTCTTATTTTTGAAATGACATGGCGAGAAAAAGCACAGGTCTCAACCGTATCAGCTGAGGCCTATCTTTCACATTATTCAATGTTATATTGATTAATTAACTACTTTTATATACTTCTGTATAATTATATTATTGGTTATGAAATTAATGCTGAAATTCAGAGAAAAAAAATTAATTTAATTTTCAATGTATCATCTTTGTCCGAATTTCCTAGAGTGCTGATCAAATATATATACGGAAAAAGGATGATAGTCCAAAAAAGTTTGCAGAATACTTATGTATATAATTAGAATGCAATGAAATGTGCGTCTGAATGGAGAATGATTCAATTTGTCGAGGAGTAAAAAAGCAAAAGTAAAGAAAAACTTATCGTCTGCTTGTCGTTTGAATGGCGGGGAAAGGACCAAGTTTCATACGAAGTTAAAGTGACTACAAAATGGCGTTGGCAGTGTTTGCTCCATATTGTAAGGACAACGTCTAGAAAGAGCCGAAGCAGTACTCTGATAATAAAGGATATTTGTCGATAAGATTGCGTGCCAGAAGGTTTGGCTGTCACTCAATCAGACTAACGAACAGCACAATGGATACAATCAGTACAAAATGGAGGAAAGAAGAGACAGGCCGGGCTGAAGGGATGTGATATGTCCGCCAAAAATGTTTAGTTCTATTCACAATCGAAACTGGAAATAGATAGATAGATAGATAGATAGATAGATAGATAATGAACAAACCGATATATATATATGTATATATATACACACACACACACACATATATATCTGTGTGTGTGTGTATGTATATATATGTATATATATATATATATATAGAGAGAGAGAGAGAGGGAGAGAGAGAGAAAGAGAAATAGATCGATGATGAACATATATAAACACACACATATATATATACATGTGCATATATATGTTCATTAGCTATATATATATATATATATATATATATATATATATATATATATATATATATATGTGAGTACCAATCGGATAGAGAGAGAGATATATACACAGAGAGAGGGGGAAAGAGAGATGAATATGAATATAAATAGGAATACACTGAGGTAGACAGATAATGAACAAACTGATATAGATACATAGATATATAAATAGGTAGGTAAAAATAGATATGTAGAGTGATAATGAATATATATATATATCCATATGCATATATAAAGAGTGGGATAGAGAGAGACAGAGAGAGGCGAGATAAAGAAAAATAGATAGATATGAACATATTAAGATAGATAGATAGATAGATAGATAGATAGGCACCTAAATTTTGAAAATATTCCTCCTAAATCAGCTTTTTACGACTCCTAGCTCTTTTTATCTGATCCCCTAAATTATAGGATGTACAAACTAATGTGAATTCAGATGACAATAGAAGGTTGCACAGCATAAAACGATTCAGCATCATATATATATATATATATATATATATATATATATATATATATATATATATATATATATATATATATATACACACACATATGTGTGTGTGTGTGCATGTGTGTGTGTATATGTGTATATAAGTGTGTGTGTATGTGTGTGTGTAAATGAAAATAAAATAGATAAATCAAACCATATTTTACAACGCCTGATACAGAATGTACGGCAATTATATATAAAAATTATAAAATGTTACTGACTCATAACAAAGTTAACGTTATTTCAATAAATAAATAAAAAAAAAACAAGATTACACAAATGAGTAATGACTTAAATCTTCCCTCCTCTTTCAGACAGATAAATAGAATCGTCCAGGTAAACGATTTAAAATTGATAGTAATCCAATTATTTCTCTTTGAAGTTTTTACTTAATCATTTATTTATTTTTGCTTATTACTTCAACTCCGTTCCAAATTATTCCTAACCTACAATAATAGACAATAAAATTATCGAGGTAGAGTTTGTTTCGTTTTTTTTTTCTTCAGATAAAGTTGTCGCTGTTTGATGATATGTCTTCATAAATAAAATGTGTTCTTTTTCCTTAAATGTTCTTAGGAGGGGCGTATAATTTCAATCGTCTTTTTTGGCATGTTATAAATAATTTGAAACAGAGGTGAATTGATAAGCAAAATTAGATAAATCAATTAAAAAAAACTCATAGGAAAATAACTGGATTACCTTCAAGTTTTGTTTGGGTTTTTTATATGGAGAAATTCCATGATGTTTCTGGCTATTTTCTCATTCATCAACGCCCACGCACGCACGCGAACTCACACACAAACACACACAGCCAACATAGTTTCCTTTAGTTTGTCTGACTGGTTAACTGGTTGGGTATTTATCGTGTGTATAGGCCACGATAATGGCGGTTGATGGCTGAAAATTTAAACATTTACACATCATGTGTAAAAAAAAGTAGTTCTTTTTTTTATTTGAAGGGGGGTCAATTTGCATTAAAAGTTTATGCTAAATTGGTCGATTAGTCCATGTTTTTTAAAATCCAGACGATTCTAATGACCGTTCTCCATCAGAAGGTGAGTGGAGTAATTTATTAATTAATAACACTTTTTTTCCCAATTTTTCTATTGATCATCCCCACAAGGCAAGTTGGTGACGCAGCGGGTTTCGATTGAGTGAATAACAGAACCTGTTTTTCAACTGATTTTAATGTTCTATTTCTGCTCCAATACTGCCTTGGAGATTTCAGTCTGTAGACGCCAATGTGATCGTTCATCTTCAGACATATTGGCGTCTATGGACCAAAATCTCTGAGGCAAAATCATCACTAAAACAGAACATTAGATAGATAGATAGATAGATAGATAGATAGATAGATAGATAGATAGATAGATAGATAGATAGCAAAAAGACTGTCACAGAAAGATTCAAATGAACAGACTGTGATAGATAGATAGATAGATAGATAGATAACGGACTGTCACAGATAGATTGATATGAAGAGACTGTGATAGATAGATAGATAGATAGATAGATAGATAGATAGATAGATAGATAGTTAGATAGATAGATAGATAGATAGATAGATAGATAGATAGATAGTGAAAAGACTACCACTGATAGTGCTCAGATAGGTGAGATTAAACACAAATATATCAGATTAATATAATATGGTCATAGAATATGTATACACAATCACACACGCACACACACATTTATATATATATTGAAGCTTGGTTCGACAAAAGGCCATAATAGCGGTTCACACAATGAGGACCGTCCTCACTTTCGACCAGACCGGGCTTGTTAACCATTGCTTAAAAGTAGACACCTGTGTGTGTGTGTGTGTGTGTGTGTGTGTGTGTGTGTGTGTGTGTGTGTGTGTTATGTAGAGTGATAGCTAACAAATATGTCACGCGCAGATCATTTATTATGTACTGAGTTGAACTCTCAGCGGATGCCCTACTTTATATATAAAACGTTGGTGATTAATTCTTAACAACAAAAAATAGATTAAGTACTTTGTGTGCATGCATGTGTGTGTGTGTGTGTGTGTGTGTGTGTGTGTGGACGAGAAACAAAATGGTCTGAAAGATCAAGAAACTTAGTAAATTTATTCGATTTTCACCCCCCCCCCCTCCAGCCCCCTACACATACCCTCACACTTTCTCTCTTCCCGTAAACATCCCCGGGCAAAGATGTCTGCCGAGTTCTCCGACCGGAGAGAGCGACTCTTTTTTTACAATCTAATACCCAACCTTTTCAAGACTAACCTATTGAAGTGATTAATGCCTGAATTAAAATGTCCCAGTAGACTTCGAAAAGAGATCTACGGAACATATATATTCTAAAAGTCATATAAACCACGGGATATGTCCCGGGAGTTCTGAAAGGGTTCAATCAACGACCGGCCATGACTAGATTTAAACATTGAACGATTATGTTTTTGACTGAGGGGCTTTTCTTTCTTCGGTAGCAGCAGTAGCAGCACTGGGGTCCGGTCATCTCTCACGTATATCCCAAGCCTATTTCTCCTGTGGCCAATTACACCAACCTCGGCGGGGACCTTGACATTTACACACTAATAACTGAGCTGTTTGAAAACAATTTTTCCGCCTCTCTGTCTGCGTATAAGACTCTTCCATCCACTAAGATAGGAGCCTACCGCAGGCAGTTTGTTAGCTTATCTCGTACAACAGGAGTTCCCAAAGTGGGGAGTCGCATGAACAATGAAGGGGGTCGTGGATGCAATCGAGAATTTCTTCTTTTTTTTCAAATCTATATTCATAGTCAGGATCATTAATCGCTGTTATCTGCAATTTTTCTTTCAAAAATATAAAACTTTGCCATCGTACATTTAAAGTTTAAACCAATCTACAAATTCAAAATTTAAGAATAACCGAGCCGAAAAATTCCGTCGCACTGATGTCACGGCGTTACTTTTTTAAATTTTAATTTTACATGATTGTAGAACAGCCACAGCAACTCCCTCCCGCCAAATGATTTCAGACGACGAGAAAGTTAGATTTTATTGTTTTTGTAGAAAAATTTTATTCAGAATTTAGAAAACTAAATACTGAAGTTTAATCCATAAGTTATCTGAATATTAAGATTATGTAAAATTGCTTTTTAAAAATTGCATCAAAGTTGAAAAAAACTAAAAACACTACAATCAACATCTAAATACATCGCTGAAGAAAGTAGACCACTACAACCATCTAGGACAATATTCTCGATGAAATCCTCTGAAGAAAAAAGCGAAGAATCACTCTAGGTTAGTGAGCTTTCAGTAGAACGAGCTCAACCCTCAAGAACAAGGAGATCCAAATATTCCCCAAAAGAAGGGTCTGAAACCACTGCATCTTCCTGATAGTCACCCGGAACATAATCAAGAGGTAGGGCCTCATCCTGAGAACCATGCAATGCACACTGGAGATAATTAGGCTCAACATTGCGTGGAGAGATCAAAAGACAGCACAATATATCAGAGGAAAAAAACGAGTCAGATATATAATATAATCCATTAAAAAAAAGCTAAAATGGCAATAGGCCGGTCATGTAGCAAGAATGTCGGACGACCGCTGGACATCACGACTCGCAACGTGGGTCCCCAGAGATCATAAGAGAAACTTTGGCCAACAGAAAATAAGATAGTGTGATGAACTTAACAGGTTCAGAAAGTACTCGCTCCGTGATGCCCACGACAAAGAGGTCGGGCGATTCTAGGGGATGGTCCAAGTTTTGACAACGTACGTCTAAAGAATGATGATGATAATGATGGTGAAAGTTTGATACATTGTATATTGATGGATGGGATTCTCGAATAAATATACCATTTGGGGACTAAATTCAAATGTGCTAAATTACTACCAAGTGTATTCAAATCAATGAACATAAACTGATTTTAACAGACACTGGAGAATTGTCCCATCAACTAATTTATCTCACGACAAATTGATCGGTGACTATTTTACTTCTCGACAAACTGACTGGCAACCAATTAACTTTGCGACAAATAAACCAGTGACCAAATTACTGGTGACGAATTATCCAAGCACAGTCCAAAGTCCCTTCACGTCCTGCCTTGTGCCAGACTTGTTGGGGCACCACGTATGAATCCATCACGTCAAGGGATAGATAGCCTGACAGAGTGCATCTTTCATCTGGGTGGTTGGGAATTAGAGTTGTCTTTCTTCTATAACGGTTGCCAACCATGGTTAGTGAACCCAGTCAGCACTGTTAGTTACCCACAGCTGATGAAAGCAGAGTGGTATTGATACTGTTCCCAAGGGCGTTAGTGTCAATTGAACATAAACTTAGCCGGGGTTTGAATTTGGTTCGCCGATTCAATGCTCCGTGCTATGAATCGTCACACCACTTGCCCCTCATTCGTGTACATTAGGGAGAAATGAAGAACGAGGATTTCACGTATTCTTCTATGAGTGACTTTTCTTACTGTTCAATCGATCAATTCATCCATTTCGGGTAGATATCATCTACTTTTGTATCTATCATCGAATCATTGTAACTTCACAAATGGCCTGCTCAACCGACCAGTCAAGTAGGCTACAGATTCTTCTCTTTGCTCGGCGTTTAAGGGGCTTCAACCTTTGGAATTTGCATGAGTACACCACTACACACCATCTAAAAACGATACTTTGGTTTTTTTTTTTCAAGAATGTGCTCTTTGGGGCCTTTACGGTCATTTTGGACCCACAATGAGCTAATCTTGTGCTAGTAATCTTAAGATAGTTTTTGATGAAAGATCTATTTTCTTCGGTTAATTTTAGATGATTAGTTCTGGTTGACCAGCGGGCTACGATTATTCATTTATAAGTGGTAAGGATATATATATATATATATATATATATATATATATATATAGAGAGAGAGAGAGAGAGAGAGAGAGAGCATTCTGTTAACTATTTATCTATCTATCTATCTATAGTGAGTGAAAAAACGTATCCGATACATTTCAAAAAGTTCATTTTAACATCCTTATACGGATTCCAAATTAACAGAATATAGATAATAACTGACAAAAATCCCCAAAGAAGTTGAATTAAGTTGGACATTGAAGAATAATGTACAAAAACAGAAATCTTCGGTCCAAATTTTTGTCAATTTTGACTGTACACAAAGTTGTAAGAATAAACTTGTTGGAATACATTGGATACTTCCTGCACTCACTGCATCCATCTGACAGACTCCTTAGCCTCGAGACGACCAGTCTAGGAGAAGGACAACTCTGATCCCAACGTACGATTCGGCGTTCTTCTGGCAGCCCCTGCAGCCAAGATGATGCTACACGTATTGCTCTCTGCTTACCTCTCGACTACAACAGCGAAGTGGAAAGTTGGATTCTGACGATCGGGCATTCCAGGATCCCCATTAGCTTCACCCAGGCATGAGACGTTCCATTATATGTAGAGACGGAACAGAGGCTATTCATCCATTTACATAGACGTAAGCTGTCTTCGTCGGAATTTGAACTTGCTTCACCGATTCCCTTCTCCATACCGTTAAGCCGTTTGGCTGCTCAACACTTCAAAAATCTTTACTTGGCTTGGTCTTTTGCCAAACTTAATAAATATCTATAAGTCCCCAAAACAAACAACCTAGGAAGCTCTTGCTGTCGATGTGAGTTTTCCCGAAACGCCTAAGATCTATTTGTTTGGCACTCACGAGTTTAATCAGCGTTTGTTGTTTGAAACAAACGGTCGGTGTCTGTCCAATCAAATCCTTTGTCCTTCACTCCATCTCTTGGACTCCTCGCCTGTAAAATGAAAATTGGCTTTATCGCCCCAACAAACAACGGTGAGGTGTCATATTCATTTTTCTATTTGTTCAATATCGAAGGTGATAAGACTTTCACTCGTTTTTGTTTTTGTTTTTTCTCTGATTGAATTACATACAATATCCTTTTTTTTACCTCTGAGAACGGAGTTAGAAGATTTACACAAAGTGCAAAAAGCGCATCTGATACATTTCAAAAGGTTTCATTCAACATATTTGTACACCTTTAAAACTGACTGAATTAAGGCCAAATATTATTTGTACATAACCTTTAAATGTTCGATCTGGTCAAACTCTCAGAGGGTTGACTTTATCATCGCAATAAGTCAGACCTTGAATTTTAGATGTCTGAATTTAAGACATGGATGACAGAGAGGGAAAGTGAAAAAAATGAGTGTCAACTCGCGTTCCCCAGTTGTCGGTATTTTTTTTTCTGTAAACATTGAATTTCTCTTATGAAAAATATTATTTTTGTAAAATAACAGGAATATATTGAATTCATTTTTCTTTCCGATCAAAATTACTATGCTGCTAAGGATGTCATTAAAACCGTCAATATGATAATAGAACCATTAAGCAATACGAAAAGATAAGAATTTAATTTTTAAAAAAATTATTCATAGTTACAAATTGATTTCATCATTCGGTAGTTCGGTAGTGTTGCCGTGGTCCAATGGTCTTGGGCGTCCAATTGATCATCGGTAGGATTGAAGATCGAATTCAACTGCGAAAAAGATATTTTTCCTCCTTTTCAAGGTCATTGATGAATCAACAATTAGGCTGAGTAGGCTTTTCTTCTCTTGTCAAACTCTTGCTATTGAGTTTTGACTTCATTCTTGTATGTCACAATGACGGATGACAATGACATCATGCACGAATAACAGTGACACATTGACGTACGCAAAAACTGATGACGAATTTACTTCAACTTCTAAAGCCAAACTCAGGTCGACTTGTTCTGTTAAATCTAGCAAATTCTATTCACAGGAACTACTAATAAAGGAGTCGAAATGAGGTACGTAGTTTTGGAATAATATTGCAAGTGGAATAAATTCTGTTTTGTTAACTTTTTTTTAGATTTCAATGAAGCAAGGGAGTTTTTAACGCAGCCAAGCTTGTCTCAGTATGATTAATTTCTTTTTTTATTTAATAAACTTCTTGCAATGTATCAGATTTTTTCCAATAACTGTATTTGTATTCACTCGTGTTTGTCTTTCCAATGTATATCTCCAAAAGTTCTGAATGAATTTCAATGACATTTTGCAGAATGCTGGATCATGAGCTCAGGGAGACGATTAGATTTGGGGGCAGATCCAAGAATTTTTGCAGATTTACTCACTTTGTCCGAACAATAACTCCAGAAGTTCTCAATGAACACACATTGCATTTTATACATACGGACTGTTTAAAAATAAGTCTTATTGCTCGTTTCCATTAGAATTTTCCATTGTTCTTGTACTGAAAGGTTTCTCCATTTTATGTTACACCATTCGTTGATCGTTCACTAAAATCTTATATTGGTTGACAGAAGTTGAAAAATCCGAAATCTATAGATGAGTTATTTTCCTTTTTCTGTTATTTCGACGTCTGCTTACAAAAAATCATTTGTCACCTCTGAGGGCAGTAACGAAAGTATGATAATCGATTGCCAATAATATCTGTAGAATATTTCCATATCTCAATGCTTTACAAGTATGAGAATCAATTGACTCAAAGAAAGACTACTTACTCTTCTTACGTACTCATCATTCTCCTACTACTTCAACCACTAATGGTGGACGCTTCGTTGAAATCATGGTCCTTATTCTATCATTTTAATCCTGCCGTTAAAGAAACTCTATTCTACAAGGTCTGGTATTTCTCAGCTGTCAGCTAAAATCCCAGTTAGTTGACAAAAGGTTTAAATCTATAATCGAAAACTTCAGTTATTTGTATTTCATCATCATCATCATCAACATCATCATCATCATCATCATCAGTCTTTTAGCGTCCGTCGTTGGACATAGACTTTCCCCAGGATTTGCCACACTTCTCTATCATGGGCGTCACGGAGCCAGTACTTCCTGAACTTGTCTAGCTCTTCTCTCCATCAAACATTTTGCCGGCCTCGGTTGCGCATGTGGTCTCGGGGAATCCATGTTGTGAGTCGTGATGTCCATCGATTGTCTGCCATTCTCGCAACATGGCCAGCCCACCGCCATTGTATTCGATTGTAAACAACACCCCCTAGTTTTATGAAAGCACTTTTTGGGGTATGGGAACGCTCAAAATGTTTTCCCGTAAATGGTAATTGCTTGTTAGCTTTAATTTATTTTGAATAGGGGGGGAAATATGGCGTAGAAGCTCATTGGCGTAATGTGCGCGTTCAAAAACGGGAAATATCTGTATTCTTTTTTTATCGTTCTTTACCATTAATATAGTCAAACTATGTTTTTCCTCCGTTACAAGAATAACCCTCATCTAATTCATGAGAGTATCTATTTAGTTATTTCCTGTTTTTCATCGTTTGACTGAAAAAATCTTTAATTCACACTCCAATTTTTGTCGATTGGCTGTTAAAATCCTGAGTTGTTAACATAAGGTAGAAATCTACAATCTAGGGTAATTTGTCTTTGCATTTATTTCGATGTGTATTGTGTGAAGAACACTCGTCACTTCCGAGCGTAGTAATAAAAATCATCTATTGTTAACAACATTCCTTTTGTTCTTTCTGATTCGAAGTTGGAACATATATATATATATATATATATATATGATTAATTATTGTCTCATCCACTGACAGCTGTTTCGTTGTGTTACAACTCTTCAGTGAGGCAATAGACAATCCATTATTCCATACAGTTCCACGAGGTTGGATAGAAACCTTCACCAGACCAAGAGGCTGGCATCTTACCTCTGGCCCTCGCAGAGCCGGACGGTCAATAAGGTTGAATTTAAGCGATATATTTACTCACGCATATATTCCCCATCTACAAGAGTGCTCTATTCCTAAGTTGGAAGAGCATTGCATTCACACGTGTCAGTCTTACTATGCATCAGTCTCTCTGTTTTTCCGTTTGTTTGTCCACAGAAAAGAAGTGCTTCTGGTGACCCCTATGGTCATTTTGGACCATCATTGGACAAACTTCGTACAGGTATATTTGTGATAATTTTAGAAAAATGAACTCTTTTAGATTTTTTTTTTTTTCATATTTAGTTATGGTATACTTATGGGCTACAGTGATTCATTTATTCGAGGTACGCATATACATAATATTTTCACCTCTCTGTCCGTCTCTCTGTTCGTCTTTCGGTTTATCTGTCCACACGATATCTCCAAAAGTACCCAATGAATTTCAATTAGATTCTACGGAAGTATAGGTGATGGGAAAAGGAAGAATTGGTTGAATATTGAAGCGGGTTTCTACTTCCTGACAATGGTGGTGGCAGATGTATCTGCTCTCTAGGTGATTTTTAGTTTTTTGATGTTTTTTCCCCCAGTAAAAGAATCTTCTGTCCATCATCATCATCATCATCAGTCTTTCAACATCCACCATTGGACATAGATCTTCCTCAGGATTCGCTACAATTTTCTATCATGGGCGTTGCAGAGCCAGTATTTTTGGAATTTGTCAAGTTCATCTCTCCATCTTGTATTCTGTTGGCCTCAGTTTCGCATGTGATCTCTAGTGATCCATGTTGTGAGTCGAGATGTCCATCGATTGTCAGCTATTCTTGTAAAATGGCCTGCCCATTGCCATTTAAATTTTCAATCTTTCTTTTTAACTTTCCAATATTTATCGACTAAGATCCTTGGTCGCTGACAGAAGGTTAAAATTTGTTTTAAGTTTTAAGACTTTTGTCCTCATCTTGGTCCTGTTCTTGAACGCTACGTTTCGGCCGTTATACCCTATGGCCCTCCTTGGATGATGAACGGGTTTTTTCCGACCATCAAGACGAGGGTTGTGTTTCGGCAATTGCCTAAAACGTACTCATTTCAATGTCTGATTTTGGGTGGGGTCAGTATTTGGTCCCAAACCCTGTTTTTGGCTGCAATTGGTGTTGAAAATCAGCATTTTTCTGGGGTTAATGCCAAGAGAGGAGGGATTTTTAGGGGGAAAACATCTTTGTTGGATACAACTTCGTGATGACAGCCATTTTGGTTTGAAAAAAGGGCAGATCACCCATATCATATCATAAGAGTCCTTACAAAAATAATGATAATCCCCACCTGAAAAATTCTCACAGAAGTTAAAGCCAATGTTAGAGTGATGTGTCTTTATTGTGATATCAATGTCTGAAAATGAAATTCGCTTTTAATAAGAATATAAATCGATTGAGAACGACGTTCCATAATTTTATGGGTGGTTTTCAAGATTTTTCGGTAAAAGTTGTTTTTTTAATTTAATATCTTCTCTCGTAAAAGTATCCCTATAACGTCCGTCGTTGGACACAGATGTTTCCAAACATTCACCGGACCTCTATCATGGACGTCGTGGAGCCATTAATTTCTGTACTTTCTTTCTACTGGGCACAGTTTCGCATGGGATATCTAAGTATCCACTTTGCTGGTCACCTTTCCAATAGTTGTCTGACGTTCTTGCAAGATGACCAGCCCATTGCCATTGGACTTTTCTCATGGATTCTACGATATCTTTGCCTCCTGTTTTTTTCTCTTATGTAGTGTCCTGTCTTCTAATCTCTCCATGTGATGTTGAACATGATTCTCTCCTGTGCACGTTGCATGGTTCTCAGTTTGAGATTCAATCTTTTGGTTAGGTTCATGTTTCAGCTAGAGAGTGGCGAGAGAAACCTCCACTGAAGTAGATCTATCGTGGCGTCAACCGAACTTTCGAAATATTGAACAACTATCGCGATCAAAGATGGCAAACGTTCTATCTTTTTTTCATATGTTCGTTTCTGTGTTCCAGCTTTCCTGACCGTACCGTTTTGTCTACAGACCAGAAAATTTGCATCAGTACTCAGCTAGACCCTTTCCGAATATGTTATATTTTCTTGTTTTGTTTCGGGGGATAGAATGATTTGCAACCTTTTCGGTCTTATTCTGACGGACTTATTTAGAAAATTTAGATTATCCAGTATCTAGATGTTTCAAGAGATGATTTTACTCGATTTTTGATATTTCCCTGAAGCGAACACCAGTGATGCCATTGATAAAAATTCATTTTGACCATATTTGAATATGCCGCTACGGTTGTTCAATTATTGACTTTGATGGAGAGTTTTCTTTTGTTTTTGCTCTGAAGTCGGAAAAAATCTCTTATTTACGCTCCAATATTCTTCAATTCGCATCTGAAATCCTGGGTTGTTGACAGAAGGTGAAAATCTAAAATCTATAGTTGAGATGTTTGTCTTTACAGTGATTTCAATGTCTGTCAGCTAAAAAAAATCTCTTGTCACCTCTGAATGCAGAAGAAAAAGTAAAAATCGATTGCAAACGACATTCCTTAGTTTTTGTGACGGCACTTTGCTCCTTGGTTTTATTGTTTATTAGAAACCGCCAACCAAAACTGTCAACAAAACTGTCTTCATAAGTTTCTTTAGTTTTGAAGTTAGTCTGGCTGGTTGGTTGTGTATATTGTAAGTGCTAATGAGCTTCGCCAATAGGAGGTGGGGACTAAAAATTTGAACATTTTCTCCTTATATTTTGGGAATAACGTTTTGCTGTGGGGTTTTTAACCCCCTCTTCAAAAAATAAGTTCTTAGTGGAAGTGTGAATTTACAATGTAACTTTATGCTAAATTGATCCCTTGGTTTGTGTCCAGTAGCATTCAAGCTTGTTTTTTTTTTTTTTGAAGATTGAAACTTATTTTCTAGTGATTGCTAATCTATTCACTGATCACACTCTATTCCGGTCTTTCAATTGATCTCCCCAGACACGACATGCCACCAAAATACGTTGGTCATTGTGATTTTTATGATGGTCTCTATTGAGTGACTGATCGGACCTTTTTATCCGTATATTTCCTTCTTCTTCTTCTTCTTCTTCTTCTTCTTCTTCTTCTTCTTCTTCTTCTTCTTCTTCTTCTTCTTCTTCTTCTTCTTCTTCTCAGTTTATTTAAAAGATTCTTCACAAAGGCCATGAGAAAAGCATCAGCTCAAAAGAAAAAAAATCCAAAATGCAATTTCAGTTGTCACAGCGAAGGAAGCAAAGAGATTGCCATGCATGTAAAGAGAATGAAAATTTTTTTTTTAAAAACAAAAAAAAAACAGGTCTGGTTTGTCACTCAGTAGAAACTATCACATTACCAATGTCTTCTAGCAACATGCCATGTTGGGGGTGATCAACTAAAAAATATGAAGGAGGGAAAAAAGGATGATCAGCGAATGAATTTCTTTCCTTCCCCCTTGTCCTTTGTTGGACAGGGATCACTAAAGAAAAAGAAAAAGTGTGATTTGAAAAGTTAAAAAAAAAGTGAATGCTGCCGGACTCAAACAAAGGAAATACTATAGCATAAAATTACATCGCAAATTGAACCCCTTAAAAACATATATTGGGAGTATTTTTATTTTTCTAGACAATAAGGATGAATATGTGAATTTTCATCACTGTAGCTCCATGGTGTAGCTTCTACGTGTGACATATATATATATACATATGTTGCCAGCAAGACTACCTTAAAAACTTATGTTGACAGTTTGATGAGAGTCGCTGTTGATAGTTTCCAAAAATGCCGTTCTAGTTGTCACAGCAAAGGAAGCGATTTTTCATACGTGTAAAAAAAAATAGATCGGTTTTGGAAAAAAATCGGTTTTCTTTACTTGTAGGCGATCAATAACAAATTTCAAATCAATGAAATTCCAACATCTTGGCAAGTAATTGAATCCTTCGTTCATGCATTAACATAAGAGGTCCTCAACCTGTGTGCTGTGAAACAAAAGTGTGCCACAGCTATCTCCCAAGTATACAAAGTAATTTTTACTAAATGTTTCTTAGACCTTGAATGTATCCAGTAAGAGTAAGGGAGACCAGGACTCTGAAATCAACGCAATTTTTAGTCATTTTGCTCACACAGCTGAGTCAAATGATCGCTTGCCTTCTTGCACCGGAAATTTGGCGTATTGCAGACTGGTCAAGTGGTGCTAAGAAACTGAGTTTGATGATTGAAAGGAAACTTGTTGAAGATTTGGTCGAATTAGGTTTTGGGGGCTGAAATTTCAGACCTTTTAATTCTAGAAACCTGAATTTTTCTTTTTTTTTCTGGGTTTAGGGGTTGGAGTGTGAATAAAAAGATACAATGACCACACATCTCAGCGTTGTAACAAATCGTCCTGCTGATTGAAAATGAGGTGGCAGGGCGACTTGACCCGAGATTGGGAAAGTTAGTCTCTATTTCATTAGGTCAGCCATGAGCCAAACTGTGAATCCTATTGCGATGATTTATCTATTTATTGATATCACACTTACGCAGGATTGATGGTCCCTCTAACTCTATCAAAATATTCTCCATACTGCTTTGGGAGCAAAAAAAAGGTCCGAGTAGCCCCAATCTCTCCCATTATTTATGTCTCGCTTCTAGAGAAGCCAGTCTTGTGATTTTACCTCAAGATTTTATGAGATTTCAACCCTTTTAGCGTAAAATAACAGGAAAAAGGTGCAATGCGTATCTATACTAGGATGTTGATATGAAGGTTTCTCTCATCAACTGATGAAATGTTTTCGTCTTATTCATTCCATCTTTACAGCAAGTCGACTTACAATACACTTTTTCATTATTACTTCAGAGTTCACATCTGTCGCTTCAGTCTCTTATTTCCCAATATCTGTCTATACAATTCATGTCATTTTCTTCAGTGTTTTCCTTGTTTTACTTATACTTCGTTATTATGGTACTGTGTGCAAATTTTCTCTTGTTAGGATCATCAGTCGTTTACCGTGTAACCGTTTCGAGAATTTTAAAAACAAAACAATTATGCTAACATGCCCTTCAGCAGGCTTGATCAAACACCATCTCCCTTTCAGATATGATTTTGATATATACCTGATGTCATACATGTAGTTTTCTAGTATATAAAGGATATCATCATAACGTATTGCATATAAATGTTATTCCATACTATACATCATTCAATATTTTTAGAGAGCTTACTTATGTAGGTTACTAAAAAACGTATTTAACGATGGGGGATCAGTAAGTATAAGAACGAACAACGCTGTTCGAGTCACTTCTATTGAGTGTTCACCCATATGAATATCAAATTAATTGTGTCGGTTTTAATCTCAATTGCATGAAATGATTAGACTGAAAAACTTCACATCTTTATCAACATATTAAACCCAATAATTTGACAATTTTTCCAACCCACCTTAAAGTTGATTTTTCCACGTCGTATGCGATCAAGCTTCAATCAATTTGTTTTGTTTGTTTGTTTTTTTTTTATGTTAATCATCAAATAAAGTATCACTATATATATGTATGGTTGGAACAAACCAAAACACTTCCTAGCAGATAGTAACACCTCAATGGGCTATTCCATTAATAGACTTAGATAGGTTGTTACTGGGCATTCTATGTTCGATCTTCTATCCCGCTCAACTACATGCCAATCTGACTAATGGACCTGAGCTAAATGTTTTCCCCTTTCCCTGGTTCCAATCAATACAATAATCTTTCACACTGACAGAGACTGGATCCATATAATTTTGTTACTTAATTCTCCTAACATTAATACAAATTTATTTATTCTATTATGGATTATTCATTTTTCCATTTTTATACTCATGTTAAATTATTCTTTCACTTTCGTCATTAATCCACGATGGTCAAGCTGCTAAGTTATGGAGGGATCTGAATGTCTAGTCATGGCTTCATTCTTGATATATTCATTCTTCTTCTCTCTCTTTCAATTTTCTATCTTCTCTTTATATATTATTTCTTTCTTCCTTTATTTCTTTCTTTCAGCATATTTTCTATATAATTTTCTCTTACCCTTGAATTTCTTTCTTTCTTTGGATTCCCCCCTTTTATGTATATATATATATATATATATATATATATATATATATATATATATTAGATGAGTAAATATTTTTTTCTCTGGTACATTGCAGATTGTGTGTTTTGTTTAACTTGAGAAGATTTCCATTTTGAAAATAGTATTCACTTAAAAAAGATGTTCATACTTATACTTACTAATACTATCGAGCTTTGTTTTTACTAAGATCTTCTCAATACATTAGTACATATACACATGTTGGTAGTATATCTTATCACTGTTCTCATATATATATATATATATATATATATATATATATATATATATCACTGCTGTTGAAATCTTCCTCGGAACTTCGCATCCTAACTTCCGGTTTATTTGGACGACGTTCGCTTCCGTTTGGCCGAGAGTGATGACGCATGTTGCATGCTAGGAGGTCACTTCCGGTTCATAACAATGACACTATGATGACACCATCATCATATTGATGCCATGCAAACTACGGAAGTCACTTGAGATCCGGTACTGAATCGGACATGATTCAACTTCCAGGGCCAATAGAGCGTAAAGCAAGAGTTTGTTTATCGGAGACATCGTTTTCGTCCGGTTCTTTGTTCAATGTTTAGAAGGAAATTTTGTCTTCATTATCTCACCGTAGTTTTCTTTGGTCACCTTTTGTTTTCTGTCAATTGTATTCAAAATATGATTTCGTGAAGAAAGGAATAGGAGAAGTAGAAGACCTGAAAAGAGAAAGAAAGAAATTTAAGAGCAAGAAAAAATATATTGAACAGTGTCGAAAGAAAGAAAGGAAGGAAGAAAGGAGGAAGGAAAGAATGTATTAAAAATATGAATGAAGAAAAGAGAGAAATTTGAAAGGGAGAAAGGAAGAATGAATATATCAAGAAAAAAAAGAGAACAAAACAAGAAAGGGATTATATGTTGTGAAAAAGAAAAAACAAATGAAGAATGTATTGTGAAAAAGAAAGAAAAAATAGAAATTTGAAAGAAAGAAAGACCGAAAGAAAGAAAGAAAGAAAGAAAGAAAGAAAGAAAGAAAGAAAGATGAAAAGATAGAAAGATGAGAAGAGATAAAGGAAGAGAGTGTCTTTTTTTTGGTGGGGGAGGTTCTTCACTGTCCAGAAGGAATATTCTTTTCATTATCTCACACTAGTTATCTTCCGTCCCTTTTCCACAGAAAATGTTGATTTTATCCAAAATCTAACAGCCTTAAGGAAGGAAAATGAAGGAAGGAAATCTCGAATGAAAAAAGACAAAGAAGCAAGAAAGAAAAAAAAAAGAACTGAATTTTTTTCAAGCGCGAAAATTTCCGTTTCTATCCATTGGGCGTAAACAATTTTTATAAAACAATATTCTCCAATTCTTTTTCCTCTCTAAATAAGTTATTCTTTCTATTAGATTCAAATTGATTCTAGGTCATGGATATCAATTTCACATTAGTCTATGAGGATACCTACTTCATTTAAACAATTGACTGCAATTGTTATACATAACTACTGATAAAACCAGAGAGAACTCAGAGAGAGCCTATCTTTGCCAATTCTACCCTTCCACAAAGTTTCATCGAAATTCATTGAACTTTCATAAATATCCTGTTGAGAGACATGAACTTCTGGTGATATTATCTGGTGCGGACGTATAACTATCACCCAGGGGGAGTAATTGTATCCGCCCCAAATTTCTTTCGTGGCCTTCAACCTTCAACGAACTTTCATTGAAATTCATTGAGCACTTCTGAAAATATTTTTGTGATAGACAGATAGGAGAATGGGTAAACAGAAAGACTCGACCTAATACCAAAAAAACATTTGCAAGAAGAAATGGCGTAAAGCGAAGAATCATTTACCATTGATTCATATTGGAAAAAATTCAGGGGAGTTCCCAGATTCTAAAAATGGTGATGATAGTGTGTTCGGCTGGGTCGTAGGAGGTTGGGATGGTGGGATGTACATGATACGGGAGTGTCGGCGAGAGAAGAGGGTGCGAGATAGCTCTATAATACAATAGCTCACGGCAGAACAAACACTGGAAGCTTTTATTCGTAATACCGAAAAGGTGGCTTAAGTTGAACTTTCGAAAAGCTGTTATATCTGTATCCGATAAGTATTGTCGATTTTACTAGTATATAGATGTAGGCTCTACTCAGAGTGGTAAAGAGATTAGTGTAGAACAATCTTCCAAGTTCCGATGATGTACCTACTTTGAAGTGTCACATTCGACCTAGGATCGAACACTGATCGCTGGCACCTGTGAGAGAAGAAAGGTTAGAAAGAAATAATTAAGGTGAAGAGAAAGATGAAGAAAAAAGCAAGAAGGAAAGAATGAATAAGAAGAGGAAGCAGAAAGTAAGAAAAATGAGGAGAATATTGGCTGGTTTAGGGTCAAACTTCACTCTAAACATGACTATTTCAGCTACTAAGCCGAATTTTTGAAAGAAACGTTATTTTTTCCATTCATTGAGGGAAGTGAGTGTTTGCGTGCAAAAGTTCAACTTTCTACTAAGGACGGTTAGGGCTGAGATGAGTAGGGAAGAAAGAACAATAATTATAGAAAAAGAGAAAGAAAATTGGTAAATTCTAATTAAAAGAATCCTTTTTGGCGGCACCAAATAATTCAATCTAAAATCCGTAGCTTTCCTCCTCCTCCTCCTCTTCCACCTTCTTCTTTTCGTTGATTGATGACGTAGGAAAAGAATCGGCCTCTCTCTCTCTCTCTCTCTCTCTCTCTCTACCCTTCTCTTTCTATCAACCTTTTTAAACCTTTTCACTTTCTAGTCTTGATTAGTTGTCTGAATTCGTCATAGTTGTAAGGTGAAGAAAATTAAGTCAACTCTATAGGGCTTTGACAAAAGAAAGTCAGAAAGAAAAGAAGTCTGAACTTGTCATTGTTATTAGGTTAGAAAAATGAAGTCAAGTCAGTAGGGTTCTGACAAAAGAAAATGATTGAAAGAAAAGAAAAAAACAGGGCAGCCTAAGTATTGGGACTAAACAGAAACCCCTGATTTACAATTATTTTCTTTTCATAAAAAAAAAGAAAAAGAAAATAGTCACGTAAATCCTGGGGGTTAATTCACTTTGAATAGGTCACCCGTGGCTTCATACCGAACTTTGTTAAGTCTGAAAGGCGCCTTACTGCTAAGATCATTAGGGGAAACCTCTCAGTTAAGAAAAGATCAAACAGTTTCTCACTTCAAGAAGTCAATATTTTTTCTTCCACTCTCCCAGAGGGATCGATTTTTCTTTCAAGTCAATATAATGCTGGTTTAAAAGATTTCTGTTGACTCCTTGTTGAGCATTGGGCTGCATTTTCTGTGCAAAGTAGGTTTTACGCCTAAACCTTGTCAAGCACCCAGGCATGGGACCAGCTATGACGACACTCCAAGCAGATTTTGTTCTCTGTAAGAGTAACTTTCTATGAGTCGGACAGCTTCATGGAGCTATTTTCCTTTCTATTTTTACTTTCTTCTTTTCTTCCCATTTTTCTTTGTTTTCACCGTAGCCCCACATATGACCCACCTGACCAACCAGCCAAGTGGGCTCGATAATCTACATTATTTGTGTGCATGTGTATGCGTCTGTGTGCGTATGTATGGGTGCGTGTGCAGTTGTGTGTGTCCGGGTCTCCTCGTCACATTTTGGGGCAACAACTCAAGTGTGCACGAGTACAGCACCAGACACCATCTTTTGGATAAAAGATCTATTTTTTTTAGATGATTTTAGATAAAAGATCTATATCTAACAATAATTGCAGATTATTAGTTCCGGTACATGCTCTGGCCACGGTGAGTCATTTATTCGAGTTACGGATATTTTCCTCTTTTGCTTTCCTTTCTTTGATTATTTTTCATCCTTTTAGATCTCGTTCATTTCTACAAAAGTTATATTACCACGATTCCAGGCGAGAGAGGTGTCGGGGAATAGTAGTAAGAAGATTATGCAGCGTCACTTTTCGGCTCGTTTGCATTTAGAGTTAGTGTTCAAAATGCTGGCCCTTCACATGACCTCAAACATTGACCACTAAGGCCAGTGGAAAGCATGCAACGTACCAGGCCACTTCATCTTTTTTCTTACAATGAATTATCAACTTGCAAAATAACAGTGGTACCCTTAAGCTGGCTAGAGCTTCAGCCGTCTGTGTTTGAGCTCCATGTATTACTTTACTGCTTACTCAACCCGTCTGCGAATAGGTGAGATCCACTAAATACGACAAGCGTCTGAACTGGCGTCCCTCACTTCACCCTGCGCTGTTTCGTCTAAAACTGAGGAGAGATATGGATTCATGTCTTTTCGCAAGGAAATTAGAGTCAAGTGAACACAAACTGTCCCAGCCGGAGATTGAACTCGTCTCGCTGAGTCACTGAGTCCATTATTTAGTGCTGCTACTGGCCACGCTGGACATCTTTTTCATGTTAACTTATTGAAAATTCCATTAGGACTAGTTGGAACGGAAGTTCCTTTCCAATGTTCCAAGTACCACTTAGAAGTCAAAGTTGGAACTCCAAGTACTGATCTGATAGATCAGAAACTCATTCGCTGAGTCACCTCGGTCCCATTCACCCAATACACTTCATTTGCTTCCTTCAATTTTAATCATAGGTCACTTAAAAGCATTTTCATCCACCGCTATCATTATCGTAACTAATTTACCAGCGCTGTCGAAGTTAGTGGCACATATGAAATACTTTGATACACATTGTGTTTTTTATAGGTGAATTATAGAGATTTGCATTCTAGTGAGCTTGAAGAATGGCTTTCCATGCATATTGTATTTTATTGGCGTAGATAATAGAGATTTGCAATGCAGGGAGCTTGAAGAACGGCTTTCTATACACATTGCATTTTATAGACGGAGATAATACAGATTTGCATTTTAGTGAGCTTGAAGAATGGCTTTCCATGCATATTGCATTTTATAGACGTTGATAATAGAGATTTGCATTGTAGTGAGCTTGAAGAATAGCTTCTTATACACATTGCATTTTACATACGTGGATAATAGTGATTTGCATTGCAGTGAGCTTGAAGAATGGCTTTCTATACACACTGAATTTATATACGTGGATACAGTGAGCCTGTATAATAGCATTCAGTTGACCACAAACTAATTTTTTATATTTTTATTATTCTTTGGATACAGCATTTTTGATACATCATCAGAACATGAAATTCTATTTTTACTTTGTGGGACTGAAAACAAACATAATTTTAATTATCATATGTGTGAATTACCAAAAACTGTCAACCATGAAATATCAACAAATCAGTCAACATTGGTCTCTTCAGTTTTCAAGTTAATCTGGCCGGCTGTCTATGTTTGCTGTGTGAAATGATGTTGTGTATCCGACATAATAGAGGTGAAAGCTATTGAAACCAAGTGTAAATACGTATATCTATTTTTTATTTATATTTGTGACGATAATTTCACTGGATGGCTTCGTCAGATCGAGAATGGTCACAGTCATCATAATCAACCTTCCCCAGGATCCGCTACATATCTCTATCGTGGGCGTCTCAGAGTCAGTACTTTCAGAACTTGTATAGGTCATCACGCAACCTTATATTTTGCCGCCCAGTGTTCGGCATATGATCTCTTGGAATCCATGTTGTGAGTTGTGATGTCTATCGTTTGTCTGATATCTTTGCGATATGACCAGCTCATTGCCGTAAGAATTTTCGAATAGATTCTATATTTCTGATTCCTGTTTCTTCTCTAATATACTGTGCTGTCTTGTGATCCCTCAATGTGTTGTTGAGCATGATTCTCTCATATACACTCTGCATGGTTCTCAGTTTGATGGTCAATCTTTTGCTTAGGTTCCATGTTTCTGCTTCATAGGTGACTATCGGGAGGATGCATTAATTGTACACCTTCTTTTTGAGACTAATAGGAATCTCTTGTTCTTAAAGGTTGATCTTACTCTACCAAAAGCTTGCCATCCTAAAGTGGTTCTTCGCTTGATTTCTTCTTCTTCTTTTGGGGGTTTCACGGAAACCCGTTGTCCAAAGTAGATGTAGTGGTATACTTTGTTCATGACTTCGTTTTCGATTTTGATCTTTGTGTCTTTGTCCACAACATTATTGTTGTACATGACATTTGTTTTGCTGAACTTCACGTGGAGACAATCTTTCTCACTCTTTTCGTTCAGTTCGCAGTGGTCACTATGATGGCCCTGACACCCAGAGAAACAAGGGGTAGAGAATGGAGATTATTATCTATGTGATGGTTGGGTAAGGCCAAGTTAAGTCAAGGTCAAGGAGGTGAAACATTGTTAGGATCGTGTATGCGTGCATATGTGTATGTGTCTTTTGTGATTCTGCTTGAAGCTAGTGTTTGCGCGGGTAGTGTGTGTCATGGTAAATCCCTGTGTGTGAATATGAGTGCTTACGAGTGTATGTTAGTTGAACTGAATAGAATGTGGGCGACAATGTTTGTCAGTGCGCAGCGGTGATGCTGTCGTGCGCGAAAGTAGTTGTGTTGACGTGTTTTTGTAAGTAAAAATGGTGTATACATTTATGTATTGTCATCGGTATATTATTGACTGGGAAAAGTGTGTGTATGATGGATGGGTATGTCTCAGTGAGTGAGTCAATTAGGAGGATGTGTTGATTCACTGGAAATTCGTGTTTTGTTGTTCAACTATTAACCTGGCCATGTGTCTCGAATTGTTGCAAAATCCTGGTCGCTGTTGTGTGGTGTCGTTTATTACGATTGTTGCAGATTCTATGATTTGGCTACTCTCTTGGAATGGGTGTATTCGATTATCTTTGCTTGTTTAAAATCGAAATTGTGTCCCTTTTAATAGCGAAGAATGATCAATGCATTTCGACAGTCTTGTGTCAGCACAACCCATAAATGCTCCTATAGTTTGTTTTGTTTGTTTTTTTTTTTTTGTTTTTTTTTGTTTCGTTTTTTGTTCGACGATCTGGACGTTTCTCTCAAAGTAATATCTTCTGAGGAAGCTGAGTTCTTCAGTCTTGGTTGGCAACGAGTCTGGGATACAGATAACTGAAACCAGCAAATTCGAAACCCTCGTCTAGCATCGCATGAGGCTGGCAACAGACAGAGCAAGGAAAGAGTTCCCGAAATGTACGGTTATCGAGGTTCCAGTGAAGCTTCGATGGGCCAAGTAAACTGGAAGTTGATTATGATAAAGTTGCTTAAGTAAAACAAAGGAGGATGATAAAGAACGGATGGAATGATAAGGCCACTATCTCCACCCATCAATGACACCTCAATTGCCAGCGGAATTTTTAGATGCATCCACACATCGCTATAAGATACTTTTTGGTCGGTCGGTCTCTCGTATATTAGATATCAATTCTCGTACATGTTGGATTGATATGAAACTTAGTCCAGACCATCCCCATCTTACTCTAACTTCACACCCTCCTGCTACTACTACCACAATTAGTAATGCTAAATATCAATTTTCTTAGCTGTGTCACGATGGATTGATAGGAAATTTGTCCTAGACGTTAGGGTGAACCATCCTTATCTCCCTCTTCTTCTTCCTCTTCGTCCTTCTCCTCCCTCTGCTACCATTACATCCATGGATTGAAAAACGTATAGTTCCATTTTCTTGTTTCAAGCCATAGATTGGTGTCGAGTCCAGGTGAATATCAGGCTTTCAAATGCTGATTCTTCAGGCAACAAGAGCGTACCAACATAAAAGAGTAATGCATTACATTCCCCCTCTCCTATCCATCTCTCATCTGGCCATGTGCCATGTTAAACAAATATTTGTAAATATTTGTAATACTTTGCAGTCTTTTGGCTAATATAATTCTGTATTATACACAAGCGGTAATGAGTAAAACTCGAAGTTAGTAAGTGAGATAAACTCCCGAAGAAGACCGAACAGTAGAGGAGTTGCTGAAGCATTGGGCTAAAACACAATAGACATGAGTAAACTGAATTGATTAAACCAATGCTTCCTTTTTGGTAGTTCATTGAAACTACGATTACCGTCGACTTCTGCTAAAGACGTTGATGTCTTGGTTGCTGCTGTGTTAATGACCTTTTGACGATTTTCGGGTCCTAATCCTGAAACGCTGTGTCTTCTACAGAAGAGGCATAAGATTCAATCACCAGGTTTGAAAGGATTTTATGCTATGCACTCATGACTTTTGCGAGGGTGCACTTTATGGGCGTGGCTGTGTCTGGGTTCAAGTTTGCAACTCATTGTCTGCAAGTTTGACATCACAGTGCTTGGTCGGAAACTAGTATTTCTGTCTTATTTTGTTTTTGTTTGTTTTTTGCTCTTTGATTTTTTCGGAGGGTATATCTTGCAATTCTTGAGGATGGTATCCAAATGAACGCTGGCCCTCGGGTGGATATCTGTAGGATATTTGTCTGGGAATGTGGTTCTCGGACATTTTGATGACACCGCCGACAAGTTGTCTCTGGACAATCATGGCCTCGATACCACAGCTGTTAGCCTGTTGTAAGATCATGGCAAGACAAATGCACTGTATATGACAAAACTGACCTGAATGGCATAACCAATGATAGTAACAACATATTGTCATTCTTACATGACTCAAACCTCAAAAAAAAAAAAATATATATATATATATATATATATATAGAGAGAGAGAGAGAGAGAGAGATTGGGATATAGGGGGTGAGATTGTTAGATAGATAGATAGTTAGGGACAGATTGAGGAAGATAGATTGATTAATTTTGTGTAAAAATACTTATTTATATCTGAGTCTGTTCATATCTCTCCCTCACTCTCAAAGCTTCAGATGAAAACTGATTTATTAATTCATCCGTAGGAGTTTTGCCAATTGAACACATTAAACACTTTTACACATTCCGATGTGTTCTCTTGTTGCCTTGCATAAACAGGCAGGTGACACGGGTGTATTTACCCAAAGCTTCATTCCAACGGACGTTTTACCAATGTCATTAGTGCTGTCAAGAAACTTCCAACAAAGTATTTCCTTATCCAAACAATGTAACGTTCACCCGTGATTTGTGTAAAAATAAAAGAATTGCTAGTTGGGTTTCTTTTTTTTATCTTGTTTTATTTTGCCTCATTTTGTTCGTTTGGATTTTTTCGTATTGTTTTGTTGTTTTGGGGTTTGTTTTGTTTGTTGTTTTTTTCCTATTTTTGCCTTTTTTTCATCTAGTGATTTGAGAGTGAGGAAAAGACACGAACGGACTCAGACATAAATGAGTTTATTTACATAAAGATCGCAGAGATGAATATTGATAGAAACAAGCCTGTCTGCTGCAGGGTCAAACTCTATTCCTACCCAGACTGAAGATGATTACTACAACTTTAGTACTCTATATATAACAAATAAAAATATATTTTGGTATGAAATCGTTTATTCTTTATGGAGCTGAAACATGGAACCTAACCAAGAGACAGACCTGCAAACTGAGAAGTATGTAACGCACGCGTGAGAGAATCATGCACAACCTTACATGGAGAGATCATAAGAAAGCACAGTATATGGGGAAGAAAACAGGAGTCTGAGACATCATAAAAACAATTTTTTTAAACTCAAATGGCAATGGGCAGGTCATGTTGTAAGAATGACAGACAACCGATGGACATCACGACTCACAACTTCGATCCCCAGAGATCACATGAGAAACCGAGGCCGACTGAACACAAAATGGAGAGCTGAACTAGACAAATTCAGAAAATACTGGCTCCGCGACGCCAATGATAAAGAATTGTGGCGAATCCTGGGGAAGGTCTATGTCCAACGACGGGTGTTAAAAGACTGATGATGATGATTTATTCCTTTTAATGAAATAAGCCTGTGGTATCTGTCTGATAATCTTTTAGCATATATATATCTGAGACTTGTCAATTTTGCTCAACCAGTAAGACAGCCTCCCGACACTTATTTGGAAGTGAGTCCAAATCAAGGTAGAGGATTGTGTATTTTACATATCTTATCATAGCCCTCATTTTGGTGAGGAGTGTTCTTGTTTTTCTTGTTTTTGTTACCGTAGGAAAATAAGTCAACTTTTAACAATGCACTGGAGTTGGACAACAGACTGAAAAGGGTGAATAGAAAGAGGAGAGACGGATAGAGAGACTGGACAGAAAGAGCATACTTAGATGAAGAGAGAATAAAGAGTTGTAAAAAGTTCCTGCAAAGAATTCCCTTCTACAAACAATGTAACTTTCTTCCACGGGTTTTGTCAAAATAAAAGACTTTCTGTTGGTTTTTATCTGTTCTTTGTACCTTTTTTTTTTGTCTTCCGATTCTTTTACAGCCATTGAGTGCATTTATTTGGATTGTGGTTCTTGCTTCATTTCTTTTTCTTTTTTTCTTTTTAGCATTGAGTGAAAGACGATCTTGTGTTCTTCATTTTGGCACCGACTCTCTCGTTCTGTCCGTCTGCCTAGCTGTCTCAGCCTCTGTCCTGCCTGTCTCTGTCTCTGTCTCAGTCTCTCTCTCTCACTCTCTGTCTCTCTCTCTCTCTCTCTCTCTCTGTCTCACTCTCTCTATCTCTCTGTTTCTCTCTTCTGTATTCATCTGAATATGCTCCCTTGTATCTAAGTCAGTCTCTCTGTCTCTGTCTGTCCCCTCTCTCTCTCTCTCTCTCTCTTTCTCTCTCTCTCTCTCTCTTTCCATTTATTTCCCTTCTGTATTCATCTAAATATGCTCCTTTGTATCTGTCAGTCTCTCTGTCTCTGTCTGTCCCCACCCCTCTCTCTCTCTCTCTCTCTCTCTTTCCATTTTTTCCCTTATGTATTCATCTAAATATACTCCTTTGTATCTAAGTCAGTCTCTCTGTCTCTGTCTATCCCCCCTCTCTCCCCCTCTCTTTATTGGCAACCATTGGAATATGGAAGGTTTCTTTACTGTCGCAGACTCTCGATACCCTTTTGTTTGACACGTGAGGAGACCATTTGAAGCACATGCAATAGATCGAGTGATATAAAAAAAGCTGACGGTCACAACCAAATCGCATTGAATACACAGATTCTTATGAAATCACCAAAGTTATGCAACGTCGAGCCTGGTTAGTGCCTAGATGGGTGACCGGTGGAGGAAAACTAGTTGCTGTAAGTAATTGGGGATAATACAGAAAGTCTCCAGCAGCAATCTGGTTAATCCTCCTAAGAGTCGAACGACCTCTACACTACGATCAATAAAGCAAGACAAAGGTTCACCCTTCCAAACAATCCCAGCTGTGAACCCTCTGACTGGCCTTGTTGCAAGCAAGAAGAAATGAATGAACGAAAAGAAAATGGAAAAAAATGGTAAATCGTTCACAATTATTTCTATTAATATTCGGACCATCATCATCTTGGTTGTTTTTCATACAACGTTTCGGCCGTTGTACTCTACGGCCTTCATCAGGTTTTTGCAGTTGGTTTTTATCTGTTCTTAGTATCTTTTTTTGTCTTCCGATGAAGGCTATACAGTATAACGGCGGAAACGTTGTATGAAAAACAACCAAGATGAGGATGGTCCGAATATTAATAGAAATAATGATAATACCTCATCCCAAAATTCAGAGATATACTAACTGTTCACATGTTCATCATCAGTAGCAGCAGCCTTTTAGCGTACGTCATCGGACATAGACTTCCACTAAGATTCGCCAGACTTCTCCAACTTGGCCGTCACGGAGCCAGTACTTTCTAAATTTATCTCGTTCCTCAAGATATATTATATTTTATTGGCCCAGCTTCCGCATGTGATCCCTGGGGACCAACATTGTGAGTTGTGACGTTCATCCGTTGACTCCCATCCAAGCAACAGGACCAGCCCATTGCCATTTTAAGTTTCCCTATGGTTTCTTTTGATAGCTCAGATTCCTATCGTTCCTCTAATATATTATGCTTTCTTGTGATCTCTCCAAGTGATGTGGAGAATGATTCTCGTTGCATGGTTCTCAGTTTAAGAGTCAGTCTGTCGGTTAGGTTCCATGTTTCAGCTCCATAGGTAACTATCGGGAAGATGCGTTCGTTGTACACCCTTCTTTAAAACATTTGCAGGATTTCCTTGATCTTGAATTTTGAGCTTGTCCTGCTGAAACCTTGCCAGCCCAAAGTTATTATCTGCTTGATTTCCTCTTCTTTTGGGGATTTCGTGAAGATTCGCTGCCCGAGGTAGATGCTGCATTCTACTATCTCCAGTTTGGCGTCAGCCATTTTGGTCGCAGAGTCTTTGTCTCCGACATATTCGTTGTACCTTCTTCCCATCTTTGATGTTGACACAACGATTCTGCTGATTCATTCTACGGACTTCTTCGGTGAAATATCCAATAGTAGTTGTAGACGAATTAATGATCAACGTTCTTAATTTCTTAATACGAATTTAATGATTAACTTTTTGCCTTCCGCTAGGATAAGGTAAGCGTAGTTAGTATGCATAGAGTTACCTCATCGTAGGATAGTGCTTAGCAAAGTAGCCTTGTAAACATACAGAGAGATTGTAAACTACTAATATAGCAAAGTAGATCCACAGTAAGTGCCCTAAACTTGTGACCTTGTGCAAAAACTAAGCCAGCTAAATACCTATAAAAACGTAACTTTCGCATATATGAATATTTATGTATGTAGGGATACATTGGAATACTTGGCGAATCCCTGGCTGACTTTCCGAAACTTAAGATAAATGGTTTCTCGTATCAGCACATGCCCCATTAATTCCTGACCGAAGATAAATAAATACGTAATGAAAAGAAGGTTATTTTATGATAATATTGAGTAGACAATGTGTGCAAAAATCTAATGTTGTGCATTTTTCTCCTATGACAAAAGTATGTGCGCACTGAATGCTTGAGCAAATGAAAATAACAAATTGTTTCAAGATCGTTTTGGCAAAACCTATATTTCATGGCTAATAAAACAGTATTAGCATGTGAAATAAATAGAACGGTATTGGCATATGGAAGTAGTATCATTGCATTCTACGAAGTAACAAATTAAGTCAAGATTTTATTCTATACTCTGAACTACTTTGTTCAGCTACCATGGCTAATAAAACTGTATTGGCAAGTTTTGATATGAAACGCGTATTATTGCATTTTACTTCGTAGAGTACAATGTTTTATATTAAAATTTCATTTTATACTTCACAATACTTTGTTCAGCTCTCATGGCTAATAAAACTTTATTGGCATGTTCTTATATAAGTGTAATAACATTCTAAGCGTGGACCTCAGATTTCATTCTATACTGTAAATTACAATCAGTTTCTCTCATTAAATAAAACATCAGGCACAATGTATATTTCTTATCTTTACACGTGGCAATGCTGAAGAGAATGAACACTTATCTCAACACACGGATTATTATAATAATCATAAGGATGATTATTGATTACTTCATCATTCGAAATAATTAACCTTTTTGCCCTCACGTTGATTTACTTCTAGCGTTGTCTGCAAAACGTACGTGCGCATGCGCAAGCGCGTGCACAAAGCTTGGAGGGACTGTGATTATAAGTTCATTAGGTTGTCAAATGAGGAGAAAAGGGATTAAATGCTAGGGAAGCGTTGAGCTGTGATAATCCTTCAGTCCCCTGCAACTCTATTAAGCGGTACATTAGATCGCAACGGTCTCGTTGTTGTAATTCACACTAGAACATCTGGTTTATACATTTGTTAAGGCGCCAGGGATGCAATATCTATCTATCTATCTATGTCAGAATAGTTTCATCTATCTATCTTGTTACTATGATCTCTCTCTCTCTCTCTCTCTCTCTCTCTCTATATATATATATATATATATATATATATATATATATATGTATATATATATATATATATATATATATATATATATATATGTATAAAAAAAATATTAATATATATATATATGTATATTGGTCTATTCATGTCGATCTATTCACCTCGATAAGTTTATCTATCTATCAATCTCGGTTTATATCTATCGATCTCAATTTATTTATATTTATCTTTGCTAACATCCATCAATCCCTCTCTCTCTCTCTCTCTCTCTCTCTCTCTCTCTATATATATATATATATATATATATATATATATATATATATATATTTATATATCGGTCTATTCATATATATCTATATATCTCGGTAAGTTGATATCTATCAATCAATTCCACTTTGTTCATATCTATTTCCATTTATATCTATCTCAGCCTGTTTATATTCATCTATCTTTGTTCATATCTATCTACTCTTCTCTGTCTCTGTCTGTCTGTCTGTCTGTCTGCCCCTCTCTCTCTCTCTCTCTCTCTCTCTCTCTCTCTCTCTCTCTCTCTCTCTCTCTCTCTCTCTCTTTGCTGTTTATTTGGTGATCATCGGGAGGTGAGAAATTTTTATAAAACACGATACTGTTTGTTTAAGTCACAGGGCTTTCTTTAGAAGTAAGCTTATGCAACTGACTGATATAGACAAACAAAGACTGGGAAAGACGTTCTCAGATAGATAGATAGATAGATAGATAGATAGATAGATAGATAGATAGATAGATATGAACCAACTGAGATAGATAGATAGATAGATAGATAGATAGATAGATAGATATGGACCGAGATAGATAGATAGATAGATAGATAGATAGATAGATAGATAGATAGATAGATATGAACCAACTGAGATAGATAGATAGATAGATAGATAGATAGATAGATAGATAGATAGATATGAACCAACTGAGAGAGATAGATAGATAGATAGATAGATAGATAGATAGATAGATAGATAGATAGATAGATAGATAGATAGATAGATAGATATGGACCGAGATAGATAGATACATAGATAGATAGATAGATATTATCCCTCAAAATATATATATATATATATATATATATATATATATATATATATATATTGTGTCATCTACAGACATTACAACGCTTCAGTGTTGCTATAGACTATCCATCTGGTATATATATATATATATGTTAAACAAGAACATCTGGTATATATATATATATATATATATATATATATATATATATATATATATATATATATATATCAGATGTTCTTGTTTAACGTAAACAGAAATTACAACAACGAAACCGTTTGAATCTTAATGAATCGCTTAATAGAGTTGCACAGATTAAAGGATTATCCCAGGCTAACGCACCCACGCGTTTAATCCACCTTCTTTTCATTCAACTCCCTAATGAACTTATAATCTACATCTTGAAAAAAGCTTTCCTCTCCCCTATTAGAAAACATCAACCAAAACTGTCAACAAACGTTTTCTCAGTTTTCAAATGATTCTGGCTGGCTATGTAAGTGACACGCATACATCATCTTTCTTGTTTTGATATCTGATAATTCCCGATGAAAAAACAGGTTGGGGGATCAATTTATAGAGTAAGTTCAGGCTGAATCGGTTCTTTAGTTTGTTCCTGGTTACGTTTACCTTCGTTTTTTTTTTCGTTTTTTTGTTTTTGTTTTTGTTTTTATTTTTTTAAAGTTTAGGCTCATCAGAAGGCTTGTGAAGTAACTAATTCATTGATTATCCATTTATTCTATTTTTTAATTGATCGCCCCGACACAGTATGTCGCTAGAAGACGTTGGTAACGTTACAGTTTCTATTTGATGACTAACTTTATCTGTTTGCTTATTTTATTTGCTTGACTCGGGAATTTAGGGAGGTGTTGTTTTAACGGAAACACGAGAAGCTATTCATCCTAAAGGAGGGGATGGCAGTCCCCCAAAATGTCTAAAACCATCCTCTGCTTACAAATAATCACAAATATGAAAATCTTCATTGGTATTCGCTTAAAGGACCCCTTCGGCGACCATTTATTAGCATTTGATATACCAGAGGTTATCTCTCCTGAGAAATCAGATCATTATAATCTGAACTGACGAGGAGAGCGTTTCCTCACACGATTATAATCAAGTTTGTATTTAACTGAAAATCGCTTTTCTCTTTGTTAACGGTATTGCGATAGCAAAAAATCTGACTACGATGTGCTGTTTTTGTTATGGTAACAAACATACAAACACAAAAGAAATTGGATCATGATTCATTGAGCTAAGTCTGACACGAGGCCAGAAGTGAAGGGCGCCTAATGAGAATCAAATTTGCTACGTTAGTACGTGATTTGTATGCACTCCGCGGTAAAGCACTACATGCATATTTACTTCGCTTGCCCTAGTTTGGCACAACTTGTTCAAACTCGCAAACCAATGCTCCACAATGAGTCATCTGTTTATAAAGTCTTCTTAGTCTGGCACAAGACTTGATGGGGGAGGGCTCAAACTCATTTTTGGTTTCTTCTGCAGAACAATCAGTCTTCATATATATATATATATATATATATATATATATATAGTTCAGTGAACAGAAAACCTATGATGGCTTATTTTGCTATAATCACTTGATCAGCATAAAAAACACTTTTAAAGTTTTTTATATATATATATATATATTATTGAGTCATCCACAGACTACTGTTTCGTTGTATTACAACTCTTCAGTGTGGCTACAGACTATCCATTATCCCATCCAGTTCCTCGGGACAGGATCGAAACCTTAGCTTCAGACCCGGAGGTTAGTATCCTACCTCTACTCTACGGAACTGGACGGTCAGTGAGGTTAAATTTGAGCCACATATTTATTTATCGTATGTATTCTTCATCGACCAGAGTGCTCCATTCCATATTGGTAGAGCATTACATAAGCTTAAAATGAAAGAGTTACCTCACTTAAAGGCAAAAGCTTACAATGAACGAGTTATTTCATATATATATATATATATATATATATATATATATATATATATATATATATATATATATATATATATTCTAAAGAGGAAATGAAAGGATATTCAATGGTATGAATGACCCCGTTTCATTTTACAAATTGCTTTGAAGTGCGGTTCAATGGTAGACAGCTGGATTTTCATACCTTCTTCATCTCTAAGTCTGTTCAGATGATTAATTTCCATTGTTGTGTACACAGAAGAATGGCATGACTTTGATTTGTAGCCGGAAAGGGAAAAAACTTTGAGAGCCTTTCCTGAGAGTCATGGATATTCTTCTTTTTTAGATTACCGAAATTCCGGATGTGGAGATGCCGCTTGTAGAGTGGAATCTGAGCAACCTTCAAAAACAAGACTATCCCATTAATCCTAAAAAGTAGGGTATACAACCAATGCATCTTCTCGATAGTCACTTATGGAGCTGAAATACGGAACCTAACCAAAAGAAGGACCCGCAAACTGAGTGGCATGCAACGTGCACATGAGAGAATCATGCTCAACCTCGCAACACAGATCATAACACAGCACAATATATCAGAAAGAAAACAGGGGTCAAAGACTTCATAGAATCCATTAGAAAACTCAAATGGCAATGGGCTGTTCGTGTTGCGAGAATGAATGACAACTGATGGACATCACAACACAAAACATAGATCCCCAGAGACCACATGCACAACCGAGGCCGACAATAAACACGATGGAGAGATGAACTAGACAAATTCAGAAAATACTGACTCCGCGACGCCCATGATAGAGAAATGTGGTGGACCTGGGGAAGGTCTTTATCGAATGACGGACGTTAAAAGACCGATGATGAACATTTTCTCTCTTGCACATTGAATGGTGTCCTAATTGAATAATTATATGATTATATTCTTTGCTTTGACTTACATAAAACTACGGAAGTTTTTAATCACCATGGAAGTTCTTTATAATTTAGTATGATGGGTAGTATTTGTTTTTATGTACAAAAGCTTATCGAGTTATTTAACCATCTTTAAAAGGCCCCAAAGGTCATACAAACACTCTAAAATTTATACCTTTTCTATTAAAAAGTATAATTAGAGAATATCTTCATTAGAGATCTCTGCAATAATGAAATTACCTGCATGTTTTTTTATTAGACTGCAATCCATGATTTCGTCAGTGTCTCATATCATAAACACTGTTTTCATTGTACCTTGATGATTTCGTGGTGTGCTATCTGAGATCCATTTAATTTCATTATTGCGTTGATTTCTGATGAAGATTTTGTTTAATTACACTTTTAAAAAATCATATTTTCTAGAGTCGTCGTATGACATTTTGAGCCTCTCTGTTCCGGTTAAACGCAGCTATGGGTTTATGCATGTCAAAGCAGAGTTAAGCCATGACGCTATTATCATTTGGAAAGTAGTAACTTTCTGAATTATAAAGAACTTCCGAATGTTAATGCACTCCATTAAAAAGTGATAAAAGATCATTTACGATAATGTCACCACTTAGTTCGCTGGAAATGCATTTTTTTTTAAATGAGGCGGTTGTCAAAATCATAGTATTTTATGCAGGATTTCCAAATTCTAATTTCCTTTTAAAGGCTTTGGTTTTGTCGTAGGCAGTGCAAACAGTTACCTGCTTCCCTTACGGTGAAAGGTTAACTTCATTCATTCGAGGGAAAAATGTCAACCAAATAAACAAGTCTGGGCGACCATATTTTGCCTGGTAATCGTTCTTTTCAAAGGGATTGATGTTTCATAAAAAAAAATACTGCAAGCTTGTTTCTCACTTCGAACAGTAGCACAATTGCCTTTCCACAAGGTGACCAATGTACTCTGTACCACAAATATCATCGTCATCATCATCATCATCATCAGTCTTTTAACGTCTGTCTTTGGACATAGACCTTCCCCAGGATTTGCCACACTTCTCTATCATGGGCATCGCAGAGCCAGTACTTTCTTAACTTGTCTAGCTCGTCTCTCCATCTAATATTCTGTCGGCCTCGGTTGCGCATGTGATCTCGTGATGTCCATTGGTTGTCCACCATTCTTGCAACATGGCCAGCCCTCTGCCATTTGAGATCTTTAATGGATTCTATGATGTCCCTGACTCCTGTCTTTTCCTGGATGTACTGTGCTGTCTTGTAGTCTCCCCATGTGAGGCCCAGCATAATTCTTTCATGTGCACGTTGCATGGTTCTCAATTCGCAGATCTGTCTCTTGGTTGGGTTCCATGAAAGATCATGAATGCACTCAAAACAATCATAACTTTTCCGTTATTCAATTATTTTTTGTTTTGTTTTTCTTCTTCTCGGAAATATAAAGTGTAGCGCCCCCTATATTTTTAGTCGAGAACCAAATACGAAACCCTGCTTATAACTAGATATCGAAAACGTCACTTCCTACGAGGAGCCTTATAAAAGAGAAAGGTCCATCCAAATACTTGTATATGTCTTTTTACTTTGGTCTATCTCTGTGTCTTTGTTCATAATCGATGTGCATTCTCTTCAAACATCTCCCTTCCTCTTTCTACCTTTCCAGTGACGTCAGAGCTAAAACCAGACCACGCAGAAGCAAGATCTTTTGTCTCCAACATCTTTGCACCAACCGTTCCTCAGCGACAACTATACATAAGAACCATATATCTTACAAAAGAAGCCATTGGAAATTCATCATGGTAAGGTACACAACAGAGTAACGAACAGAAATAATAGAATTTTACTTTGAATATCTTTAACGTTAACCCAAAGAACTTATTCTCGTTATTTTAACATGCAGACAACGTCACCTGAGTCAATGGTTCGTTGTTTGCTGGGGCATTTTCAAGAATAGGGCTCCTTTCAAGATCATCCGCGAACAGGGAGACCATGTTCAGTCCGGAATTCTGAAAATCGTATACGGGTGCAGAGTAGCCGATATCCTTTGGAATTTGATGCAGAGTTTTACTGAAAGTGCAAGAATCCGTGATGTTGAGAATGGTAAGCATTAGAAAGAAACTATTTGCTGTACTTACGCTGATTCTCTTTTGTTCATATATTTCATTTGTTAAAAACGATTTTCAAAGAAAAATCATAGAAACTAAAAAGCTGTAAATGTTTCAAACCTCTTTGCAACTTTGTGCTTCAGTGTGCAGAAGAACGGTCTTAGTGTGCTTCCTTTCAAGAATAGGGCTCCTTTCAAGATCAACCACGAACAGGGAGACCATGTTCAGTCCGGAATTCTGAAAATCGTATACGGGTGCAGAGTAGCCGATATCCTTTGGATACACAGGATATTAAAAAAGCGTGTGTTCAACGGTTAGATAAAATATAAAATCTGGACTCCAGAATAAAGTCGGGTTAGGGTTGAATTTTTTTTTTTTTTTTTTTTTTTTGGATCACACCATGTATGACGTTGAGCGTCACGTGTTGCGTCGGGATGTCATTACTAATTTCTTTTTCTATCATAAATACGTAGTTTTAATCAAAACGAGGCTGTCTACATCCGAGTTTGATTTAATAAAACTTTTTGACGATCCCAATAGATTTCAATATTCGTTGTTGCGTGTCAAGTGTTGAGTCAGAGTGTCGATATTAATTTTTTTTCAATGACGTTTGTTTTTTTTTTACACAAAATAAATAAATATATAGATTTGATTCAATCAAAATAAGGGTCTCTACACCTGAGCTCTTGATTTAATAAACTTTTTGACGATGCCAATAGCTTTAAAAAGCTGACGTTGCGTGTCACGTGTTGTGTCAGGGAGTCGATATTAATTTTTCTCTTTAACGGATGTTTTCTACACTATATAAATAAATATTGAGTTTTAATTCAAGCTAAATCTCATCTGATTTAATCAAAAAAAAAAAGGTCTCTTGAATCTGAGCATTGATTTAATAAAACTCTTTCCATTAGCTTTGAATTGTGTGTGTTCGTGTGTGAGAGTGGGCTTCAGTGTTTCTGTTATCAAAATAAAGCGAACGATTCACTACTTTTCGAAGCTATCAACCAAGACAGTCATCAGAACTCTCAATATAGATCGATTCAGTTTTCAGTGGAGTCTGGCCGTCTATATCTGTATATATGAGTTGCGTGAGCATGCCACGCTGATGGAGCTAGAGGGCTGAAAATTCAAACATTTATTAGATATAATATCCACGTCTGACTTATACGCCTCATTATGATGGAGAACGAAAATTCGCGCCCTTGAATCAATTTGGGGGTCTGGATTCTACATATGATCCCGACAGTCAAGTTTTAACAAAATTAATAACCATCATCTCTGGGGATCCACGTTTTGAGTCGCGATGTCCTGCAGTTGTCGGACGCTCTTGCAACATGCCCAGCCCATTGCCATTTGAGTTTTCTAACTCTTTCCATGATATCCCGGACTCTAATGTTTTTTTTTCTCAAATATATTTTGCCGTTTTATGATCTCTCTATGTGAGGTTCAGTATGATTCTTTCATGAGTACGTTGCATGGTTCTCGGTTTGAATGCCGATCCTTTGGTTGGGTTCCATGTTTCAGCTCAGTAGCTGACTATCGGGAGGATAGTTGCGATAAAAAGCAACTACAATTAAGATGAAGGTAAATAGCAGCAAAAATTAATAATAATGATTTAATACTCTATGTGCTGAAATAGGGGGAAATTTTTTAAAAATTAAAAAATCATTATTTTATATACTTGTTTTGATTAAATGAACTTATGAATGAATTAATATTACTTTGTTTTTTTTAGAGAAGATTTGAAATTTCGCCAATTAGGCAAATCTACCGATTCTGTGTAATACATACACGCACAGATAGATAGATAGATAGATAGATACATACATACATACATACATACATATGAACAGAGAGAGAGAGTCAGATAGATATGAAGAGATCAAGATAGATAGATATGAACAGATTGAGATAGATATGAATAGTTTGAGATAGATAGATAGATAGATAGATAGATAGATAGATAGATAGGCCGTTGCATAGATGGATAAATAGATTGATAGGTAGACAGATAGATTGATTTGAAACTTCGACGATTAGGCAAATCTAACGATTCTGTGTAACACTTATACGCATGCGCAGAGTCTTTTCAGTCCTAGTTAGACGAGTAACCAACCCAGTCTTTTATGTTAACTGATAAATACTTGATGCGACAAGTGAGTGTATCACAAGGAAGTGAAAGCGTTATGATTTCTTTTAGTGTCTTTTCACCAAGCAGACATTGAAACATATCTGATGCAGAAGGCTTTACAAATGTCTCACCTATTGTATGAGCTTCTCCAGCTGACGCAATGCGATAACTCACTCTGTAAGAACATTCTGTGTCTTTACGATTTTTTCATTGTGTGAAAACTTGTAATAAACGATTTTGTCTTCCTTGAAGTTCATAACACATACGTTTAAAAATGATTGTCTTTAATAGCAAGTAGGTATTACTAAAGTTGTTACCGAATGGACCCTAAGCAAACGGATAAATCTATAGACCGATAGATTGATAAGATACATTGTTTAATAAATATATAGATAGGTCGTTAAATCAATAGATAGGTAGATAGATAGATAGATAGATAGATAGATAGATAGATAGATCGTTTATTCAATTGAAATATGGAAAGATCGTTAGGTCAATAGATAGAAAGATCGTTAGATAGATAGATGATTAAATAGATTGATCGTTGCTTGGGTGAATCCGTAGATCATTAGATCGATATATTGATTGATCGTTACATAGATAGATATATAGATCGTTAGGTCAACAGATAGGTAGATCGTTAGGTCAACAGATAGATAGATCGTTAGATTAATAGATAGATTGATAGATCATAACATCAATAAATAGATAGATTGTTAAATCAATAGCTAGAGTGATCTAAACATTGATATATCAGTAGATTGTTAGATAGATAGATCGTTAGATAAAGACATAGATTGGTCATCACATTGATAGATAGATCGTTACGTCAATAGATAGATCGTTGCATGGATAGATAGATCGTTGAATAGATAGACTGTTAGGTCAATAGATAGATAGATCAATAGATTGATAGATAGATTGTTACATGGATATATCATTAGATCAATAGATAGATAGATCGTTACATCAATGGATAGATCGTTCCATAGATAGATAGATAGATAGATAGATAGATAGATAGATAGATAGATTTAAATACATATATATGTAAATAGATATGAATAAACTGACATGGATGATAACAGCACTGAAAGACAGACAGGTAGGTAGGTGGATAAATAGATGGATATATAGATGCACTAACATAGATAAATAGATAGACAGATAGATAGACAGATAGATAGATAGATAGATCGTAAGAGCGATTGATAGCAAGGTAATTAGATAGATAGATCGATAGATCGTTACATCGATTGATAAATCGTTTGATCGATCAACTGATAGATCGTTACATCGATAGATAGATTTATAGATAATTAGATCAATAGATAGATCGTTGTACTGATAGATAGATAGATTAATAGATAGATCAGTAGATCGATTGACATATGGATAGATGGGTCGTTAGATCAATAGATAGAGAGGGAGATAGATATGAGAAAAGGAGAGAAAAGAAAGTTCAAAATGTGTTCGCTGGGGACCCATCCTCTGTAGAATAAGAGGTTATGACGTAGAACTAATGATAAATTATTTTACATCATCCCTTTAAAAAGTTCAGAGTCTCAAAATTGTTGGATGTATCAGTCAGGAATATCTGATATATTTTTAATGAACATTAAGCAAGTGATGTGGTTTCTTTCATGTCAATTTCTACTTTGATCAGTTGATTTATTTTACGTAGGTGGTCTATTGTTAAATAGTTTCATGTGAAGTCTACCAGTTTGTGTGGTTAGTTTTTGTTTAGAGTGCCTCTTAGTCTGCAAATGAGTATTTATGTGGAGAGCGTGTATTTGTTAAGTGATAGTGTAGTAAGGCAGTAGTTGCTAGGGTCACGCCTCCTCTCTTGAGGAGTAAGATCACCGACATATATACGTGTATATATAGAGAGAGAGGTAGGGGAGGTTCTGCGATCGGGCGTCTAAGAATATGTTGTGCACCCGGTCCTTTCTCAAGCTCCAAGGAGGACAAATGAGAGTGCTCTCCTGGGAGCAGCCATTGTTTGTATTGGGGGGGGGGGATAACGATCAATCAATATATATTCAATTTTAGCAGTAATTACTGAATGATTCTGTCTTCCGTTAGGCTAACGTGCACCTTTCTTTCCAAGCGATTACCTCCTGTTGGCTCTATAAATACCCGTGCATATCATTGAAGTCTCTGTCATACGAACAAGAGCCCCTTACACCCCGACCCCGTCATTTGCGTCGAATGGATTGTTGGTAATACGCAGAGTCGGCAAAATTGCCTGATCCGTTAAGTTCTAACTTCTTTGCAAAAAAATTGATTATTACATAATACATAGTTTTTGATTTGATCCAAAGTTTATTTAATCAAAATAATGATATATAAAGACTATTTTGTTCACTGTTCAATACTTCAATATTATATACAATACTACAATATACTCCGACAAGATACAATACATAATAATATGTATATATATATATATATAGAGAGAGAGAGAGAGAGACAGAGAGACAGAGAGACAGAGACAGAGATAGACAGAGAGAGAGAGAGATATAGATATAGATATACATATGTGTGTGTGTGTGTGTGTGTGTGTGTGTGTGTGTGTGTGTGTGTGTGTTTTGTCGAATCAACGAAATCGCCTATTTGGCAAAGTTTTAACTTTCCTTGGAAAAAATAAATAAAGACGTTTTGATTTAACCAAACCAAAGGATATAAAAGAACCATTTTTTATAATTTTAAGTTCTGTATTCAAGTGAAATCAAATATTTTCACAAAAAAATGTGAATACGTAGTTCAAACTTTTTTTTTATAGATAAATCATCATCATCATCATCATCATCATCATCATCATCATCATCATCATCATCATCATCATCATCAGTCTTTTAACGTCTGTCGTTGGACATAGACCTTCCCCAGGATTCACCACACTTCTCTATCATGGGCGTCGCAGAGTCAGTACTTTCTGAATTTGTCTAGCTCGTCTCTCCATCTAATATTCTGATAGCCTCGGTTGCGCGTGTGATCTCGGGGGATCCGTGTCGTGAGTTGCGATGTCCATCAGTTGTCCGCCATTCTTGCTACATTACCAGCCCACTGCCAAATAAATACGTAGTTTTAATCTGGTCAAAAGTTGATTTAATCAAACCAAGGATATAAAAGAACTTTTTTTACGATCGAATATTTATGTAATCAAATAGAAATCAAACAAAAAAAATAAGTAAAAAAATAAGTAAATACGTAATTTTAATTTGATAAAAAGATTATCTAATCAACAAAAGGATAAAAAGAATTATTTTTTACGATTAGAAGTTTCTGTAATGCATGCAGAATCAAAAACGTTTCATGAAGAAAAAAAGTAAATTTCGCTTATAAGGTACTTTCACCAATCAGGCACTTTCGCCGATTCGGCGTAATATACAGTTTTATTAGTAATTACTGAATGATTCTATCTTCTGTTACGCTAACGTGCACCTTATTTCCAAGTGATTACCCACATAAATACTTTTATACTTACTCTATAAATACGCATATACATTATCAAAATCCTTACCATATGAACAACAACCCCTTATATTACTCAGTCCTGTGCTTTAAACAGATCACAAGCCGTTTAGGTATTCAACCAAATCTGTCGCTATAGCAACCGACTAAACTGTATAATAGAAGAATGACATAGAATTTTCTGATTCATGGATGCCAGGCGAGAGTGGGGAGACGAGGCTGAATAGAAGCTTATTCCAGGAATATTGTACTAAATATAACCATCAGATACGGAATGGCATTGTCTTGCCAAACACCTGGGATGCAGATTTAGACATTCCAGGTCTTTAAATAAATCAAAACCAGTGACAATGAATGTTACGCCGCGTGCTTCTAAAATTGATAAATGATCTAATAACGATATTAAAGAAGAAAAAAATGTTATAAAAAAAAACATAATCTTCTCTCTCTCTCTCTCTCTCTCTCTCTCTCTCTCTCTCTCTCTCTCTCTCTCTCTCTTTCATCTCTCGCTGTCTTTGTCTCTCTTCATCCTTGCCTCTGTCGGTCTCCCGAAATCTCTCTCTGTTGGTCTCTGTCTCTATCTTTTTCTTTCTTTTCTTTCTTTCACACGCATACATACTCACACAGACATATATATATATATATATATATATATATATATATATATATATATATATATATATATATATATATATATATGAAAGTCTGTGAGTCTTTAACTCTCTTTCTTTTATATATACATGATAGCAGGGATATCTGGCATTATCGAGGTGAAAATAACTTAAAACATAGCAACACAAGAAAACGGCGGTCTTTCTTTTTCCATACGCCAACTTTTCCACAACACACTCATATATATGTATAAGTGACCTTTAAATCCGGGAAGTATTTGTTTCCATGAGTGAACAGTTATATAGTATTTTGTTATTGATAAGTTTTTTGTCTTATACATATATACATATATAAATCTCTCTCTCTCTCCATATATATATATGTGTGTGTGTGTGTGTTATTTTTGTTTTGTAAAATCCATATCACCCCACTGTGATTTAAATTCACGACCAACTTATCACCAGGAGGCTGTCTCACTGGCTGAAATAAATTGACAAATCTCAGATAGTAACGAAAATTTACCATATACGGATTTATTTCATTCTAATCAATAAATACATTCATACAAAAAATATATATCAGTATAATCTTTTTTATTTATCATATACACAATATTAAAGTTTCTGATATCATATTTTGTTGGAATAGAAGTAAGAGTGGAGTCTGGCCCTGCACCAACCAGACTTGGTTTTTTTTTTTATTCTTTTGCAGATGATTTGTAGATTTTAGAAGCATATAACACTCAGATTATTAAAGATAATAACTTACCCTAGCTTATTACGACCGAACAGCAACTAGTTTTGCTATTTTTTTTATTCTTTTGCAGATAATTTGTAAATTTTAGAAGCATATAACACTCTGATTGTCAAAGATAATAACTGAGCTTCGCTTACTACGACAGAACAACGACCAGCTTTGTTATTTTTTTAATCTTTTACAGATAATTTATAGATTTTAGAAGCATATAACACTCTGATTATCAAAAATAATAACTTAGCTTAGCTTATTACGACAGAACACCACACGTCGGGCACCAAGAGAGAATAAATCCTCTTCATTCGTTTTATTTGGTGTCTTTTCGTTGAATACTCGTTAGTAATTTTATCACAAATTATGAGGAATAGGAAGAATTCGAGTCTCATTCAATATCTTACGCTCGAGGTGTTGTGACGTAATTTCTTAAAAACACACACACATACACACACACACATACTCCAAGATGGGGAGCACAATGACAGACAGACGGAGCCAGTTTTATAGATAGATAGATAGATAGATAGATAGATATGAGCAGACTGGAATAGATAGATAGATAGATAGATAGATAGATAGATAGATAGATAGATAGATAGATAGATAGATAGATAGATAGATAGATCACAGTACTTTTCTAAATTTTGTTAGATGGTACCCTCCAGCCAGCGTTGAGTGTTCGGATATAATTTTCTTTGGTTATTAAAATAATCCGATTTTCTCAGCTTCTGAATTGTCTCCAAGACTATTGAATGTTCAACTTGAACAGTCAACGGATTACCTCTTGGATGATGTCACAGTTCATGTCCATTATGCAAATTCTTTATTTGCAATTTGTTTCACTTCTATTAAGCAAGCAAAGGCTACAGACAGAGTTGCTCTTAAAGAACCTCATTACAACCGGATTTAGCTAATGTCCAGTTTGATTCGGAATTTTTAATTGGGCATTCGGTCTCTTCCCTAGCTACAATGGCTTATCTTTGTGAACAAGTTATCTAGGAGAATTTTCAACGTGTATTGCAGTCCCTCAGAAGGACAAGCAGAGTGGGGGTAGGTCTTTCTCGAACGATTGCAGGAGAATGTCTGACAGCCAAGGGAAGCTAACATCTCCTCTTGCGCGGCAATTTGCTTCAGCTGCCACCTTCTGCTAAAGATAATAATTGAGGAAGTATTTAGCAATCTTTGTGATAATGGGCTATTGTTTCCTTTCCCGTTTCAAAATGGTTGCCGCTTCAGCTGTAAAGTTAGTGTTTCTTTTTAGTTTAGTGCTATTGTCGTCTACCTCTTTGACTTTGGATTCGCCATCATTGCCCACCACTCTACAGCTGGATCGGCGGCCATTGAGACGAGAAAGATCACAATTTCCCAATGACGCACCAGAAACAGTCATTTTTGAATCGGCCATTTTGAATGCCAAAAAGTGGCTATTTTTTTTCTAATGGATAAAATTGGGTAGATTCGATTTCCAGGTAACTAAGTAGATTTAATTTCCAGGTAACGCTCATTAGACTCAAACAAATGCCCTAAAAGTTTAAATATACAACATATTGATCTGATATCAAGGTTCAAATAGAATTAAATATGCATTAAATACAGTATAATTATACGATGTATTAATCACTCATTGACATTCAAAACCTCTGATTCAAAAATGGCTGATTCAAACTCCCACCCCCTAACTTTTCAAAGGTTAGCCTCATACCAATTTTTCGCTTTTACGAAAAAAGCGAAAACCGAAAATAGCTTTCAGGCTTTGCTTTGCAGCGAATTGGTATAAAATTAGTTGGTACCTTCTTTTTCTTCTTCTTGTTCTTGTTCTTGTTTCTCTCTCTCTCTCTCTCTCTCTCTCTCTCTCTCTCTCTCTCTCTCTCTCTCTCTCTCTCTCTCTCTCTCTCACTTTTCGATATCCCTGTCTTCTGACTCCCAAAATCTCAACCACTGAGTTTAAATACGAAGACCACTATTTTGGGGGCGTTAGAACTTCCAAAAAATCTTTCCATATAAGGCGACGGTAATTACCTTTCCGCTTTACACCATTCCAGCATACGAAAAGTTTTTTTATATTTTAAAGGAATATTATTCAGATAGCGTGGAAAACCTGTTATTTAAAATCGTTTTAGCGTGCAAAGCGAAATATTTGAAACTCTACAAAAGAAACATTCCTCTAAATCTAACGTTTATGCAAAATCAAGTAATTATTGATAAAAAAAACTAATTGCAAAAAATTATGAGGAACTGTTTGGCAATTGTTAACCTTCCTGCGTTAAATTAAAAAAATACGGTGCAAACTATTTTTCAGAGACAAAATTAGCATCACAATAATGACAAGATGGCTGCTTCCATTTATTCCGTAATTGACTTATAACCTTAACCTTGAACACAAACCCTAAACTTTAACCCCAAGCAGTAAACCGAAATTGTCGAGTTCTCCGCTTCCATTTGCGAATGAAATATTTGGAAAAAAAATTTACTGATAAGGTTTCTAAAAAAAACAAACATAGTACAGCGAAATTTAACGCGAAAATGTTTTGATCTTGACGCAGTAAAGTTAATAATTGTCAAATGGTTTTATATTTAACTAATGGAGTAATTCTTGAGCTGTACGTTTATGATAACACATCGAGTTATTCTCAACGGTACAGCAAAACGTTTGGTATGATAAAACATTACTAGTTATATTTATACCAATGAACACCATGGTCTCCGGCTTTGTAACGCCAAATCGACCACGCTAAATTAATGTTTATATCTCAATGTATAGATCAGCTACAATTTTCATATTTAGTAAACATAGCCAGAACCCATATCACAATACAATGATATAAAAGATTTTAAGCTCTTTTCAAAATAACAGAACACCAAGTGGCAGATCATTTAAAAGGGGGATCGATTTCCTATTGTTATGAAGTAAAAAGCTTATCCCTTAGGATTAACACTTCTTAACATAATATGTCCCTGGACATAAAGTGGGGGATGATTTTCTACAGGCATTTGGTGACAAACTGATCCCTACTCCATTATTGATACGTCATATATTTTGCTTTCAGACCAGATACGTGATTCATATTTTGTATACAAAACCCAAAATTATGTCTAATCAAAATGGTCTGAAAAAAAAATTATTTTTGTGTTCTCAAAATCAACTCCACTCAATCATCTTCAAACAGGTCTGCTCCCAACAAAATTGCTAATTTTAGCCAAACACTTCGTTATTTACAAAAAGTTCCGTTTAAACGGAAACGGTGGCGTCAATAGATTTGCATAAATTTAAATTCTAACAGCTGCAATAGATTTGTAAGGAAATACGTAGCAATGTACGATACATTAAAATATTTTAGCATCCTTGAAACAGGTTTTAGCCAGTTTCTAGAACAGGGGTTCTTAATCTGGGGTATGCAAAACAAATTCTGAAGATATGGGACACAAAGGGGAAAATTTTTTTCGAAATATCACATCTTGTCCACGGGGTTCATAGGTAAAGAGGAACACGATAAATATCTTCTCTTTTTTTTTTTTTTTGTAGAAATATGAACAAGATAAACGTGACGAGAGTTGTGAGTAATCTTCTGTTGTTTGTCGAAGTTGATAATTGTATAATTGCATCTTATCCTTTGATGATACTGGTGGTTCTAATATAATCTAAGTTTTTCTAGGCTTAGACTTCGAATTTTTTCAGAATTAAGACCTCAACATTTACTTATGTATATTTAAACTTTTTAAAAAGAATGATGATGATTTCGATTGTTGGGTTCTCCACCTTTTTCTCAATACATTTTTGTTGCTTAATTATGGGAACATAACGACCAGTGCACTGGGGACATGTAGACATAAAAGGATAAGAACACTATTCTAGAGTACTGTACTTGAAGTGGGGATCCAATTGAGGGGAGTCAGTTTTCTATTGTTATCAAGTAATAAATTGAACTTTCCAATGATTGATGGATTATAGTATATTTCCAGTTACAAAATGCCGGCATATAACAGGTAATATTGTAGTTATTGGAATAAAACTCGTTTGTTCGCTGACTGAATATGAATGAACTGGTTGTTAATGGCGCTTCAGTTTCTCTCAAGAGGTTGACGCTTAGCGAAAACACGTCTGGCTGACTAATTTATATACCAGTTCACCAAGATTACTGATAGTGGAACGAAATGGTAGATACGTTGTAGATTAAAGTTGATATCGAATATTTTTTCAACATTGTTGAAGCCCGGAGTTGACTTTGTTTCCTTACCGTAACAAGAAAAACAAGAAAAACAATCATCGACAAAAGGTGGAGTGTAGACCGGTATGTAAAACATACATTCCCCTACTGTTATTTGAATTCATGATCAATTGATTGTCGGGAGGCTGTCTTACTGATTGAGCTAAATTGACAAGACTTAGATATAGAGGAATAGTTATCATAAAGATATGCACTGGCCTATTTTATTCTAATGGATAAATGCATTTATGCAAAAATATATACTTTATACTTTTTTTCCATTCATTACGTTTGCAAAACAAAAGATGCGAAAATCATCTTCAGTCAGAAAGAAACTGAAGTGCAGTATGAGCTCGTAGCAACCCAGCCTGAATTTTTCTATTTCTGTTTAATAAACGGAATTCATTTTTCGGCCGCTTAATACCTACCATCAGCATCATAATGATTAGCCGTTATATGTACACTGCTGGAGAAAACCCTTTCACATCTCCTCCCATGACAGCTGCGATTGTGCTAACCCCTACCATGTTTTGCCGGTAAACCATTTTATCTCATGCCCACATCTTGTGAGTGGTCTCTTCTGACTTCGTTCACTGGTTCAAGGACATCAATCGGCGAGCCCATTGCTCTATCTGTTATCCCTTCTTCTCGCTATGTGCCATCTCCATTTTTGTTGTTTAATTACTTGAACGATATCCTTCACTCGGTCGATCTTTTCAATCGTTAAGAGTTATTCATAGCATTGCTCTTTCCATTACTCTCTACACCGTTCTGGATTAGCTTTGCAAGATTCCAGATTTGGCAGCCGTACGTCATATTATGCATTGATTGTATACTTCGGGACTGCGGCAAGAATCGATCCTGCGACCGATAGGCTGCTGCTTTGACCTACCGCTGCTCTTCACCAGCCGACGGCAATGCAAAGGCCCAAATAACCGCTTTATCTCCGAATTCTCATTTTGTTTATTCACTTTCTGTGTATGCTCTATTTGTTTCTCAACACAGACAATTATCAAGATATATAATCTGATGGAAACAATTATAAGTGCGTTATATTAGGTTGAAACTCTATTCATGCAGCAGTCCAATCTTTTTAATGTTTTTTTTTTCTGTTCACGCTGTCTGGGCCAAATGATACATCCGCTGTATCATTTCAAATAGAGTTCCAAGGTAATATAACAGATTTATGATTATGCCCCTCTACTAACAAATATATAGTTGAATCCGTGATTTTTGATTTAGACCAAAATGCACAAAGATAGATACGTTCATTTCATGCCTCCACAAATATTCATGTACGAGTTCGGGCATTTTTGGATTGTTTTTTGTTTTTTTTGGGGGGGGGTGTTTTTGGGGGCTTTTGACTTTGTTTTGTTTTGTTTTTGACAACAAGAGACTGAGTGACAGTTGTAAGCAGGTTTTTGCTGGAAAATTTTTACACACACTTAATGGAAAGGCTCTGGGACTTTTTGTTGAATATCGTTCGCTGACACAGTCAGTCGACAGCCGTTTCGTCGCACGGACGCTTCGTCGAAAACCTTTTTGTCGAAATGGTTTCCCCAATTTGGCTTTTTTGTCGATTGTTGTCTGATCGAAAACCATTTTGGGGCCGGAAGGATATTCTTACTTTGGGTGTTATACTCATGAATCAACATGTTTATTGCCTCAAAAAATATATATTTCGTTTTGCAAGAATGAATAAATAAATAAACTTGAAATGAGTCGATTTAAAGTGAGCTTCACTTCTTTTTTTTTTTCCTACATTTGTTTGGTCTCCTTTCGCGAATATGGACAGTGTTCAACCGTACATTCAGTCTCTGGTTCAAAAAAAAAACAAAAAACGCTAGGATTTTTTGCATTCACATAAACCATTTATTTACGAGTTTTTCTGTTATCTGCGTGACCTTGAATTCACATGTGAGATAACATTGCCCAAAAATCAACAACGAATTCATATCGACATTAACAGTACTATCGAGTCTGGATCCCCATTGCAGAAACAAGATTAATCGCGAAACTAATACGTGGGCGACAAGTCGTCTGCTTCCTCCAAACCAATTCACGTTACTTCTTTGGGAAATGGAGAGAAATGTCACAAACAACAGGTCGGCGGACAGAAAGCTAAGCTATAAATATACTTTTTTTTTTTTTTCATTTTTAACTCACGAGAAATGAATACTCTACTATTCTTTATTATGAATAAGCCAGACGACATCGGCATCCATTATTGCAAACGGGTAGAGATCCCGTTGAGGAGGCGAAAATAGAAACTCCCTCGCAATCTAGTGGCTGTGACCCAAGTCGAATAACCAGCAAGCTATTGTATTCAATTTCAGTCGTAGAGAGCTTCACGTGCAACCAAAGACAGATTAACCATCAGACAGAGTAGGCTTAAGAGTAAGGACCCAGAAGGGAGGGGGTTGTCCAAGGGCAAAAATTGGATCACTCGAGTGAACAAAAAATGAATTTTAATTGAGTGTACATGTGCTTTTTTGGTTGGTATTTCAGACTTTTTGTAAATATTTTTTTTTTCATATCTAGGATATGGGATACTGTCAATCGAATCTGTCTACATAGGTTTCTTCAGTTTCCAAGTTGGCTGGCCTTATAAATATGTATTGTTCGTACAGACTGCATCAATGTAGCTAGAGGGCTGAAAATTTTAACATTTACTCATTTTCATGCCTTGACAAAACGGTTTTCCTGTTTTTTTTAATTCCCCTGGTAAATATGGGACCAATTCGCAATGTAAGTGTATGCTATAATGGTCCCTTGGTTTGGGCCCAGTTGCCTTCACACTTGAAAATACAGATTTTTTTTTAGTGATCACCACCTAGCAAAAGGTGAGAGAAGTGATTTGTTTATTGATCAGCTTTTTTTTTCAAAAAAGCTAACATTGAGATAGATAGATAGATAGATAGATAGATAGATAGATAATCGGGAAGTAACAATTATTTCCCGGGAACAGAAATAATAATAAGGCTTTTAAAAAAAGGGTATGGAAGATTATGGAGACAAATTGGACCATTCGATGCAATGTTGATCACGCGGAGAAACAGAAAGGTTTAATGCAGTTTGCTACCACGTACGACATGACTTGTCCCAATGGGTTGTCTGTCTATTGCCAAGGACAAAATAACTCAGCTCATCAATTCGTCAGACCAGAGCCACAAACAAGGTAACTCGTCTTGGAAAGTCGTACATCCAGTGCCGTGGACGAGATAATTCGTCTCAGGAAATCGTCCTACACGTGCCACGAACGAGATAAATCGTCTCGTCAAGTCGTTAATCCTATGTCACGGACAAGGTAACTCGTCTTAGCAAGTTGTCAGCCAAGAGTCACGAACGAGATAACTCGTCTCAACAAGTCGTAAATCCAATGTTATCTCAGCTCTTCTTACGATAGTGTTTTATTCTTCTGGAAGATTTCAAAACCCACAAGAAGGAGTAAAGTGTGTTTATAAAAATTATACCGAATGACGTGGACTCCAGTTGAAACCCAGGCGTTTACCCACTTGTACTGTTGTTATCTCATGAAACAAATGTACCATAACCGAATGCACCCGACAATTATGTATTAGACACGTCTCCCAAAGTGCATAAGTGGATTTTCTCCCGTCAACGCCCTTAATTTCGCTGGAATAACGATTTGGTTTCTTCAACAAAAATTACAGGTGAGAAAAGTGAGAACGAAAAAAGTTAGAGTGTATTTTAATGATGATCGAAATATTAGTGAAAAGAAAGAAAGAATCCAGGTCCATGTAGTAAAGCTCTCTTTTGAGGAAAATGTGACAAGTACATCCGATCTCAAGAAAAAAAGGGGTATTTTTTTTTCTGTTGAAACCCCGTCTTTTATGCACAACAGGTTTCCTGGGTCAATCAGGGTTTTGAATCCTGCTTCGTTGAAATACCTAGAAGTTACCTAAGGTCTATTTCTAGTCTCTCTAAAAGAACTAGTACTATTTGGGTCGTCCTATCTTTATCTCTTCCTCCTCATCCACTCTCTTCTGCGCCCTACGGGCATGCTGCAGTTGAATGAGCTATTTATATGTCTAGTCTTTGCAACAGCTACACCCAAACTAAATCACCGACTCCCGAGTTAAATAGAGGGCTACCCTTAAAAATACTCCCTGGTCATTGGATAGTGTTATTGAGCTACACCTTCAATCTCTCTCGTGACCTTTTGCACACGTGGTCCAATCTACCCGAGCCCCCACGAAGACAGGATGAGACACAATGTCGGTTTTACGTGAGGTTACCACATCCGAGAACGCATGGGTAGGGCCATCCGAAATATTATCTTAGTCCTCGCAACTATAGTCACAAGGACATAAGAGCGTCGGCTTTGAGGTCTCATGACGAATGCTTAGCCTTTTGGACTTGAGTACATAGAGGGGTGCCGCGCCAATCAATCTTGGCACCACATCTGCGTCCGTCTGTTCTTTTGTACATTCGGCCATCTGGGATCCCGGCCGAAACTTGATTTACATGGTACTACTCTCGCATGGGGCTGAGCACCCTTCTCTCTCTCTCTCTCTCTCTCTCTCTCTCTCTCTCTCTCTCTCTCTCTGCAAACGTACACTTAAACACACATCTAAAGGTGCCAAAAAGCATTTTCATCATTATCAGTCTTTTAACGTCCGTCGTTGGACATAGACCTTCCTAAGGATTCACCACATTTCTCTATCATGGGCGTCGCCGAGCCAGTACTCTCTGAATTTGTCTAGCTCGTCTCTCCATCTAATATTCTGCTGGCCTCGGTTTCTTACGTGATCTCTGGGGATCCATATTGCGAGATGTGATGTCAATCGGTTGTCCGCCATTCTTGCAACATGGCCAGCCCACTGCCATTTGAGATTTTTTTATGGATTCTATGATGTCTCTGACTCCTGTCTTCTCCACGGATGTATTGTACCTTCTTGTGGTCTCTCCATGTGAGGCCCAGCATAATTCTTTCGTGCACACGTTGCATGGTTCTCAATTTGCGTATCTGTCTCTTGGTTAGGTTCCATGTTTCAGCTCCATGGTTGACTATCGGGAGGATGCATTGGTTATACATCCTTCTCTTTAGGATTAATGGGATCTTCTTAATTTTGAAGGTTGAGCTTTCTCTGCCAAAGGCTTGCCATGCTAATGTGATTCTTCGCTTGATTTCTTCTTCTTTTTTAGGGTCTCATGGAGATTCGTTGTCATAGAACTGATCTAAAATATGTCGTGATTACTTTCCTAATGGAATTTTGAATCCGAATTCGTTCTTAGCATTGTTTTCATCAAGCTGGTGAGATTCACTGCCAATGTTTATAAGTGTGTGTAAGCATTTTTGTGATTTCCAATGTTGGTTTAGTAACGATTACTTCCGGCTGCTACAGGCAGAAAACTCGCGTGGATAAGCAGAAGGCGATCTGATCTTCGCTGACCTATGGTCATTAATCACTACCCTACAGCGCACTGCTGGTTATTATCCAATTTTCTGAGAGACCCAGGGCCAGATAACAATTTGGACAAACGACTCCTTTCTTCTAGCTAAACAGGTTTTTATCAGATATCCCCAGAAAACCTTTCATTTTCCATATTTCCAGTTATGTGAGGGCAAACAACACTTAACCAAATTGACGTTTTGGATTCTTTATGGTCATAACGGAATTCTTCATCTGTGGGTGGTCTCTGAACTTTAGTAGTTTCGTGTAAATCAGGAATACACGGCCTGTGCAATAGTTGTTAACCCATTTATCCATCTTATCAGAGGTTTTTGTGAATTGTTACAGCGTGCCAATAATCGAAATTCTATTGTCTTAATGTGATAACGGATCCTAGACAATGTGTTGTAGATGAACAGAGAGGGGTAGCCGATGAAAAAGTGGGGAGTCAAAATTCTATAGTTTTACTATGATAAACTGATCCCCGACATTATACCACTGATGAGAGACAGGGGTCGCCGATGGAAAGTGGGGGATAGAAAATCTATGGTCTTTATGTAATAAACGGACCCCTGGCTTTATTTTGTTGATGAAAGATAAGGTTGGCCGATGAAAAAGTGGGGGGTCGAAATTCTATCGTTTTACTTTGATAAAATGATCCCCGACTTTATACCACAGATGAAAGAAAGGGGTTGCCGATGGAAAAGTGGGGGATAGAAAATCTAATGTCTTAATGTAATAAATAGATCCCTGGCTTTATGTTGTAGATGAAAGATAAGGTTGGTCGATGAAAAAGTGGGGGGTCGAAATTCTATCGTTTTACTTTGATAAAATGATCCCCGACTTTATACCACAGATGAAAGAAAGGAGTTGCCGATAGAAAAGTGGGGGATAGAAAATCTAATGTCTTAATGTAATAAATAGATCCCTGGCTTTATGTTGTAGATGAAAGATAGGGTTTGCCGATTAAAAAGTGGGGGGTCGAAATTCTGTAGGTTTACTGTGATGAACTGATCCCCGACTTTGTGTTGGAGATGAACAGGGAGGTGTAGCTGATGGAAAAGTGAGGAATAGAAATTAGGATGAACGAAAGAGTAACGGGTACGTCTGAATCTTATTAGATTCTATTTGTGAAGCCAGGGTTCGAATCTCCTACTCACCCTTTGCTGATTATTTCATTTCTCAAACTCTAGTTTTTTATTTCGTTTCATTTTGCCTTCATGCGTTGCTTCATCAAAAATAGAGTTGAAATAACCGTACAGCGCATGAATGAATCACTGCAAACTAGTACGATTAACAAAAAAATGAGAATAAAAATCATCTGAAAAAAAAAACAGAAAAGAAAAAAGGTTATCGATGTAAAATTATTTCAAAAGAATATCTTGACTTTGGGCGTTGTTGGCCGATCAATAATGACCATAGAAACCAAAAAAGTAATTTGACGAAACAAAATAAATTACATTTAGACAAAGCCTATCAGTGTATTCATGCAAATCTTTAAGGCTGTAGCCCTGAAAATGAGACCAGGAGAGCCTGTAGACACACATACACACACACAGAAAAAAATTTAACCCTTTTGATAGTGCTGGTAGATAGAGCGAGTCATTCGTCGGGCTAGGGTGATTCAATCATCTTTTTTTTCGCCAACATTTCCTGAAGAGTATGCATGCGCAAGCAATAAAGAGTTGAATAAACTTCAGTGACACCTCTAAGATTTCCCAAATATTTCGAAAAATATATCATTAGGAACGTCTGAAATAGGCAAATATTTATGCAAGTAGCAACAGCGGCGTGTGCACTGATTACTTATATAAATATAAGGGTGTTGTACCAAATGCATTTCCGTTTTCATAGACCTTTACTCCAAAACTTATTTCATTTCCCAATCTAAAGAATCTCTATGAATCCATTCCATGATTTTACTATTATTAGAAACCAACAACCAGAACTGTCAACAGAACTGTTAACATAGATTCCTCTCAGTTTTTAAGCTAGTCTGGTTGTATATATGAATGAATGTATGTATGTACGCGTACGAGCCACACCAATGTAGCTATAGGGTTATAACAAAAATCACTCCTTATTATATCTAGAAAAAAAAAAATTTTTTCTCCTCTAAGGTATGTTTTTACTGGAAGGTTGAATTTGTAATGTAAGTTTATATAAAATTGATTCCTTAGTTTGAGTTAAACTGTTGAGACTTTTCTGATGATCACTGTCCAAAAGAGTTGTTTCTTTTTCATTGATCACTCCCTTTTTTTAATTTATCACTCCTAATACAACAGGCTGCTAAAGTCACTGGGCTCAAGACAGTTTTTATTGAGTGACCATGCAGCCCCGTTATATGTATCATATCATATACCAATACTTATCAGCAGTGCCTTTAGTTTCAGATACTATAATGGCGGGTACAAATACTATGGGAAATTGGGGCCATTATTTTACATCATCATCATCATCATCATCATCAGTCTTTTAAAGTCCGTTGTTGGACATAGACCTTCCCCAGGATCCACCACAATTCTCTATAATGGGCGTCGAAGAGCCTATTTTTCATGAATTTGTCTAGTTCATCTCTCCATTTTGTATTTTATCGGCCTCGGTTTCTTATGTGATCTCTGGAGATCTTTGTTGTGAGTCGTAATGTCCATCAGTTGTCTTTCATTCTTGCAACATGGCCTGCCTATTGCCATTTGAAAGCTGGGTCTCAAAGCTGCTGAATCAGAGTTTGGGAATCGAAGGAAATGAAAATGAAATATCTAAGTGTATTGCCATGAAATAGTTCAAGCGTTTCAAGACTTGTGTCGTGTTAGTGTGTTGTCCTTTGAAACGAAGCCCAGAAGTGGACAAACACTATTTGTCAATTATGACGATTTGAAATGCGAGATAGAGAATAAACCGAACACAGACACTCGAAAAACTTTCTATAGAGCTAGGATCGTCGGAAGCAGTCATATGCAGAGCATTACAAAAGCGTTAACATACTTGACAGTTTATTAAAAATGGACGTACTTTTGACACTCTACAATATTAGCTGCAAATACGCGCGTTAGCTCTTTCGTAGAGGTGTGGGGTAGATTCATATACCTACTTTCATTTACGGAATATTTTATTTATCTTTCTCCGTGTTGATCCTAATATATCATCGTACTAATCAAATAGTTGTTGGCATCTTCCTTCAACTTTACGGCCAAAAACCAGGGTCGGCTTCCAAAACTCTCGGATAGGATTACAAAAATACATTTCCAATATTGACCTCTCTTTTACTAATAACTCCAACAAATCCAATATATCATCTTGGAACCGTTACCAAGTCAACTAATCACTATTTTGCGATTTATTGTATAAATTAGCAGAGCACCCGTCAAAAACGACGGGATTATTCACTCATTGATCGGTATTTCTGCCGCAGTTTAGACAATCGGTGCCCCTGCATTTAGATAAGAATTTGGCAACCCCAGCTCTCTGTCTGGGATTAGAGTGCAGAATCACTGACTTCGTTGAAAAGTGTTACGCACACACACACATATCTATACGGCAGGGGGCACAAATTACGTTTGATATTTGATGATTTTTTTTTTAATAGAGAGAAAGTGAAATTGTTGGATAAGTAAGAGAGAAAATAAAGAAATGATAATGATATGGGAAAATTTGGCTTTGACGTACACGAACTTATGGCGGTGTTTAACCGGGATCGAAAGATTCCAAAAGTGATTCATAGGCTCCAAAAGGTATCATCTTCATTAGAATTGAACCTAATAATTAAATCAAATACATGTCTTTATCAGATTGTGTACTATGAATTCGTCAGTTTGCTACGTTTTTGTTATGTATTAACAGGTTCATGATGCGTAAACTGGTGAGGACATGCGTTTAATTTCATTATTGAGTTGAGATCAGATGAATACGTTGTTTAGTTATACGTTCGAATAAAAAAATTATACGTTTTGGAGCCTTTGTGTGACTTTGGGGCCTTTCCATGCCGGTTAAACATCGTGTTTATGTACGCAAAAGGAAAGATAACCACGATAGGATATCATAAAAGAAAGAAAGAAAAGGAAAGAAAACTGGAATAAAAGAGAGAGAGAAAGGGGAAGAGAGGAAAAAAGGAAAAGAAAGAAAGTTGGGAAAGGAAGGAAGAAAGGATATTTTGAAGAAAAAAAAAACAAAAAAAGGAAGAATGTCCCACTGTAAACAAAATCAGAACAAAAATCGTGCTAATTCTGTTCGATACAAATTGACGCTTTGGGCCCAAATAATGAGAGAGTTATTTCCAAACAATGGAGTCAGCACGACAGAGGAAGTTTCCTATCATATCTCAGAGTTGGGTAGGATATCGGTGTTTACGTCATATCCGGATTTGGCAGCATCACCAAACATGGCCTACACACACCACGGTTTCTGACTTCCGGCATATCATTGAAGTGTCATGTGCATCATTCCTCTTCTTCCCAGTGTCTCCCTTTCCCTTCCCAGTGTTACTCTTCCCTTTATCAGAGTTCCAATACAAACAAAAGTGACAATGAATGGCTATTGACAAATGCCTTAAACAATATCGGTCTGCGAATCATGCAGGTAGTATTCATAACTAAAATGATATGAAATCCATGTACGTCTTTATTTAACTTAAAATCAAACGACAATACATAAGTCATAATCATATTGAAAATCAAGGTAAACATGCTTTCTTACGTGTGTATAATTATGTATTCGGTCGCGTCTTTCCGTCTGCCGGTCCAATATCTCTGGAAGTTCTCAATTAATTCCAATGGAAGTCTGTGGGTGGTTGGGCAATGAGGTGAGGAAGAATTGATTGAATTAGGGGTGGATGTTTCATTTCTATCAACGCAATTTTGTTTTTTGTGAATGATTAGTTAATTTTGCATGAGCATGAACTGCATAATTCCCTAAGGTGTACCCATAACGGTTCGATGCAAACCAAAGACTGGTCGTTATCTTCACTTTTTTTTTTCGTGTAAGCGAAAAACGAGTGTAAAGCTAGGGTTACAAGATGCTAAAATGAAAAAGTCAATAACTGAAAAACCATAGCATCAAATTTTGTAAAGAAAATTCAATCGAACGATAAATATGATCAGAATAAATTCTATTTATGACATCACTGGCTTTTTCAACTGGAAAACATCAGAAAGAAAGTATTTAAAAAACATCTAGAAACAGCTAGCTTCTGGAGAATTTAAATGTTATTAATCAACCCGTCAAACTAAGGCCACAAAAGATATTTAAAAAAAAAACAAAGCATTCTTTACAAGAATAAATAAAATGCCTCTAGAACAGGTTTAGGGGAGTACAGATGGCAATGTTAACATCTGTAGATAAAACAATATGTCCTGGAGCACTAGAAGACACGAACAAACACAGATACTAACACATGCACATATTTAATTTTTTTAAAGTTTGAACCGTATGCCATCTTCCATGGCTACGGTTGTTCAATCTATTCTGACATCAGTTTAAATGGAAGACATTTCAAAATAGAACAAATTTTAAGGTATAAACTTTCATTAGGAAAGAAAAGATAAAAATCATAATGCTGACACTTTTGAGATCTGGATATTTCTAGCAAAATATCTTTGTTTCCTGACCGATAACTGAAAAAGTCCACGCATGGTATTAGCTTTGAAATTGTATTGTATGCTCATCAGGGTGTTCATGCCTCTAAGTCAATTGTTTTGGCGCTCATTGGCCACTGAGTAGCCAGAGATCCAAACTGCACTCATAAGTCAGAGTCAATCGAAAATGGTGGACATTTTGAACAACCGTAGCCACCAAAGGTCGTGAAAAGTTCTATCCCTTCTCGTATGTGTGTGTATTTGTGTCCCGGGTCATGCCGTTTTCTTTACCGAATTGGAAACTTGGAAATTTGCACCAATACTCTGCAAAACCCCTTCAAGGTTTTTTTTTAACTCTTTGGTGGCCTTGTTTTGGTGGGTTTAAAATCAACACCCAGATTCTCCTGCAGGAAGTCCACCGAAGAAATACCTCCACTCTACTCATACAGCTTAGGGTGTGCTCAATTACCTGCTGTGTACACAGGGAATTTTTTTTTATCCTAATGAAGAATTTTCCACCCGATTCGTTCGTACCGGAAATCGACCCTGGAACCTTCTCTGTGTGAGGCAGGGATGAGACCCTCAAAAGAAGAAGAAATCAAGCAAAGAATCACACTAAGATGGCAAGCCTTTGGCAGAGCAAGCTCAATCTTCAAAAATAAGAAACTCCAATTAATCCTAAAAAGGAAGGTGTATAACCAATGCGTCCTCCCAATAGTCACTTATGGAGCTGAAACATAGAACCTAACCAAGAGACAGACCCGTAAATTGAGAACCATACAACGTGCACATGAAAGAATTATGCTGGGCCTCACATGGAGAGACTACAAGACAGCACAATACATCCGAGAAAAAACAAGAGTCAGGGACATTATAGAATCCATAAAAATCTCAAAAGGCAGTGGGCTGGCCATGTTGCAAGAATGGTGGACAACCGATGGATATCATGACTCACGACATGGATCCCCCGAGATCACAAGCGCAACCGAGGCTGACAGAATATTAGATGGCGAGACGAGCTAGACAAGTTCAGGAAGTATTGGCTCCGCGTCTCCCATGATAGAAAAGTGTGGCAAATCCTGTGGAAGGTCTATGTCCAACGACAGACGTTAAAAGACAGATGATGATGATGATTATGATTCGTGCGGACATAATAACGAGTTGGGAAACACTTAAAACCACCGTTATCAAGCAAAACCGTCGCTGAGTGACCTGTGAACTTGCCAAGGGCAAGAACGAGTCGGTTCATTTTGTCAAAGGAATCGTAGTTCGCTTGATAACAAGGTCACGCTGGTCGACACATCGAGAGAACAAACAAATATAATGTCAGTGAGAATAAAACTCTCAGCTTGGCCTGCGTCCTCCAGGGAAAAATTGCTATGCAGCTCATTTTATGTATTTAGTCCCATCTTGGAAATTACGCACATTGCATCTGTGAAATGGACGAATACTCATCGAATGGGAAGAAAGCAAAGGAAAAGATGTGATGGAATACGCCATTTTCAGGAAGAACGTTTGAAGGGTGATATTGTCCAGGATAATGACATACCGTGTTTATTCGGATATTCGAATTACTGGAATGTATTGAGTATACGCACGTAGATGTATATAAAACAAACTATACCTATCCAAAAGACTGCTGTGTTAAAGCAAGATAAGATCTTGGCCATTTTGCTTTTCTTTCCCCACAAGAGATATTTTGCATGTACAGAGAAATACAAGAAGCTAGCAGACATCCTTATTGCTTTGTTTTGAGAACATCCAAAAATTGTTTATTATTGACGATCAATTAGGAGAAAACATCTTTTAACCATCACCAATATTAAGAAATGGAATGAGAGAACAACCGAGATGGGATATAAGCCCTTAGCTTAACATAGTTTTTTTTTCTGACGAATGAAGATTTTTTTTGTTATTCAGATACTGCATCAAACGACTTCCTGGGCCAAGTCAGTTCTCTGGCATGAATCCACAAATTTTTTTTAAGAACATTAAGTGGTTCGCCGATGAAAAAAAGTATTATTTGGTCAAATAGCCATCTGTTTTTCTATTTATTTTTGACTGGCACTTCTTGAACAACCGTAGCCATCAAAAACAACGAAAGGTTCTCAGTTCTTTTTTTCTGAGGGAAAGCTTTTTCCCCTTTAGGGAGTTTTTCTTTGACGGGTTTATTAATAACATCCAGATTCTGCAGAATTTTGATGCTTCTAGATTTTTTTAACTCAATTTTAGATGTTCTCTTGAGGAAAACGTCAGCGATTTCATGAATAGAATTCATTCTGACAATATTAATTTCTTCGATTGATTTTTCTACTTGACTTCAAAGTTTAACGCAACGGTCGTTCAATTATTGACTGTCATGACGAGTTACTTTTTTTTGTTATAAGAATGAGCGTGTGTCAAGAAGTATTTCTAATACTAGTAGTTCAGCCAGCCCGTTCTTCCCTTCTCGAGATATTTCTTTTTGTTTTGTTTTCTTTTTTTTTTGCAAAACATTGCCCCACCCAAGTCTGTTTGGCTGCCTACAGTCCAGATTTGGCTCCCCACAACTTCGGGCCGTTCACCGCTGGAAAGGAAAAGATTTCAGGCCATTGATATTATTCTTTGGTGTGTGTGACATTTAACAGTATTCAGGAATCGCGTTTTGAATCCAGAAGAATGTGGAATAGCAAATCCTTGAATCTGTGCCAGGCTTTCAGAATCTGAATGAATATTAGAGACCATCAACCAGAACTGTCAACATGGGGGGGGGGTAGCTGGTCTAGCTGTCCGGCTAGCTATTTGTCTGTCCGGCTGACTAGTTATGTATCTATCACGTATACAGGTCACACCAATGGAGCTAAAGGACTAAAAATTTAAACATTCTGTTGTTTTTCAACAACCCCACCAAAAAATAGATTTTACCGAAGAAGAAGATTTTGCGATGTACGTTTATGGTAAATTGGTCCTTTACTTTGTCATTTTTAATCTAGACGTATTTCAGTGCCAAATAAAAAGGGAAAGAAGTAACTTATTCATTGATCACCCCTTTTCCCAATTTCTTCATTGATCACCCCCAATGTGACACGCTGCCAAAAGATATTGATCATGCGACGGTTTCGTTGAGTGACTAACCGTGACCTGTTTATCTTTCATCTGGTTATAAATGAATGTTTTAAAAATACAATGATGATCTTATTTTTTTTTATTTTCCTGTCAACAGTTTAATCATGGGCTGCGGTGGGGTGTTGATGATTGACAAAAATGAACTGTATATTTTTCTGTGAATCAATTGCTTTTCTGCCTTTCACACCCCTCTCCCGCCTCTTCTGGATAATTTTGTCTTTCATTTCATGATTTGTTTTTTTAGAATAAAAAAAACCTGGTCGGTGCCAAAATGGTGGACAAATAGTCGAAGGAAAATTGGAACGGCAAAAGAAAAGAAAAGAAAAAGGTGAGAAAAAAAAACAACTAAAAAAACTCATGAAACACGTGATTGCCAGGTGAAAGAAAAAGCGGGAAAATTATTTTTTTTATGAAATGATTGGTTGTCTTTACTTTCCTCCATTCCTTCCTTCCTTCTTTCCTTCCTTCCTTCCTTCCTTCCTTTTCCCTTTCTTCCGGTTTCCTTCCTTCTTTCTTTCTTTCTTTTTTTTGCTTGTTTCGTTTCTATTTTGTCCACCACATTTTGTTTGAATATACCACACTATCGATAATCGATGTCTGTTTATATCTATCTATGCATCTATCTATATGAGTCGTCATATTAATCTATATATCGTACAGTTCATATCCATTTTTATATCTATCTATCTGAGTTACCATATCTATCTATTGTACAGTATATATATATATATATATATATAAATATATATATATATATATATATATATATATATATATATATATATATATATATCGTACTGTTCATATAGATATATAAATATATCAGTTGTCATATCTGTCTATTGTATTCTTCATTATATATATATATATATATATATATATATATATATATATATATATATATATATATATATATATATATATCCTTATCCCCATATCTATCCATCTATTGTACTGTTCATCTGATATATATATATATATATATATATATATATATATATATATATATATATATATCAGTCGCCATATCTATCTATCGTACTGTTCATATCTATCTAAATATGTATCTCAGTCCCTGTATCGATCAATGTATCTATCGTACTCTTCATCTCAATCCTCAACCACTGAGTGTTCATATCTATCTTCTTATCTCACCTCTCCATATCTATCTATCCGTCTACTTGTACATACATTTGAACATAGTTACGTTCTTATCTCTTCTGTTTGTTGTCGTGGTTCAAGTTCCAGCAAATGCTGGGGTAGGGACTGCATATAAGCAAGACAGGCATCTACACCTTGTTTTGTTAGTTTATCACAATGCCATCTACATACGCCTTTGGCAACGTGTACATTCCTGTACTTGTAAAATGTGAAATATCAGTCAGTTGAATAGCGTTAGTTCTTTTCAAATTATTACCCTATCCCTTTTCCTCTTTCGAGAACAGTCTGCAGAGTCCTCTCTTGGATCTCAAGATATGCAAAATGGCCTGATACTTACCGAACTGAGATTCTCTCTCTCTCTCTCTCTCTCTCTCTATATATATATATATATATATATATATATATAGAGAGAGAGAGAGAGAGAGAGAAAGAGACAGGCAGACAGACGAACAGAGACAGAGAGAGAGAGAGGGTAGAAAGAGAGAAGCGAATTACTTTCGGCATCAAGTACATCAAGTTATCTTGGAAAATAAATTAACTTACCCCGGATGGCCTGGAAATCTTTAACACAGTCTAAACAATGCACTCTGAGTTTAAACCTAGACTATATTCATACGAATTAAAGATCCTTTATCGGCGATACAAACTCCACCCTAATCCTGAACGGATGAGCGGACAGATGGAATAGATGTATCCGGGGTCGGTACCTGGGGTCGTTGGATCAATGGGCGGGGTTGGGTGTCTGTCGCGGTGTAGTATGTACGCACGCCATCAGCCGATAAATTATTCAGAACGACAACATATTCACGTCAGATCAAACGATTTTGCCCGTTGCTGCTCGGACGGAAGATGGTCGGCGATAAGGACGTGTCTTATCAAAGGATTCGCCGATAGAGGGCGCGCCGTTCGCATTCAACGTAGCGTGCCATTTTGGTCTTATCCGTGGATCTGTTCTCTGGGCTCTTAGCTTACACACAATTAGGAGTCCGATGCCAAATTAGATTTTACCCTCTTCCACAAAAAAGGCATCGATAAAATCTGAAAGTTGATACATATATCGAATTTAGAACTGTCTTTGCATAGTTCGGAATGTTTGGTCAACACCAGCCTTCAACCCAGGCCATTGATAAATATTTATGCACTAAAATTCAACTACTGTCGAGTTTGTTTACGTTCTGTTCGCGCTAATGCCCAAGGAAAAGGCATAAATCCATCTCTTCTCTCCGAGCTATAACTAAAAAAAAACAGAACACATTAGGCTATATATCCTGTTCAAAATCTTATTATTTAAAGTGTTTCACAGCTTTTACTTACTTACACTGATAGACTGATTGATAAATAGATAGATCACATTAAAAACTGAAGAAACCTGTGTTGGCAGTTTCTGAAAATTACGTGCATATAACAATTAAACACCAGCAGAAATGAATGTTTTGGGGATGGATTATAAAATTGCAACATGGACACCTCATCAAATATCAACTATCCCCAGAGATTACATGAGAAACTGAGGCTAGCAGAACACAAGATGGAGAGATGAACTAAGCAAATTCAGGAAATACTGGCTCCGCGACGCCCATGATAGGGAATTGTGGCGAATCCTGGGGAAGGTCTATGTCCAACGACGGACGTTAAAAGACTGATGAATATGATGATGGTGACGATGATGATGATGTAAAATAATGCCCCCAAACTCTCATAATATTTGTACCCGCCATTATAATATCTGAAACTAAAGACAAAGCTGATTAGTATTGGTATATGATATGATGCATATAACGGGTCTGCATAGTCACTCAATAGAAACTGTCATGAGACCAACGCCTTTTGGCAGCCTGTTGTATTAGAAGTAATAAATTTTAAAAAAAAGGAGTGATCAATGAAAAAGAAACAATTCTTTTGGACATTGATGATGATGATGATGATGATGATGATGATGATGATGATGATGATGATGATGAATAACTAAACCCGTGGAAATTGAAGTGTCATCCCCAAATATGAGCTTTATATTTGTAAAAAAAAACCGTCAACCAAAACTGCCACCAAAACTCTCAACATATTTTTTTCAGTTTTTATACTAGTCTGGCTGGCTATGTATGAATAATGCCCATAGGCCGCATAAATAGAGTTAGACAGCTGAAAATTTTAACATTTACTCCTTATTACGTTTACCAAAAAATGTTTTTTCAACTACCCCGTAAATTTTTTTTTTTTTTTCAGCACGGTGTTCAATTTGTAATGTTATTTTATGCAAAAATTGATCGCTAGGTTTGTGCCCGGCAGCATTCGGACTTGCGTTTGTTTCTTTTGTTTTATTGTTTGTTTGTTTTTTAAATTTTGAGTATTTTTGGTGATCACTTCCCAACAAAAGGTGAGAGAAGTACTTTTTTTATTGACCATCCCTTTTCCCGATTTTTAATTGATCACCCCAAACGCGGCATGCTGCCAAAATAAATTGACCGTGCAACGGTTCCTATTGGGACTAACCAGATCTCTGTTTATGACCGTTGCATTAATCTTGTTAAAGTGGACTGGAGAGTTCTGATTCTAAACCGAGATAGTCCAACCCTTTCGTTGGGCGTCGTGAGAGGCTAACAATGGGAAGAGAAGGGAACGTCTTCACGAATTGTGTGATAAACGAGGTCCGGTGAAGCATTTGCGGGCCTAGTAAGCCGGGAGTGGATTATAGTTTTTATAGTAATTATTTATCGAGTAAGATGAAGGAGATTTTAAAATAATGCTACTCTCTTCTTCTGTCCGACACTACACAACGAGAATAAATGGAAGATTGGATATAAAACATTAAAAAAAAAACGTACCTTACAGAATGAGATTACCCATAAACGCAAAATCCTCCTGTGAAATAATGATGCAACGTCAAGAGCTGTACATAGAAACAATAACAGATAAGATGCTAGCAATAAAGATATAACCGTCGTTCCTACTTTCACACGATACCTCCACTTCAAGTGGGAGATATTAACAAATGAATAAATAGATAAAAAATGTAACGTACTGGATTTAATATTATGCAAACCAAAATAGAACTGGGAATTTTTTTCTCGTGATGATTCTGAGGAGAAAATGTTGAAACCGAGAGACATCTCGCTCGTGTTATTTTCATGATTGTTTCTGTGACTCCGCTGGTTTCTGTGGTGTGACAAATGCGTGAAAAGACGCGAATGACTCCCTCCATTAAGGTAAAGGTGTTCAATATATGTCACTCATTTGCGAAGCTCGATTTGTCATTTGATGAGGAAATTGAGATCTGCCAAGGAGTGACGAAAATCACCACCAAGGGACCAGTCATTGATAATGTCGGAGTAAAGCTTCTATCTGCAGCTATCGGCAAAGTATTGGACAATAAATCGTGATGCCTATAAGTCAAAATCAGGTGATTTGGTCGCCAGTACCGGAGACGGAC